>CM063509.1:49232011-49237011 GCA_032207245.1 Pardosa pseudoannulata
AAGGGGAAAGCAAAAGGATGCAAAGTGTTTTGCCTTTGACTTAAGATTTGAAAACCCCTGAGAATTTTCTCCGGCCGTCTTTGGGGTTTTATACAAAATACCTACATTAGTTTTCCGATCTCGTTTATTTTTCCTTTATATATATATATATATATATATATATATATATATATATATATATATATATATATATATATATATATATATATATACCTAGGTGTTAAAAGCCTTTTACTTATAACTTCATGCTAGCTGACCCTTCAGTTTGTCCTGTCCCTATAATGAAGTGAGAATCCGTCCTCCAACGTTCTGTTAATAAAGGTCTTTGACTAAAACGGTGTCATTTTTATGGGCCATGACTGCAACCACCCATCGTGAAGTTCGTCTTATTACATATATATATATATATATATATATATATATTACACATACACACACGTATATATATATATATATATATATATATATATATATATATATATATATATATATATATATATATATACAGTCAAACCTGTCTATCTCGAATCTCTTCCGAGTAAAAATAAAATTCGAGATACACAGGTTTTATGAAAATAGAATAAGAAAATTTCTTTACACAATACAAAAGATTGAAAGTTTGAAGTACTTTTAGTTTTATTTATATGCAGGGACCTTTTTCATTATTTTGCAGCCGTTTTCGAAGTTCTTTTGTACGACATCTTTGTTTTTCATGATATTGGAAATAGTACTGGGTGGAATTCCAAATTTAGTGGCTACTACGGTTTTCTTCACAGAAGCCCCGTTTACATGTGCCAGTCATGTACCCTTCTTTTTACCCGGGTAAAGGGATTTTGCTTGCAGGGTCGGAGAAACCCGTTTACATGATCAATTATTTCTACTCTCCATTTCGCCGGGATCGTCGCTAGAAGTCACGTGATCATACGGGACGGCAATCATCTGTAAGCGCAAAGGATGATGGAAAGGGAGAGTAAACTCTGCTATTACCCGGGTAGAAAGATGGGTTCTTTCTACCCCTCAAATTTTTCCCTAACTAGGGATAATTCTTGAAAGGGGAGTACAATTCGCGTATCTACCCTGCATTCTACGCTGCTTTTGCCACACGTAAACGGGGCTAGAAGGGTTTCCTTCAAAAATGACAGAATTTCCATTTTTTTTTCGACCATTTCATTCAATTTTCTTTTAACACCTGCCATTTTTAGCTCTAAAATTGAGACAGCAAGATGCGAGATGATACTTTAGTCATTAGGCTACAGGCTGAGAACCAGTTCTATTTCCAAAAAGAAATTTCTCCCGTCTTCTATTCCGCCCTCCTCAACCCCGATACCTTATTGCAGAGCAGAGAACCCGATTTTAGTACAATTCCCACCCCGTCCCCGGCCAAATAACCCTCCGAGACAGAAAACTAGAAGTTTATTTCCTGGATATGGAAACTTGTGCGATTGTCAAACCAATAAGGTTCTAAACTGGAATGTTGTGTTTCTTATGAAAATTCGAGAAAGACAGGTTTGGGGAAAAATAATTTGAGAGAGGTTTGGAAAATACGTTAAATTTTTATTGAAAATGTAGGGAAATTGAAAAAATTCGACATATACAGGTTTTCGAGATAAGCAGGTTTCAAGATAGACAGGTTTGACTGTATACGTGTGTGTGTAATCCAGCAAAATAATAACTGCCGGTTACAATAATTATGTACCCCCTATTATTATGTATCCCCTGTTTTTACTTGCCCATGCTACTGGGCATGGAGAGCCTAATCAGCTAGCCGTAACAAAGTAAGATGCAGTCTAGCCACATTGAAGAGAACGGCACACAAGTTTAAGTCTTTTTAAAATTTTATTTAAGGGCTTCTAGAAAAAGACTTCTTTACTAGTCAGCGGCAGAAGAGAGAATGTAAACGAATACACTGCTGGAACACAGTTGGACCCCATAGTGAGACAAAGAAGAAATATTTCCTAGAGAAATGGAAACTTAGGCAGAGCGAATTAAACTATTAGATCAAGGGGGAAACTGAACCATTTGCCGGTGACAGCTGAGAAATGCGGTGAGTGGACAGAAAATTTGCATTTATTGTATAGAATGCTTTGGGAAATGAGTTGGAAGAATTTTAAGTCGAGGACGCTTCTTTGATAAAGACCTTTTGTGGCTGGGAAAATAGATTTGAAAGAATTAGAATGGGAGGGAGTATGTTTTTAAAGAGATACTAAAGTGAAGTAATTTTGATATATTACACACACACACACACACACACACATTATATATATATATATAAAGAGAGATATTCTTCAATTTTATAATCTTTTACACTAAATTTTATTTGAACGCATTTTTTTTTGTTATAATATTTGTCATTATAGCTTATATATATGCGGTGAAAATCTGGGAAATCTGTCTGCTTTGAACTACATTTTAGTGTAAACATTTTTTTCAGCAAGCTGAAAATAATGAAATCACATCTTTGCTTCTCGAGGAGACAGAAATGATTCAGAGAATATGACTGTACTATAATTGAAAAACAAGAAGAAAACAGCTTGAACTACGATGAAGTCATCGAATTAATCACGGATTCCAAATTGAAGAAATCAATGCTACAAATATCTTTCATTTTTATGTACTGCTTGAGTGTAAAGTTGAATTTCTTGATTTGGTAAATGTGGATTATAGAGACATTACTTACATTAGAGACATACTGCATCCTGCATATCCGGCCAAAAATTATACACCGAGAAATAAGATAAATAAAACAAAAAATGCAAAATGTTAAACAATATATTATATGAAACAAGTCGTATAAGTATTTTGGAGCATTATGTAAAAAAAAAAAAGCTTTATGGGAAAATTATGTTTATTTATACATTTCATTACAAAAAAATCATAAATCATTCTCTTTCAGCCTCAACTGCAAAATTGTGTTCTTGCAGCTGAGAGTTTGGAGGATTGAATAACTGAGACAATTTACTAAAAAAAAAGTGGGAATATGTTTTTGAAATTTTTCATACACAAAAGTAAGAAGCATTAAAGAAGGAAGGTAAAGGCTTATTAAAAATGCTTTTATTGAGATTTGATTTTTTTAACTAAAGAATGTAGAATTGAGATATTGAGTACTGAAACTGAAATAAAATATTTAAAATAAATTAGAGTATAAATAGTTGACTAATTAAAAAACATAAAAGGTGAGAAAAATACTACAATTTTCTTGCAAAAATAAAGTACCGGGTGGCCATAATTAAACTGACAGTTCTCACAGTGTTCTGTAGCGCTATCTATTTGCGAGAATGACGTCACATTTTGTAGGGAGATTAAACAAGACGGGGGACGAAGGATTCCACAAAAAAATTCCAAAAGTCACCGCTAGAGGAATATTTGGCGCTGTGTTTTAGAAAATAGAATGTTAACAAATGCAAATTAATACGGAATAAAAATTACCTTTTATTATGCACATTTTCTGGTTTAGTTCAAGTGCAATATGGCAACACTTTTAAAAAAGCGTAAAATCTACATAAACACCGATACAGGCTTGTGATCTGCAATATCACGTACGCTGAGCAGAAGAAGTTCTTTTTTCAAATTTCACGTTACATCCATTGGCACAGTTAAGAAGTTAATTTCCGCATTGATTTGCATTTATTAATACTCTATTTTCTATTACACATCACCAGATATTCCCCTAGCGGTTACTTTTGGGTACAGATGCATTATAGACGCCGGGCTTTTTTTCGCCAAATTTGGCGTTTTTTAGTGGTTATTTCTGACTTCAGTACCCGACTATTCGAGAAATTTCAGGATATTCTTGGTGTCGCCTAGGTCAGATTTTTTTTTAATTATTTTTATATCATTTTCTGAGATTTAGAAATTTAGTTACGGGGGGTTTAGTTATTTTGGTTCTTACTTTTTCTAAAATTGTTAAAAAATATCAGAATGTTCTTAAAAGTATCAGGATTTTAGCCAAATTTGGAGTTTTTGGCAGTTATTTCTGACCTTAGTATTCGACACTATTCGAGAAATTTTAGGATATTCTTGATGTAGCCTAGGTCAGGTTGTATTTTTTGTTCTTATCATTTTCTGGGATTTAGAAATTTAGTTATGGCCGGTTTAGTTATTTCGGTTTTTTTACTTGGTGATGTTTCAAAACACGCTTTTTTCTGTTGGTCGCCAAAAAAAAAAAACATGGCGGACGGGGCCGGCGTCTATAATGCATCTGTTCCTACTTTTAGAACTAATTTGTTTTTTCGCGGAAGTCTTGTTTAATCTTCTTACAAAATGTGGCGTCATTCTCGCAAATAAATCGCGCTACAGAACACTGTGAGCACTGTCAGTTTAACCACCCGGTACATAAAGCTAATTTATTTAAAACGAACTTAAAAAGAAAATGTGTGAAGCATACTGACATCTGGCCTGATATCCGGTATCCGGCCTAATTGACATCCGTTGCATCCGTAGTTTTAGCCACCTATATTGTGCTCCCATAACAAAACGCCAACAGGTATCTGTGGTTTGGTAGTGGTGAATACGGTAGAATACAAGTTCGGGGACCGGCCGCTATGTTTTTGGCTCTATTTTTGTACAAGTGATCGCCAAATTGATGTTTACAATTTGTGCTTCGTTTTTTATTAAGTTTATACTCAATTTCAAAACATATTTTGAACAGAAAAAGGTTTGAAATTTTGTTACAATGAATACAAATTTAAAATAAAAATAAAAATAAAAAATAGAGCAAGTTTTGCAGGAAAACTGGAGCCGAACGATGGCCGAAAGGTTAGGGTGCTGGCCTTCGGAACCGCGAGTTCGTGGGTTCGAATCCCACTATGGCATGGATGTTCGTAGCCGTTCGGAATCGGCTTTAAGCAGTAGGTCCCGGTCTCGTTAGCCCTCGTGTTGCAAAAAGTAGACCGTAGCGCTCCAAAACCAAACCAAACCAAAGCCAGAAAACTGGGTTCTAGAATTTGGCGACATCGCCCACTCTTGGCGGGCCCACTGACCTTGGTTCGGCGGGCCCCCGA
>CM063509.1:49242011-49267011 GCA_032207245.1 Pardosa pseudoannulata
GTTTTTTAAGGTGTTCCGTTCGAAGCCCTGGTTAAAAAGACTGTAAATTACTGTTTCTTAATTGCAAGGATCCAATTTGTCTGTGTGTGTTATTTCGTCTTCGGGAGTAATGTTAACCGCTTATATGCAGCTCCCATTATAATATGGCCAACAAATATTTGTGGCAACAAACATCTGTGCATGCTTTCCTACACCAGGTCATGAGTAACAAAAACAGCATAGTCATGATGCCCTTCAATTTTGTAAAAGACACCCCTGTAGGTGGCAGGCCAAGCCTGTGGGTTTTCTAAATTACGAAGAACCCACTTTGTTTGTTTGTTTGTTTTCTACAAGGGTTTGGTTTTGGTTTTAGAGTGCTACGGTCTACTTTTTGCAACACGAGGGCTAATGAGACCGGGACCTACATAGTGGGATTTGAACCCACGAATTCCGGTTCCGAAGGCCAGTACCCTAACCATTCGGCCATTCTTCGGCGTGTTCTACAAGGGAGAAATGCTTGCCGTCTGTATGGTGCTCAAACACCAACAAGTATTTGAGGCTTGATAATGTCGAATACTATAACAGCAAATCCCTTGCAGTAGAAATAATAATGTCAAATCTTATGCTTGCTCATCACTGGTATAGATAACCAATCCACCTATTGGAACTTAAATCTTTGTCTTCATTCACTATCCGTTGTGATATTTCACCAAGTACTGCATCCATTTCCCACCAAACGTGAAATAAGTTGAGACATATGGTCATATCACCCATATAATCAAGCCCTGAACCACTTCTTTCGCCATAAGTAAGTGATTAACTCTAAAACTAATAGAAAAAACAAAGAGAGGCATTTCAAATCATGCGATTTATATCTGAAAAACAAACGCGAGCCGGGACGGGCTCATCCTCAGGTAAACAAAACATTACGGAAGCATACACAAACTAAGTCAGTTGGCTGTTGGTAGCTGTTTAAATTTCCATGTCTTTTTCTTCTTCTTCTTCATTGTACTGCCTAATCTGCGAGAGGAGGGAATGCACGACCACACGCAAACATTTACCATCAAGGAAGTAAATCGTCCGTTAAGAAGATTTTGAAAAATTCGCAGTTACGGTCCCAGTCACGGAAAAGAAGCACTTCAATTGTGTGTGTGGCTCGGCGATAGATCATCGATATGATAATGGCCGAATGAAAAACGGTGCTTCTTTTGTTTTCTGCCGGTCAGTGGAGTGTTGGATTTTCTACTTTGTTATTTTCTTTTCTCGGGCTGAATTTAGTCTCTGGTTCGAGATATACATGTCTAATGCTTTCCTCGGCGCTCGTGGACCTGCTGAAATAAAGGGACTGGATGTGGAAGGAGCAAGTAGGAGAGCACAAATAGACTTTCAAAACAATTCTGTTGTGTGAACGCATGGCTATTGTACTTACTCGCTGTATAAAAAAAGGACCCTTTTTTTCTGATTTATTTTTGGAACTGAACATTTACATTACATCGACCTTTATTACGCGGGACGCTTTGTTTCTTAAGAATTATGAAAGAACATGGTTTACAACAAAAAAGGTTTATTCTTTAATGATCCTAGCGACAAATGAGTGACTATTTTTAACCGCAACTCGGTCGAATCCTAATTATATTTGGTCGATCCTAAAAATCATTCATCTTTGCTTTTATAATGCAAGAATCATTTCAACGGTAACATATGCAATCAGAAATATTGCAATAATTAACTTTAACCGTGGAAGAGAAACTAGTACTTTGCCAACACATATATTTTATATAAACCTAGCTTTAAATTTACGTATAGAATATAGAATAAAAACACCCATCCAATAAATATTTAGAAAAATCTTTTGATTATGAAATAATGTATACAAAATAAGGTACGAATAAAGCTAGTACTTACAAACATACGTATGATGATACACATATTAGTTGTATGAAATGTTATATGAAATGTTATATAAACCTAGGTTTAAGTCTATGTATAGAATATAAAATAAAAACCACCACAATTGATATTTAAAAAAATATTTTGAAAGAGAAATAATGTGCACAAAATAATATGGGAGAAATGCTAGTACTTTACAAACATACGTATGATGAGGAGACTTATTATTTGCATGAAATGTTATAAACCTAGCTATGAATTTAGGTATAGAATATAGAATAAAAAAAACCCAACGAATAAATATTTAGAAAAAATATTTTGATCACGAAATAATGTGTACAAAATAAGGTACGAATAAAGTTAGTAACAAACATAAGTATGATGAGACACGTATTAGTTGTATGAAATGTTATATGAAATGTTATATAAACCTAGGTTTAAGTCTACGTATAGAATATAAAATAAAAACCAAAACAATTGATATTAAAAAAAATATTTTGATCGAGAAATAATGTGCACAAAATAATATGGAAGAAATGCTAGTACTTTACAAACACACGTATGATGAGGAAGCGTATTATTTGCATGAAATGTTATAAACCTAGCTATAAATTTACGTGCAAAATATAAAATAAAAAACCACCACAATTGATATTTAGAAAAAAATTATTCCGATCGTAAAATAATGCCAGATAAGTACTAGTACCTTGTAAACATACGTATGATGAGGAAACGTACTAGTTGCATGAAGTGTTATATAAACTTAGCTTAAATCTACATATAGAATATAAAATTTAAAAAAAACCGCAATTGATATTTAGAAAAAATATTTTGATCGCGAAATAATGAACACAAAATAATGTGGGGGAGAAATGCTAGTACTTTACAAGCATATGTATCATAGGAAAACATACTATATCCATGAAATTTTATATAAGCCTAGCCTGATATTTAATTATAGAATATAAAATAAACAAGCCATCACAACTGATATTTAGAAAAAATTATTTGGATCGCGAAATAATGTGCACAAAATAATGTGGCTGAAATGCTAGTACTTTAAAAGCATACGTATCATGAGGAAACGTATTATATCCATGAAATTTAAATTTACTTATAGAATATAAAATAAAAAAACATCACAACTGATATTTAAAAAAAATTGACGCGAAATAATGTGCACAAAATAATGTGGGAGAAAGTCTAGTACTTTACAAACATGCGCATGATGAGGAAACGCACTAGTTTCATGAAATGTTATATAAACCTAGACTTAAATTTATGTATAAAATATAAAATAAAAAAACTATCCCAATTAATATTTAGAAAAACTCATTTTGACCGTGAAATAATGTGGGAGAAGTGTTAGTACTTTACAAACATATGTATGATGAGAAAACATACTAGCGGCATGAAATGTTATATAGACTTAGCTTTAAATCTACATATAGAATATAAAATGAAAAACACCACAATTGATATTTGGATAAAATATTTCGATCGCGAAATAATGTGGAA
Source organism: Pardosa pseudoannulata (assembly GCA_032207245.1). NCBI lineage: Eukaryota > Metazoa > Arthropoda > Arachnida > Araneae > Lycosidae > Pardosa > Pardosa pseudoannulata. Next base: position 49,245,399 of record CM063509.1, read on the forward strand.
GAAATGCTAGTACTTTGCAAACATACATATGATGATGAAACGTATTATTTGAAAATATAATCTGAAGAGCGGTAAGTAGACCACATTGTTTCTAGTGTTGGTTTTTTAAGTACTATTATTATTATTTTATCTTCATGTGAAGAAGTCATATTTCCACATCTGTTAGAGGGGAGTTAGATGTACGCAAGTCATAACCATTAGTCCAACAAGGATGAAATGTGAGGATGAATCGCTTTAAAAAGCTTCTTTTTATGTGCACGTTGAAAGTACAAAATGAGTAATAATTTTATATCACATTAATCTTTCGTCAGTATTTCTTTATCATAATTTTACCCATCAATTTTACAACTGAATACACCCATTTAATTAAAATTATAAATATACATCCCATGTTTTTGTATAATAGTTTAATTAATAATACAAAAATTGTAATGCATTGTAAGTTATTTTTAATTACACGAAAAGGAACTTCTATTATGTTCACTAAATTAACACCCTGTAAGAACTAGCAATAAAATAATGGTGTAATAGCGAAAAACTAATATTAACACAAATAAATTTCGATACTTTTTGAGATGAAATTTTGCATACTAAAGTATCTGCAGTGACAATGCAAGCCAAAAGTAGAATCCCAGTTCCAGGGGCCGGCCGCCATGTTTTCGGCTCTATTGACTGATCCCAAATTGTCACCAAGTGATGTTTAAAATTTGTGCTTCATTTTGTATTAAATTTATACCCAATTTCAAAGCATATTTTGAGCATAAAAAAAGGTTTGAAATTTTGCTAAGATGAATACAAGTTTAAAAAAAATAGAAAATGAAAAATAGAGCAAAGTTTGCCATAAAACTTGGTTCTAGAATTTGGCGACATCGCCCACGCTTGGCGTGCCCGCTGAACTTGGTTCGGCGCCCCCACCCCCAACTGGTATATGCTCAAGCGGAAGGATGTCCGAATGTTTCGGGCGCTGATCTTCAGTACCGGAGTTCATGGGTTCGAATCCCATTGTCGTACAGATGTTCGTAGCCATTCGGAATCAGCTTTAAGAAGTAGGTGCCGGTCTCATTAGCCATCATGTTTAAAAGAATAGACTGTAGCACTCCAAACTAAACCAAACCAAACCAGTGACAATAGGGCGATTTCTGCAGCAGGACTCATCTCAATTTATTAAAATTCTGGCTTTCGTTTCAAGCGGAAGGGTAGCTCAATGGTTTCCTATTGGTATCTTTGCAAACATACATATGATGATGAAACGTATTATTTGCTTGAAATGTTATATAAACCTGGCGTGAAATTTACCTGTAGAATATAAAATTTAAAAAAAAAACACTACAATTGATATTTAAGAAAATATTTTGATCGTGAAATAACGTGAAAAGAATAATGTTATGAGAAATGCTAGAACTTTACTAACATACGTATGATGAGAAACACCACAATTCATATTTAGAAAAAATTATTTTGATCGTGAAATAATGTGGGAGAAATGCTAGTACTTTTTAAACACACGTATGATGAGGAAACGTACTAGTTTCATAAAATGTTACATAAGCCTAGCTTTAAATTTACGTATAGAATATAAAATAAAAAACCACTACAATTGATATTTAAAAAATATTTTGATCACGAAATAATGTGGAAGAAATACTAGCATTTTACAAACATATGTATGATGATGAAACGCACTAGTTGCTTGAAATGTTATATAAACCTAGTTTTAAATTTACGTATAGAATGTAAAATAAACAAACTATCACAATTTATATTTAGAAAAAAATATTTTGATCGCGAAATAATGGGCACAAAATAATGTGGGAGAAATACTAGTACTTCGTAAACACACCTATGATGAGGAAACGCACTAGTTACATGAAATGTTATATAAAACTAGTTTTAAATTTACGTATAGAATATAAAATAAACAAACTATCACAATTGATATTTAGAAAAAATATTTTGATCACGAAATAATGTGCACAAAATAATGTGGGAGAAATGCTAGTACTTTACAAACATACGTATGATGAGGAAACGCACTAGTTGCATGAAATGTTATATAAGCCTAGCCTTAAATTTACATATAGAATATAAAATAAAAAGGCTATCACAATTGATATTTAGAAAAACTTATTTTGACGGCGAAATAATGTGCAAAATAATGTGGGGCAAGTGTTAGTACTTTACACAAACATGCGTATGATGAGAACACGTATAATGGCATGAAATGTTATATAAACTTAGCTTTAAATCTACATATAGCATATAAAATAAAAAAAAAAACCATTACAATTAATATTTAAAAATATTTTGATCGCGAAATAATATGCACAAAATAATGTGGAAGAAATGAGCAATTGCATGAAATGTTAATAAACTTAGCTTTAAATCTACATATAGAATATGAAATTAAAAAACCACTACAATTGATATTTAGAAAAAATATTTTGATCTCGGAATAATGGACACAAAATTATGTGGGATAAATGCTAGTACTTTCCAAACACACGTATGATGAACAAACGTACTATATCCATGAAATTTTGTATAAACCTAGCTTGAAATTTACGTATAAAATATAAAATAAACAAACCATCACAACTGATATTTAGAAAAAAATATTTTGATAGAGAAATAATGTGCACAAAATAATGTGGGAGAAATGTTATTAATTTACATACATACGTATGATGAGGAAACGCACTAATTGCATGAATTGTTAAATAAACCTAGCTTTAAATTTACGTATAGAATATAAAATAATATAACCATCACAATTGATATTTAGAAAAAAATATTTTGATTGTGAAAAAATGTGCAGAAAATAATGTGGGAGAAATACTAGTACTCTGTAAACACACGTATGGTGAGGAACCGTACTAGTTGCACGAAATCTTACATAAATTTAGCTTTAAATTTACATATAGAATATAAAATTTAAAAACAAACACCGCAATTGATATTTAGAAAAAATATTTTGATCGCAAAATAATGGGCACAAAATTATGCGGGAGAAATGGTAGAACTTTAAAAACATATGTATGGCGAGAAAACATACTATTTCCGTAAAATATTATATAAACCTTGCATACGAATAGAATATATACGCATAGAATATAATAATCATACGTATGATTATTATATTCTAATAATATCATAATAATATCATTAATAATATAATTAGTATAGAATATAATAAAAAAACCCACCACAATTGATATTTTTAAAAAATATTTCGATAGCGAAATAATGTGCACAGAATAATGTTATGAAAAATAAATCTAAAAACAAGTTTAAAGGATGTTATAGCTAAAATAGCCACCGTGGATCAAAGAAAAGATAATTTCTAACTGCCACCTATCCGTTATTTTCTTTGTTTACAAAAAGCGTTATCTGCCTACAGCTTGAATTGGGCGAAATTGCGTTGCGAAGAAGGAAACATGAAGTGGATAGCCTTGTTTAACGAACTCCAAGGAAGGGAAAATAAAGGATGACTCCTACATGCATTTGAAATGGTGATTTAACTGACCGCATAAGATCAACAAAAAAACAAAGGCCTTCTTTGCCCGCATAGGGGAATCTTTATATTCTTTTGTTGGTATGGGCTGTTTAGGAATATGTTTTAATCTCGTCAGATCTGCTTTCTCGTCACGTATAACTAACTTGGTCGTACATAATACCATTTGATGAACATTTTCTTTATTTACACTAGAACGCCCTTTAGAATAATTTTCGAATGAAAGTAATGCTTGGTTTATGACATATTGATATGCATGTAACAGATATATATATATATATATATATATATATATATATATATAATATACATATATATAATATATATATATATATATATATATACATATATAATATATATATATATAATATACATATATATAATATATATATATATATATATAAAATGAGAGAAAGAGAAATATGCTATAGATATAAATATAAATTATAAATACAAATACATATACAGACATATAACTAAGTTTATATATATATATATATATATATATATATATATATATATATATATATATATATATATATATATATATGTGTGTGTGTGTGTGTGTGTGTGTGTGTGTGTGTGTGTGTGTGTGTGTGTGTGTGTGTATGTGTGTGTAATAAGACGGAGTTCACGGTGGGTGGTTGCAGTCATGGCATATAAAAATGACACCGTTTTAGCTAAACACTTTTATTAACAGAACGTTGAAGGACGGGTTCCCACTTCAAACATAGGGGCAGGACAAACTAAGGGGTCAGGTAGCATGAAGCCCTTAACACCTTGGTATATATATATATATATATATATATATATATATATATATATATATATATATATATATGTATATATATATATATATGTATATATGTATATATGTATATATGTATATATATATAGTATATATATTATATATGTATATATATATATATATATATATATATATATATATATATATATATATATATATATATATATATATATATATATATATATATATATATATATATTATATATATATATATATATATATTATATATATATATATATATATATATATATATATATATATATATATATATATATATATATATATATATATATAAAGAAAAGTAAACTAGATCGAGAAACTAATGTAGGCATTTTGTATAAAACCCCAAAGACGGCCGGAGAAAATTCTCAGGTGTTTTCGAATCTTAAGTCAAGGGCAAAACCCTTCGCATCCTTTTGCTTCCCCTTTTTAACCCCTAGCCAAAACTGACCACTGTTGATACAGTTCACGTCCTCAGGTAAGGGGTCTAACCAGTTAAAACTTGATACTGGCCACCGTCCAATCTAGGAAATTCCAGAACAAAAAGGAGAATTACGGTATCGGTGACAGATTTTCCCTGAGATTGTGACTGAGGTTTTCACACAGATGTTGACTCAGGTTTTACTTATTCTTTTATTTAGAACTTCATCTTAGCTGCTCTCTCAGTTTGTCTCGAAGATAATGAAGTGGGTACCCGTCCACTAACGTTCTGCTAATAAAAGTCTTTGACTAAAATGGTGTCACTTTTAAGGCCATGACTGCAATCACCCATCGTGAAGTCCGTCTTACTACGCACACACAGACATATATACGTGTATATATATAATATATATATATATATATATATATATATAGATAGATAGATAGATAGATACATTATATATATACACACACAAGCAACACACACATACGTACATACACACACATATATACATAAATACCTATGTGTTCATATATATGTGTGTGTGGGAATAATTATATATAAAGAGAGATAAATATCCTATAGATATAAATATAAAAATAAATTATATATGCATGTGCACATACACACATACTGTCGTTCTTTACGATAGTAAGGTCCCGGGCGTTAATGAAAAGTTTAGTATTAGCAAAAGTAGGCAGCTTTTTCATTAAAGCAGCGGTTTCCAATCTAGAAGGCGACGACTATTGCTATGGGAGAGGGGAGATTTTTCCTTGCGTTGAACAGTTTAGACAATATATATATATTTTTTTCAAATTTTTTTCAATGTCATAACAATTTATTTTCATTGCTCAGTGGTATTTAAACCCTTCTAACTTTAGACTTTACAACCTTTGAAATCACACTCAGTTTCATGACAAATACATTCATTGAGTGATCCGCGGTAGATTAGTCGGTAAGGTAGCTATCTCATAACCAGAAGGTTAAAAGATCGAGGCTCGAACAAGCGTAAGATAAACCGTGTTCACTAATGGCGACTGGGGCACGTAAAATAGGTTCGAGTTCGCAATGTTCTCCAAGTTCTCAAACAACACCTCGTAAATTATGCTCATTATAAAAATTCAGTTAAATTATGTTATTATGAGAATACAATTAAGTTATGCTCAATGTAAAACTACAGTTAAATTATGCTCATTATAAGAATACAGTAAGTTGTGCTGTTTACAATAATACAGTTAAATTATTCTCATTATAAGAGTACAGTAAATTATTCTATTTATAAGAATACTGTTAAATTATGCTCATCATAAAAATTCAGTTAAGTTATGGTCATTATAAGAATACAGTTAAGTTATGCTCAATATAAGGCTATAGTTAAATTATGCTCATTTTAAGAATATAGTAAATTATGTTATTTATAAGAATACAGTTAAATTATGGTAATTATAAGAATACAGTTAAAATTATAAGAATACAGTTTATGGTCAATATAAGACTACAGTTATTACCATTATAAGAATACAGTAAATTATGCTATGTATAAGAGTCCAGTTAAATTATGCTCATTATAAAAATACAGTAAATTATGCTACTTATAAAAATACAGTTAATTTATGGTCATTATAAGAATACAGTTAAGTTATGCTTTTTATAAGAATACAGTTAAATTATGCTAATTGTAAGAATACAGTTAAATTATGCTCATTATAAGAATACAGAATTTATGTTCATAAGAATACAGTTAAATCCTATTTTCAGAATACAGTTAATTCGTGCACGCTGTTATCAAAATCAAATTGCAATAAAATTCGAGATTTGTACTTTGTTTAATATTTTACACTCAAATGCAATCGGGTTGAAAATAACATAAAGAAAAAAAAAAACAATTTATATATTTAACATTTAATTGTAAGTTATATTCGACTATTTTCTGCAGTGTTATCAAAATAAAATGCAATAAAAATTTTTATTATTTTGTATTTGTAGCTTTAAAGACAATGTTCTAAATTGTGATACATTAAAAAAATATAAAAAAAACTGTGCATTAAGTTAAATGAATCATTATAAGAATACAGTTAAAATTCTGGTTATAATAATGTAATTAAAATTCATAAAAAAGAAAATTAAATATATAGAGAGGGTCGAGAAGCATAACTCTTAAAATAAAATATCAGATAAGATCGATAAATACTCAATAATAAAATAAAATTAAATCCGAATATTTTCTTTATCAATCACGTCATATTTACTTCTGAACTACCGACGGGAAAAGCTTAGCTGCTACAATGTTTCGAACCTGTCTTCTGCAACCCTTAATTTATACGCACGTGCGTCGCTTGATTGACGAGATCTCGACTTCGGCCATTTACGAGTAACCATCACAATGGCTTATAATGGCAAAGCCTTCTATTGCGAGACCTGCCATTTTCATGCAGATCGTCTTCCCCTCTTTATAATCGCGTCAGAATCAAAATATATGTTAAGCATCCAGTCTTTGCATCCGATTACATCTCTTTTATTTTCTTAACCCCGAGATGGCTATCGGAGAAACACAATAATGACAAGAGAGCCGATCAGAATGAAAAAGAAAAGGAAACAAAATTGCCAGGATAAAGAATAAAAAAAGCTGTACTTAAATAAAAAGGAGGGTGACAGCTACAGCTGGCATTAACAAACAACAAAATGTCGAGCAGCGACCCATTAATTCTCGAACGACAAATCCAATTTAAAAAAGGCGAAACGTGTCAATACCGATCTGGTGGCAAAGATTCGAAGGCTAAAGGAACGGTTTGTTTTTTCTCTTTCTTATTCGAGAACTAGAGCAGATATAACGCCTTTAAAATTTTAATTTAAAAACCTGAGTCATGGAGTGAGACACTGAAAGGTAGTTCATGGTCTCTCATGTTGCCATACTCACTTACACAGAATAATTTAGTAGTTTCTAAACTATTATTAACTTAGTTTTTAAATTATTTATCTACCTTAATTTCGGCTTATAAGTGTTTAAAAGTTAAAATATAACATATACGACGTATCTCCAGGAAAATAATTTGTCATGTTGTATACAAATTATTTTCCGCGATATTTGAAATAATTTTATAAGACAAATTATTTCAAATAATTTGTTTTATTTGTCTGTGTGTTATTTATAAGAATACAGTTAAATTATGCTCATTATAAGAGTACATAATTTATGTTCATTATAAGAATGCAGTTAAAGTATGCTCATTTTCACAAATACAATTAAATGATGCTCATTATAAGAATATAGTTTAACTTTTCTGGTTATAAAAATGAAATTATAAGAATAAATAATAAGAATATAGTTAAACTTTTCTGGTTTTATAATTGATGTCATTATAAGAATGTTAGAATATGTTAATTATAAGAATACAATTATTTTTTAAGTAAACATTTTTCACTTGCCTATCTCATATGATGGATGTTACCATATTATGGTCGAGATATGTCACAGACGACTTCTACGTCATAATGATGTCACAAATCGTCATGATAACGTCACAAATAGCCAATGATGGGATTTGGTACCATAGATTACCCTCCTCTGACATCATTATGACTAGAAAGTCGCCTGTGACATATCTCGACCACAATATTATTGTTGTCTTGTGACACTTGGTCAAACCAAGCACTATTGACCCTATGCTACTCGTATGAAGGCAGAGGGTTGCGCCCTTGGTTTTAACAAGTACCACAAGGGTGAAAGTACGACTTCTTGCTCAAGTGGGTCCTTGTAATTTTGAAGCAGGGGCCAAGCAGAAGACCCATAGGCTTGGCTTGCCACCTCCCGAGGTATTGATTGAGAACTTCGAAGGACATTGTGACCACGAACCTATTTTACTTGTCCCAGTCACCTTTAATGAACACTGCGAATATTAGTCTGGCTCGGGCTTCGAACCCCAAATCCTCTACGAGAGCGTTGCTTTTGCCGACTGAGCTACAGCGATTCTGACCACTATATAGTAGCATCCGATTTATTCGATTTTTTTTTCAATGCTGTGTTGTACCGTATCATCCCGATGTACTGCGCCGTATGTAGTGAGAATTATTCATATGCAACTGAGTCGGAACCGGCCTTTATTACAAGACAACATGTACGTGTTGAAAAAGCAGCAGATTTAGTCTTCCCGTACGGATTTCTAGTTTGATAGCGAAAAATTTTCAATCGATTAAAGCTTTATTACACGCCAACCTGAACCAAACCAATTTGGTTGAATTTTTTTTTACTGCAACACAAGAAATTCGAACATTCAAGAGATCGTCACAAGAATGTGAGGATTTCTTGTTATTTTGGTATACCATGGTCCGAAAGCCAATTGCAGAGAAGCTCTAAATATTTTATATTATCATATGGTTTCGTGGGGAAGGGGCACGATAAAGATATCGTGCCTGGACACCAGTTACACCCCCTACTCCACTAGAGGTAATTTGGTAGTGATTACACAGTATTTCACAGTTACTTTGTAAAGTCACAGTACCCCGTTTAGTGATAAAATATTAAATAAGTATGAGATTGTTTAATTAGAATAACGTATATGAATACATGTAATGAAACTGTGGAACTCAAAGATTTCTGCTTGTGTGTTCACGCATCTCTAAAGAACTGCTGAAACGGAATTTATTGAAGGAATCTGTAAGGCCTAAGCCAACATAAAACCATTTATCGCCTCGAAATTGACCCATTAAAAAAAAAAGCTAATTTGAAATTGTAATACAAGACATTCTCCCTCACTTAACCGGAACCAGAAATGTCCGAGGTATTTTATTCCCACTTCCAGTGTTGTTCCCTGTTGTTGAGAAAGCAATAGATAAATGTACGCCGATATAAAAACAATGTAGACTGCTATTCACAGGGACTCTAAACGATCGGAATAGTTGATTTTTTTGACTGGCTACGTCATTATGACGAAAATCCCTTCCAGAGTAGCAAAAGCTCCCATGTTCGACGTAACCCAACGTCCCGAAATGCACTTCTAGTGACGTCATTAGATAATCTAGTGGTGTAGATAATCGCCTTGAGTAGCAGTCTTAATCCTTTAGAGTAATGATGAACGCTACAAAAACACAGGAACCTATCTCTTTAGAGAGCGGAGCCTAAACTGTAAATTTGCTTCACGGCAATGTATGCTGACATCACAAAGTAAGTTAGAGGGTTAAGTTAGAAAATTGTATTTTTTTTACTCCCTCTCCTTTACCTGATAAATTTTCTCTTTGCTTGCGTCATTCGATTACCTTAAATGCGACTGACATCTTTGAATTCATGACCTTTTACTGGATACTAAATCAATAATAATTATATAATTTTTTTGATTGATAGAGGAAATATTTCATTGTAGTTTTGGCTTTCACAACTGTTATTTTTTAAAGTTCTTTTGTTTGATAGGACCCTAAGCATTCGCCATTGTTTTCCTATTTAATTTAAAAACCTGAGTCACAGAGTGAAACACTGAAAGGTAGTTTATGTTCTCTCATGTTGCCATACTTACGAAAACAGAATAATTTAGTAGTTTCTAAATTATTATTAATTTAGTTTCTAAATTATTTATCTACCTTAATTTAGGCTTATACGTGTTTAAAAATTAAAATATAACATCGGCGACGTATCTCGAAGAAAATTATTTTTCTGCTACAAGTTCACAAATATTTTTTTATGTAAATATTTTTATGTAAATATTTTCTCTTTGCTTGCGTCATACGATTATCTTAGATACGACTGACTTTTTTGAATTCACGAGCTTTTACTGGATACTAGATCAATAATAATATTATTTTTTTTGATTGATAGAAGAAAATAATATCTCATTGTAGTTTTGACTTTCACAACTGTTATTCTTTAAGGCTCTTTTGTTTGATAGGACACTCAGCATTCCTTCCATTGTTTTATTATTTGTAATTACGAAAAAAGATTGATTTCCTATTTAATTTAAAAATCTGAGTCATAGAGTGAGACACTGAAAGGTAGTTAATGTTCTCTCATATTGCCATACTTACTAAAACAGAATAATTTAGTAGTTTCTAAATTATTTATCTACCTTAATTTCGGCTTATACGCGTTTAAAAGTTAAAATATAACATCTGCGACATATCTCGAGAAAATTTTTTTATTTTCTACAAGTCCACAAATATTTTTTTAAGTAAATATTTTTCACTAGCCTCTCTCATATGATGGATGCTACCATGTTAAGGTCCAGATATGTCACAGACGACTTCCACGTCAAAATGATGTCACAAGGTTTCATAATGACGTCAGAAATCGCCAATGATGGTAATTTTAAACTGTAAATTCGTTTCAGGCAATGTATGCTGACATCACAAAGTGAGCGAGAGGGTTAACTTAGAAAATTATATATTTTTCTCCCTCTCCTTTTTCTGATAAATTTTCTCTTTGAAAGCGTCATTCGATTACCTTAAATACTACTGACTTCTTTAAATTCACAACCTTTTACTGGATACTAGATCAATAATAATTATATAATTTTTTTGGATTGATAGAAGTATGTAATATTTCATTGTAGTTTTAGCTTTCACAGCTGTTATTCTTTAAGGTTCCTTTGTTTGATAGGACCCTAAGCATTCCTGCCGTTGTTTTCCTATTGTCAATTTCACCACAGATGTCCTTATCTCCATATTAAGTTTATTGTTCATTGATTTTGGAGCAAAGTAAGGGAAATATTCCATAACAGTCTGAAGAATTCTCAAAAGTTTCAATCTTTTAATTGCTTTGATTTATTTATCTTAAGCTGGAACAAACCTGCAGTCGTTAAGCAACATTTCAGCCTTGTTCTTTTAAAAATTGATTTCTCTCACAATATATGGTAAAAGCCATTTTACTTTCTCATATAAATAGTATATGGAAAATATTGTGATCGTCCAAAGTTTGGACCTCAAGATATTGTTTGATTTTCACCTTTTGATCCTATTTGATTTCAAAAATACCACACTTGGAATTGTGTGTGTGTAAACACGATAGCTCGATTACGTTTTGAATTAGACAGAAACCAGAATAAGTACACTGGAACAAAACTGTAACTTTTTATCAATGTTGTGTTATATTCCGCGACCGGAAGTGGGTGTTTACTTGCAATGTATGGTTATAGTTACTGAACGGCTACTGCCGGTTAAAATCTGATTATAACTATGTGTATGTGTCTATCTTCTCAACGGCTAGATGTGGAAACGCTTTCATAGTACTCAAAAATGGGAAATGATCCTACAGAGCCATTTTGGTAATTTACATTTCAAAATTCCAGTTAGTTAAAATCTATTCCTTTATCCTTTGAACTTTTTACTTCTACTGAGATAATTGAATAGTAAAATTCTATATGTGTCTATATAATTCAGATATCTTAATTTTTCCTCAGTTTTTCATCATAGATAGATAGCATCTCCTGTAAAATAATAGCCTATGTTATTTGTCCATCTGTCCTCGAATTTATGAAGCTGTTGGACCTGGAATGGATAATGGCATCCATATTTGTTCTCGATGAGTAAGGGTTAGCAACGTTCGAAATCCCCCCTTTACCCCTTTTCGTGCGTTTAAGGTCATTAATTCAAGCACTATTTTCTCCGGTTAAAAGCAGGTGATTAAATTTATCATATAATAAATAGGTTAAAAAAACATTTTTTTCTAGCATTATGACGTCATTCCTTTTTCCATCTCATTTAATCATTTCTTATTTTACATTATTTAAATATCGTCTGCATTATTTTCATACGTTTTATCACTGAACTTAGATATTACTTAAATAATTTTCTTTTATATTAGGCTTAAATAATAGACTGGGTACATATGTAATAATTTTAAATTTAATCATCGATTATTTTTGTGGCAATGAAAATTTTATCACCGGTATTAACAACAAATTCTATCTACCTGTAGATCCCTGATCAAAAGATGGAATGATATTGCCGCTTGTAAAAGAAACAATGTATTTAAAAAATAATTAACAATTACTTTATGATGCAATTAACTTATCTTCGGCAATTAATGTAATAATATTATGTAAGTACTTTTTTATTGAAATATACTTTAAAATTTAAAAATCGTGTTTAAATTTCTATTTACATTTTATCCAATTAATCATTTTCGATAATTCGAGTTTTCAATGATTCGAGTTAGTCCGGCCTGTCCATATCGAACATCAAGACTTTACTATATTCTCGATATTATGGGGCTTACTCTGGACGCTGCGAGTCGTTTCGAACGTTCGTTCTGACGTCATTTTGACGTCAGCTTGATCGTTTGCTCACTTAATGCCCACAAGCTGCCGTCAAAAGGGCGTCACAACGAAGGTTCGAACCGAACGTCAACTTTCAGAGTAAAGGCCCAAGTCTACTTAGGGCCAGTCTCACCAAAGTCGTTTAACGGCTAACCGCAATTAATCTCTGTTTAAACGGAGAATTGCGTCCCATCATTGGTTAACGCCATAGGTTAATCGTGGTTAGCTGATAAATGACTTTCGTGAGACCAAAAGTCACAAAAGTCGTTTAATGGCTAACAGCAATTAATCTCTGTTTAAACGGAGAATTGCGTTCCACCATTGGTTGGAGACACAGGTTAATCGTGGTTAGCCGTTAAACGACTTTGGTGACACCGGCCCTTAGAGCCCTAAAGGCCGGTTTCACTAAAGTCGTTTAATTGCTAACCCCGATTAACCTCTGTTTAAACGGAGAATTGCGTCCCATCATTGGTTAGCGCCATGGGTTAATCGTGTTTAGCCGATAAATGACTTTCGTGAGACCAAAAGACACAAAAGTCGTTTAATGGCTAACCGCAATTAATCTCTGTTTAAACAGAGAGTTACGTCCCATTGGCTGGCGCCATGGATTAATCGCGGTTAGCCGCTAATCGATTTTGGTGAGACTGGCCCTTAGCCACGGTAGTTCAGTCAGCAAAGGCAGTCAGAGGCTAAATTCCACATATTTAATATAAAATTTTAAAGCGAAATTATTTACACCCTTGCAAATATACGCACTTTATTAAACGTTGTGCTGGTTTACGCAAATAATAAAAATAACTTACACAAAAATGACATCTGAAAAAATGCAATTAGATACTATGGATGCTAGAAAAAAAATTACAAACGTGGAAAAACCCGTTCAGTTTCTTCTTCAACTACAAGAAAAAAAATACTTTTGCTCTATTTTACTCCCTCCGCCCCCTTCTCCCTCCTTAAACGCATTTGTTCAGCGTCTAAAACCTTGCAAAAAGAACAAAAAAAGAATAAATCGTTGGAGCACGGCTGGCAAGTGTTCTCCCATTTAAATTTTCGCCAAATCGTGATTCGAGTCCGGAAATGAGGCCAGTTTCGCTTTTTATTTTCATGGAACCTTCGCCCTAAAAACCGGAGAAACTAACGGGGGAATATAAAATTTCTCGCAGAATGAAGAAATGGAATAACGTTGCGTCACTTTTTATGAGACCTGATTCGAAATTCCGCTCGGAAGAAAAAAATAAAGAAAGAAAGAACGGGTACAGACGATAAGGCCATTGTTGTGTGGTGCCTCTAACTCCCTTTTGTCTAGTAGTAGGCAGAAACGAAAAGCTGCAGAACACGTTTCAGGGAAATCCTTGAAAAGTTTAAAGCTAGTATTAAACTGTTTGTTAACTTACCTCCTCCCATTACTGGAACCTACAATGCACTGCATTCTTCGGGATTTTATAATCAGCTTTAGATGGCAAAGGATCTTGGATTTTTATTATTATTATTTTTCATGCTTAATTCTTATCGAACACGAGTGGAAGATTTTAATGAAATTCGAGATATGGTTTCGTGAGAATAAAAGTGGGTCTGCATATTTGATGATATAATTTTTGTTGCATATTCAAAGGAAGCCATTGTGGGTAACAATGCCTTGCGACAGATGAAAATGCGTTTATGCATAGAATTAGAGTATACGATATATCCATAGATCTATCCAAACATACACACACACATACATGTGCTGAGTTCCAAAGGTGGACTATCTAACTTCCGTAAGTGCTTGGTTGTTTGATGTTGTGTCCATTTAGAAGTGGAGGAATATGAAAGAGGATGGAAAGATAGCTGGCATTGCATCGAGAGATTGGACTTCTAATGGTCCCTCCACACTACAGTCTATTGCAAGCCATTACCACCGTCTGGAGGGGGTATGGCTTATCGAGGTCGACGATGGCAGATGATAAAATGACCGTGGCGGAGGATGGCTTCGGAGGCACTTTTTCTCCAAAGATCAAAGGCAGCCAGATGCGCAACTAAACTAGACCCTATGGGCGAATCCACCCTCTCGGCTCATTTAGTGGCCCAGTGTGTGGATGCAACCCGTAAAACAACCTCCAGGGTCATTCTCAGGAAATGGGGAACAATTGGCCATAGTGGAGAGGCTACATCAGAGTGGGACTTCATAGTTTAGAATCAGGGATCAAGCAGAGGCCCCCTCTGGATTGGCCTATCACTTCCAAAAGTATCTTTTGGGAACTTGTAGAACATTACGACTGGCTGATCGCCAGGACTATTCCCAACCCCCCAAAGGGGTTTTATGGTTAGAAACGCCATGATAGCGTGGTATATCCACATCCACAACCAAGCTTTTTTTATTACATTATTTCTGCTGTTTGCCATACTACTGCAATATCGCAGGATTTTCAAGATTTCTTTCATCAATAGATTACAGTTTCAAATCAACTTAAATCGTTTTTACTGCTGTTACATTTTCGGGTATATATTTCACTATTTTTTTAATTTTTATACGTTCCCCATAATTATCATAGTACTTTTGGACGACATTGCGACCACAGACTTCTTTGAAGTGCCACAGCCGCCATGAATAAGCACGGAGATCTTAGGTCAGCTCGAGTCTCGAACTGGTAACCTTCCAGTGATGAGAATGAAGACTCTGTCGACTGAGCTTATATAGCTTACTGAGCTTATATAGCGACTGAGCTTAGTCTTATATTCAATTTTATGACAATTATGAATCAGCATATATTTTCAATGTAAATGTCTAGCAAATAAGCATTACGGAAATCAACAAAAAATCTGTTAAAAACATAAATTATGCATTGTCTATTTGAAAATTCCATCAGAGTAGTACCATATGTATATAAAAAAAACAACGTACAGTTGTTCAAACAGATAGAAATTTACACAACGATTTAAATCCTAGAACATCTAAATAGTATCAAAACACAAAGTAGTCACGTCGTTTTGCATTACTTGCGAAATTTTAGTGTACTACCATATAATCCATTCCTAATCCCAAGGCAACAATATTTACACTGGCATACGATATGAACACGTGACGCAATAAAAATACGTCGTAATCGGGATAATTTAATAAAACGACAAAGCCGTAAACATGCTCTTTGAGAGAAATATCTTAGATTATCCGATGGATGGAAGCCGTAAAGATGTCAGTTAATATTTTATCTTTACTGGTAGCAAAAAACCCAAAGGATTACCTTAAAAGTATTAGTATTCTTTAATATTATGGTCTTTATCTAATAAATGTGCCCAGCCTTCCTTTTATTTTTTATTTTTGCATAAACCATTCAAGTACTTACACACTGGAATTTCTGTTATCAGCCGATTCTAATAATGGAAGACTGCCTTATGATGTTCGGTTTCACGGTCACGTTTTCTTGAGATAAATCTCTTCTTATGATAAAATGTTGACCTGAGCTTTACTGCTGACTCGTTAAATCAAAGCTTTTTTTTTTCTTTCTCCCTTCCTTGGGTCGTTTATCGCGAGCTTACTCCTTTATTAACGTCTAGAATAAATTCTTGTGATTCAATCTTCCTGTCATCGGATAGTAAAGTGTCTTACGACTGTTTCAGGCATAAATAAAGCCATGGGTGCATTTAGGTAAAAGATATTTAATTTTAAAATTTTCAGATACAAGAAAATAATTCTTATATAGATTTTTATTGGCATCATTACTTGTCTTAACAAAAATTGAAACTCGATAGATATAAGCGTTTAACAATTGTTTTAGGTAAAAATAGATAAAACCATTGATGCAATGGCAAACGATATTTAATTTTAGGTTTTTCTTATACAAGAAAATAATTCTTATATAGATTTTTATTGGCATCATTAGTTTGTCCTAACAAAAATTTAAGCTCGATAGATATAAGCGTTTTACAACAGTTTAAGGTAAAAATAAATAAACCCACTGACACAATGGCAAACGATATTTTATTTTGTATTTTACAGAATCAAGAAAATATTTTTTTATAAATTTTTATTGACATCATTAGTTTGGCCTAACAAAAATTTAAACCTGATACATATAAGCGTTTTATAACTGTTTCTGGCAAAAATGAATAAAGCCATGGGTACAATTGCAAACGATATTTAATTTTGTTTTTTCAGAATAAAGAAAATAATTTTTTAAAGATTTTTATTGACATCATTAGTTTGGCCTAACAAAAATTTAAACCCGATAGATATAAACGTTTTACAACTGTTTCCGGCAAAAATAAATAAAGCCATGGGTACAATTGCAAACGATATTTAATTTTGTTTTTTACAGAATAAAGAAAATAATTTTTTAAAGATTTTTATTGACATTATTACTTTGGCCTAACAAAAATTTAAACCCAATACAGGGCACATCTCAACTTAGGACGATTCTGGCTTTCGTTTCAAACGGAAAGACTGCTTGTTGCTTTGCTATTAGCTGTCGTAAACACGAAAATGGATAGAAATGGCATTAAAGTAGTTCGCGATTTATAGATATAAACGTTTACAACTGTTTGAAGAAAAAATAATAAAGCCAATGGTACAATGGTAAAAAATATTTAATTTTGTATTTCATAGAATCAAGAAAATAGCTTTTATGGATTTTTACTGGCATCATTTAATCATCTAGAATGATTTTAAACTGGATAGATATAATATACATGAAATAATATGTTGGAATTAACAAAGTGTTATACAATGTCTTTTCACGTGGTGGCAATAGCTATACATGACTGAAAAAATTTGTTGCTTAGTAACGGTTAAAAGAATTCTCTGATTTTGGTTTCTATAAGATTTAAAAAGAACAACGTAATGAATTAAACTTTTGTTATTCTATTTTGTTGAAAGAAAAGACTTAACTGGCTGATTTTGGCAGAAAATTACAATTTTGAAGCTTAAAAATATAATATGAAGTGGGGTAAGTAGACCCCATTGTTTTTAGTGTTGGTTTTTTAAGTACTATTATTATTATTTTATCTTCATGTGACGAAGCCATATTTCCACATCTGTTAGAGGGGAGTTAAATGTACGCAAGTCATAACCATTAGTCCAACAAGGATGAAATGTGAGGATGAATCGCTTTATAAAGCTTCTTTTTATGTGCACGTTGAAAATACAAAATGAGTAATAATTTTATATCGCATTAATCTTTCGACAGTATTTCTTTATTGTATTATTACCCATCAATTTTACAGCTGAATACACCCATTTAATTAAAATTATAAACATATATTCCATGTTTTTGTATAATAGTTTGATTGATAACATAAAAATTGTAAGTATTGTAAGTTATTTTTGATTACACGAAAAGAAAATATCTATTATGTTCACTGGATTAACACCCTGTAAAAACTCGCAATAAAATGTTGGTGTAATAGCCAAAAACTAACATACACACAAATAAATTTCGAAACTTTTTGAGATGAAATTTTGCATACTAAAGTATCTGCAGTGACAATGCAAGCCAAAAGTAGAATCCCAGTTCCAGGGGCCGGCCGCCATGTTTTCGGCTCTATTGACTGATCCCAAATTGTCACCAAGTGATGTTTACAATTTGTGCTTCATTTTGTATTAAAATTATACCCAATTTCAAAGCATATTTTGAACAAAATAAAGGTTTGAAATTTTGTTAAAATGAGAATACAAATTTTAAAAAAATATAGAAAATAAAAAATAGAGCAAAGTTTGCCAGAAAATTGAGTTCTGAAATTTGGCGACATCGCCCACGCTTGGCATGCCCACTGAACTTGGTTCGGTGCCCCCCCCCCAACTGGTATACGCTTAAGCGGAATGATGTCCGAATGATTCGGGCGCTGATCTTCAGTACCGGAGTTCGTGGGTTCGAATCCCACTGTGGTATAGATGTTCGTAGCCATTCGGAATCAGTTTTAAGAAGTAGGTGCCGGTCTCATTAGCTATCATGTTTAAAAGAATAGACTGTAGCACTCCAAACTAAACCAAACCAAACCAGTGACAATACATGAATCAGTCATAAAATTGATCGTAACTATTTTAAAACTTCGCCATCCGCTCTCCCGCAGCATTGAAATTTCTCCTTATTGTATTTATTTATTTTTAGAAAAGAAGGTTGGACAGTTAGCCTCGAGTCACGTGACTTTCCGCCATATTCTCTGTCAAGGAATGACGCAGTATTCGACATAGTCCGAGCGATAGCAGGGCTACACAGCTAGTTATATGCATAAACGTTAGTGTGATAGTATGTAAACACGATTGAATGCCAATTAGATTTCAGTGAAAGCATCTTATACATAAAACTTTTATTATAAGTGTAAATAAACAACATTATATACCAATTAAGTTTTAATGAAAGTATGAAAACATAAATAGTAACCAATACGAAACATTAAAGTCTTTCGCTATACAAACTGATTTCAAAAAGGGTTCAAGAAGTGACAAAGATTGAAAACTATTGAACTTGATGAATGAATTTGGGTAACTGTACTAATTATGTACACATTGACCGAAATATAGCTGTGGCTAGTTGTTCGTAGCATACCTTAAGCCAGTGGTGCGCAAAATTCTTTCGACTGCGATCCCTTTTGTAGAGAGAAAATTTTTGGCGACCCTTAGAGATAAACGTTCACAAATACGATGTATATTTCGCGCATTTCTTTCGTTTCATCGAATAAAAACATCATATTTGACTCATATTAATTTTATTTATAATTTTAAGATAATACTTTTTGTATAACACAAAAATCAGTAAATTGCCCTTTAATGAGATGTATGTGGCTGCAAGTTTCTAATTATCTCATCGATGTTTGGATGTATGTTGCTAATTGCAATTCGCATATCATCTTCAGGGTTTAAACGCGAGCGTTATTTAGTTTTTATTGACACTAGTTTGCTAAATCCAGTTTCACATAAATACGTTGATGCAAATTGTATTAACACTCTGATGGCATTCTTGCATAAAACGGGATATTGTTTTTCCACGGATAGTCAAACTTTTTGGCAAGATTGAGTCTTAAATTGATTTCGAAGAGTATAATCACTAATTAGATCTATCAATTGCTCCTTTTCCCTAATTTGAAGAGTTGAACTGCATATGTCAAAGGAAAATGGATCACGAATCCAACCAAGATCGTTTTCAGGAAAATCCTCGAATCTTCTCGAAAAGTTTTTCTTTAACTTTTCAGTGACGGTGCTTCACTCTTTATATGTACACTGTATGGTATGCAGCATGCAGGGATAATGCATTTCATAAAAATTTGGCGACCCCAAAAAAACTTCTGGCTACCCCCACAGGGGTCACGACCCCTAGTTTCCGCACCACTGCCTTAAGCTACACGTTCTCGTCGGGTGGTGCTAAATGGGTAACAGCTTCACAGCCTTGTATTAGCATAAGCGCATATAGTGGCTGTATTGTCAGCTGCATTAGGAAAAAAAATTTCTATATATAATTAATGTTTTGGGAGGTGCAGTTAATTAAGGAGTTAGGCAAACCCCTAACTCCTTAATTAACTGCACCTCCCAAATATCTCTTTTCTATACTCTATATACAAAAAAAGTTATAAATCAATATGTTATTTCAAACAAATGCAACAGTAGAAAGATGTTGAACAGTAAAAATTCTATTACACTATATCCTAACACATTTTCATCACTTCTTTTTTAATGCAGATGATTCTGAAAATAACATAGGCATTAAGATATATATACACAGCGGAAACACTGTTATAGGAAAATCACTTATACGAAGTGCTCCTCATTCTTCTGCGAAACTCCCATAAGGCTCATATAATAAATTATTAACTTACACGAATAATCAGCTATACGAAACATACCCTTATACGAAGGAAAGTTCAATCCCCTATGTAAATTACCTAACTCAATTTTTTTTTTTCAGTTGTACGATCGGAGTAAAAACTTTCATGAGGCCTTTGTAAAAAATTACTTATATGCACAGACTTTTGCTCGTATATATTATGTACAATTCGTGTGTAATGAATGTTTTTTTTTATAATATTGAAAGTTCACTGTAATTTCAATGTTAATCACGCTTCCCTGTTGATGGTTTTGAGCACTACGGTCTACTTTTTTGCTCACGAGAGCTAATGAAACTGGGACCTACTGCTTAAAGCAGATTCCGAACAGCTTTGCCATTAGACGGATCCTAACCCGAGAACTACGGTACAGAAGAGCAAAGATCTACCATTCGGCCAACGTTCGGCAACATCCCTGTTGAAGATAATAAGATGTGATTTAGTTTGGAGAGCTACGGTCTACTCTTTTGTTACACGAGAGCTAGTGAGTCCGGGACCTACTGATTAAAGCCGATTCCTAGCGGATACGGACATCCATTTTCGCAACGGGATTCGAACCCACGAACTCTGGTACCATAGAGTAACGCTATACCCATTATACGGTTATCAAACTAAAGATATAAAAAGGCACATGTTATGTTTTTTTCTAATATTAAACGAAAAAGCGATACAAATCCAATAAAAATGCAAAGAACAACGTTAGGAGGAAAAAATGATGAAAAAAATTGTTCAGACATATATACTCAGTGGAATTTAAAAACCTGTTAAATAAAATAACTTTTAAATATATGTCCGTCACGGTTCGTATTTATTCAGGAATTCAGTCTTTGCAATGCTGAAAT
>CM063509.1:49277011-49279511 GCA_032207245.1 Pardosa pseudoannulata
CTTGTAGTACCGTTAAACTGGTTTAATGGTAAAATTAAAACTCGATATTGAAAAAATATCGGTAAATTAAAATATTTTACAGATAATTTACCTTCACAAAAAAAGGGAAAATGTATTTTAAAATTTGATTAAAAATCCGCATAGAAACACCAAATAATGGCCAAATGGGTAGGACGTTGCTTTTAGGTACCGTAGCTCGTTTGTTCGAATATCACTGTTGGTATGGATGTTTGTAGCCATTTGGAATCGGCTTCAAGCAGTAGGTCTCATCAGCCCTCGTGTAGCAAAAAGTAGACCTTAGCGCTCCCATTCAAACAATCATACAGTTAACACAGAAGCGTGCCCATACAGCATACAATGTATCATATACGTTACAAATATGTATTATGTATAGTAATATTTACAGCTTATGATATATTGTGTGTTATGCCCAACATGTCTTAACCAAATTTTCCTAAAAAATCTTTGAACGCAATGCATCATTATTCTTGTCTATATGAATTATTATTCTTGTCTGTATGGAGGACAAGATTATTATTGAGCAAGAATTATTATTATTGTCTATATGGAGAGTAAACAAATAAAATATCTGTTTCAGAGAGTAATTAAGTAACATTACCCTTCTCCTTTCGACTAATTTCCGACCGAGCAGTAAAGTACAAGCCTTGGCAAAAAATATAGTTTAAACTTGACACAAGAACAAATACAGGTTAGCATCAAATACAATTTCGGTAGCAAGATGCGACAGTCTTCTTAGCAGGATAAGCCGAAAGATAGCTGACGCTGATCCTTGGTACAGAAGTTCATGGGTTCTAATCCTACACCTAGCATAGATGTTCTTCAAGTAGTAGGTCCATCTGGTCCATCAAGTAGTAGGTTCTTCAAGTAGTAGGTCTCATTGACTCTTCGTTTTGATAAGCACCACTTGGGTAAAAGAATCACTTTGTTCAAGTGAGTCCTCGTAATTTAGAAAGAGGGACCAAGCAGTAGACCCATAAGCTTGGCCTGTCACCCATAGAGGTATTGTTTGAGAACTTGGAGGACATAATGACCCCGAACCTATTTTACGTTCCCCCAGTCACCTTTAATGAACACGGCTGATTCTAGGCCCGATAGAGGTCCGTAACCCTTCAGTTACGAGATCGTTGCCATTGCCAACTGAGTTACCGCGGCTCTGGAACTTAGCTTGCTAAGTAAGCAATCTTAAAGCTTGGGCATGGATCTCAAAAGGATATAAATTTCTCTAGTCAATACTTTCCTCTCAAATCTTATCCTTCCTTAAATTTTTTTCAAAACTAATCCATTCCTCGAATACAAAAAGTTTTTTTTCCGAAAAATAAAACCAGAACGCGGTTATCAGTTCAGTAAGGAAAAAGGTATAACAAATTCTTTAAGTTTCGTTCCACAAATGAAATACAGCTTTATAATTGGAAATTCATTGGAGTATCGGCAATGCGTGTGCATGCAAATTTGCTGCTCCAGTGAGTCCAGCATCTAAACGTTTTATCGATGAAAGGCACAAAAACAAACTACTTTCGTGTAGCAGAAAAACTGATCTTTTAAGAAATGATTTATTATTTCCTTAAGAACGAACACCTCTAATGTAAGAAAACAGTTATAACTGTCAGCTAACAGCAATAAAATGTGATCGGCTTTGTGCCTTAACCAGAGAAAGTAGCCTGCTTTTGTTTAAGTTTGTGGAAAAGAAAGGTAAAAATGTCTTTTGTGATAAAGATGAATAGCGGTTTACAACAAAACGCGCCATCTCAGGTTAATCAGCAGACAGGGTTAAAAAGCTCATAAAAAAGGAGATTTAAATACAAATTCTCTTATCTTTTCAGTCCAACTATGGTTCTTGAACATTAAAAGAAAAATAAATTCAGAAATAAATATTATAAAGCACATTTAATTTATTCTTGGGAAGGGATATAATGAGACTGCCAAATATAGCCTACTGCTATAATTGATTTTGATCTTTTATTGCGGATGTTAAGGGAGGTTCCGAAATTGGAAAGGAAAAACATTTTCCAAGAAATAATAAATTATGGCATGAAGCTCATAGTAATCATCTGAATTTGACACAGAATTTTTGGCAGATTTTTTTCATACCGTACACGTTGCTTTAACCTGATACCTTCTTAATTACAACAGAATGAATATCCCCAAATAAATATTCTCTAAAAAAATAATTTACTTAGTATAAAAGCTAATTATATAGGTAGTATAAAAGGTGAGACTATATATAGAAACTTGCAAAGTTAGTCTAACATCCTATTGCTTAAATCTTAACTGGATTTCTAATTTTAAAAAGTAATAATATCGCATCAAGACGTTGTTCTGACCAAAGAGTTTCATAACTTTTACAGAATGAATATCCAAAATTAAATATGCGCCAACAGATCTACATTTTATAAAAGTCAATGATATACGTAATACAACAGGTAATTAAATACTCGCCAAATCATCCCAAATTATCTCCTTATTATCCCCTATAAAATAA
>CM063509.1:49299511-49307011 GCA_032207245.1 Pardosa pseudoannulata
CAATTGGATATATATATATATATATATATATATATATATATATATATATATATATATATATATATATACGTGTGTGTGTGTAAGGAAAATTCTCAGGGGTTTTCAAAACTTAAATCAAGGGTAAAAATTCCCGCGTCATTTTCCATTCCCCTTTTTAACCCCTAACCTAAATTGACCACTGGGGCTACAGGTTAAGCCCTCAGAGAAGGGGCCTGGCCAGTTATAAACCTACATGACCCTAGCGGACAATTTAGGAAATTTCCAAATAAAAAGGAGATACACGCTAACGGAGACAGATTTTTCTAGAGATATTTTCCCACAGATGTTGACCCAGGTGTTACTTGTCTTGTACATAGAACTTCATGCTAGCTGACCCTTCAGTTTGTCCCTATGATGAAGTGGAAACCCGTCCTTCAAAGTTATCTTAATAAAGGTCTTTAGCTGAAACGGTATCATTTTTATGGCCATGACTGCAACCCCCCATCGAGAAGTCAGTCTCATTACATATATATGCAATTAATAGTGTATTCTGTTAGATATAACATTTTTCTAAATGGTTAGGATATAGTGAATAGTTCTTTAAGTTCGTTACAAGAAGAGCAGATAGGGAAAACATAATTTTATGGATATACCAGTGTTAAATAAACTATACTTATAATTCATGAGCAGCAAGGCATGCGAACTAATTTTTATTGTTCTGTTTAAGTTATTGATATTATCCAAATCGCGTTCGTCAATCAGGCGTTAAGACTTAGAAAAGGTTTCTTTTTTATCGGAATTAAAAAAAAATTCGCACCAGCAACCTAAATCACTGCAACAAGGAAGAAATGCCTTATAGAAAGATTTAAGACGTAGAACAGTTATAAACTAAATTGAAATCAGATTTAATAAACAATAAATCAAAACAAAGTCAAATTTCTCGATAAAACCTAGCTTTTCTATAAATGTGGGTTAGCCGGATAACGATCAAGGTGTAAATTAGTATTTAACTTTTTCCTGAGTCCGTCGACCTGTATTGTTAAGAGATTATAATAAGAAAGGTGCTAGAAGGTCAACACAGATAGATCCAAACTTCTTATTACAGGTGGCTGAATAATTTTTATTTGGACGTATTATTGATTCAAATGTCTGGGAATAAAGCAATCTACTTAGAAAAAGTACAGTCAAGTCTCCTATAAAGGGATTTCCATACAACGCGGGCAAAATTATGAGAGCTAACACTTCTTATTACACGTAGCTGAGTAATTTTTATTTTGAAGTATTTTCTGCTCAAAAATTTGGGATTTAAAGCAATCTACCTAGTAATAATGTAGTTAAGTCTCCTATAACGCGGAGCAAAAACTACGACAGCTCTCTTATAACTTCTTATTGCAGGTGGTTGAATAATTTTTATTTGAAGTATTATTGATTTAAAAATTTGGGGTTAAAGCAATCTACCTAGTAATAATGTAGTTAAGTCTTCTATAACTCGGAGCAAAAAATACGACAGCTCTCCTATAACTTCTTATTACAGGTGGCTGAATTACTTTTTATTTGGACGTATTATTCATTCAAATGTCTGGGAATAAAGTAATCTACTTAGAAAAAGTACATTCATGTCTCCTATAAAGTGATTTCCATATAAAGCGGGCAAAAATTATGATAGCTCTCCTATAATTTCTTATTACACGTAGCTGAATTATTTTTATTTGGAAGTATTGTCTGTTCAAAAATTTGGGATTTAAAGCTATCTACCTAGAAATAATGTATTTTTAGTCTCCTATAAAACGGAGCAAAAACTACGACAGCTCTCCTATAACTTCTTATTACACGTGGTTGAATAATTTTTATTGGAAGTATTATTGATTTAAAAATTTGGGGTTAAAGCAATCTACCTAGTAATAATGTAGTTAAGTCTCCTATAACGCAGAGCAAAAACTATGACAGCTCTCCTATAACTTCTTATTACAGGTGGCTGAATTACTTTTTATTCGGACGTATTATTCATTCAAATGTCTGGGAGTAAAGGAATCTACTTAGAAGAAGTACAGTCAAGTCTCCTATAAAGTGATTTCCATATAACGCGGGCAAAAATTATAGACAGCTCTCCTATACCTTCTTATTACTGATGGCTGAATAATTTTTATTTTGAAGTATCATCTGTTCAAAATCGGGGATTAAAGCAACCTAGAAATAATATAGTTAAGTCTCCTATAACTCTCAGCAAAATCTACGACAGCTCTCCTATAACTTCTTATTACAGGTGGCTGAATAATTTTTATTTTCAGGTATTATCGGTTCAAAAATCTGGGATTAAAGCAATCTACCTAGTAATAGTGTATTTAAATCTCCTATAACTTGGACGATGGCCAACTGGCTAGGGTACTGGCCTTCGATACCGGAGTTCGTGGGTTCGAATCCCACAGTGGCATTGATGTTCGTAGCCGTTCGGAATCGGCTTTAAGTTGTAGGTCTCGGTCTCATTAGCCCTCGTGTTGCAAAAAGTAGACCGCAGCACTCCAAATCAAACCCAAACCCCTATAACTCGGAGCAAAAACTACGACAGCTCTCCTATAACTTCTTATTACATGTTGAATAATTTTAATCTTGAAGTATTATCGGTTCAAAAATCTGGGATTTAAAACAATCTACCTAGAAATAATGTAGTCTAGAAAAAATGTCTCCTATAACTTGGAGCAAAAACGACAACTCTCCTATAACTTCTTATTACAGGTAGCTGAATAATTTTTACTTTGAAGTATTATCGGTTCAAAAATCTGGGACTAAAGCAATCGATACATATAGAAATAATACAGTCAAATCTCCCATAACGGGATTTCCATAATGAGGAGATTTTAAAAATTTGAACAGGTATAGATTTATACGTAATAATTATTGTTTACGAAAAAAAGCAAAAACTATTAAAGAAACCCAATTTGTATTGTTGTAAGTCTGCATACAGTAGATCCCCATAAAAAGAAATCCAATGTTGCTTAATCACACGATCTAGGGGGTCCAATTCTTATAACCGAAACAAGAGATTAAACTACCAGGAAATGTTTCATTCAGTAATTGAATTGTTGTCCCAGCAAAGCCATAGAGACCATTTGTCCTATGTGTTATTTCATACGCAACCCTATCCAGCTTACTTTACGATTCAGTAAAAAAAAAAATTTAAAGGGAAAAAATTGTTTTTTATTTAATTCAAATCTTGTCTTAATATTTGGACACCTTTTATAATGGTAAGCATGGAATGCAGTTATAGAGATGGAAATGTTAAAAGGGCATACGTTCGAGGTGAGTAGAAAGAATCGGAGTGTTCTTTCCTACATTTACTTACCAACTCAAGAAATTTCAAACCAAAACATCCAACCCTTTTGCAAACAATAGCTGGGTAATAATGCCGCATAAAGAGGATTAGCCAACGAGCTCAGTGGCCGAATGGTCAAAGCGCGCGATCCAGACCCGAAGATTGTGGGTTCTATGCTTGCCATGGCGAATGATCCAAAGTACGGATTTTTAATTAAAGAATGTTATTTATTGTTTCCTTAGGTTCTCGAACATTCTAGATCTTTCTTTAATATGTAAATTAGTTATTTCTCGAATATTCTATTCTGGTATAAAAGCTGATACCCACTAGCTGTAGGCAACTTCTCTATCTTGTAAAGTTGCGAGTTGCTACTTAGCTTCAATAAATTCTACTGTTAAGTTAAACGGTGTGTTCATTCGAATCTTCGTAACAATATATCCTATTTCACTGTCCTAACAAATTGTTACAAAAAGAATTGGTCCAATTATTGTTTCTCAAGTCTTTCCCGAGGTACCCTATCGATTTGTTTTTCATTTTCTTCTCTTCTCTTTCTTGGGTTTGGGTAAAATAGACAAATAAGTCTGCGCACAGTAGATCAGAAAAATTTTTAAATTTTTGAAAAATGCTCTCACTTTTTACTTTGTAAAAAGTTTTTATTTTGTGAAAACAAAGTAAATTCAGCAAAACTACTTTATTAAAAATAGAGAACAAATGCAAAAATTCCAGGCATTTACGATAATAATTTTTAAAAATATAACTCGAAAAATAAGAAAAAAGTCTTCCATTTAAAGTTGCTTAATGATAATGTGCCCCCTTAAGTAATATCCACTTTCACTGATTCATTCTAAATTCCACTATTCTTTTCATTGAAGATTTGCCAAAAATCACCCCACCTATTCAACAGTTTTCTTGCAGACGGTGTCATAGAATCAGATTTATTTGAAGGAAATGGCAATAGATTGATTTTTGTTTGAAAATTGCATTAATATTGAGAATATGAGAATTTTTTATATTGTAGTATATAGTTTGTGGATGTTGCAATGAAGTTGTAGTTTTGTCCAATTTGAATTACTTAACACACATAGTTTAAGATTTTATCAAGTTTTCAGCACTGTTCAAAAATAATTTTATACAACGTATACGGAAAAAAATGAAAGGGACAGTAAATATGAAAGGTGTGTCACTTACTCGGAAAGACATACATTTTCAGAATATCAGAATACGTTTCGAAGAAATTTACTGATAATTCGATTATATCGTAACCCTGTCTTAAAGATGAAACATTCCTATGACATTCTAATTCCCTCCCAAACAGCAATCACGACTATAATTACGGAAATAAAAAACCAACCGAAACTAATTTATCAGATCCTTGAAATATTTTCCGGAATGAGCTAGAAAACCTCTTGGGAAAAAAAAAAGAACCTCTGGGAGAAAAAACGATAAAGCAAAACAACCCATACGTTAATGACCACCTCCCAACGTTTATATTTAGCTGTAACATAGACACATGAGAGCCACGTGCGGTCATCAACTGTTTCTCAGTTAGAGAGAGAGGGCAGACGATATCCCAATTTGTTAAGCTGAAATGGCAACAAAATGGAAGTTGCACGCTCTTAGGCGGCCTATAAATTTTAAGGAATCATGACGGATAGCGAAACTAATGGATAAAGCGGTCTGGCTCTTTTTTAGGAAAAAATGGACAAAAAAACCCAAATCGAAAGAAAAGAAGAAAATCAGTTGCCTGTCGCCTCGATCCGGCGTCACAGGCAGAGCGTTAAATTGCTGATGTTCAATTTGTGTCGCTTAGAATGTGGCATGCAAAGCAAAAGCTATTTGGAACCCACGGCAATCTGTGACAAACTGTTCTATATCGGATATAGCAAGCAGTAAGCGATTGGTTTTCCTCTGATTGTATCAACGGTGAAGCGATAGCATCAAAGACAAATACAGTGCTTAATGTGATCAGTTTGGGACACCGTGATTTTGATGATAATAACCGATTGGTTGGTTGGTTGGTTGACTGAAGTATAATGGCGCTAAATCCTCTAGGGACAAACTGCGCCAAACAAGAAGAGATAATAACCGATTGATAACAATAAACGATATGCAAAATTCGATAAATTTATCCCATCCCCCTTTAATTCACCCCTTATATTTATAATACCGTATATTATCTAACACATAAGAATTGTATACATCATTAGAAGATTATCATTTGTTGATTGTCTTTATTTTTTTAAGAAACTCATTGATAAATTGTTCTTAATCACAATGTTTTTTAAAGTCATCGGAGCGGTGTTGTACTCCACGTTTTATCATCTTCAATGCATTTCTCCTTTCAGCACTTACAGGATGTGGTTTGATATATCAAGAGATTATTCATCTGACTCAACAGATCCATCATTCGTCTATTTTCCTATGACAATCTGACACACTTCAGATTCTGTTAATGTGGAAGCTACTGGAATGTGTCTCCGTATTTTCATTTTGTTCACTTCTTCTAGTAAGATCATCAAGTAAACAGTTAATTTATAATCAGTGACGTAGATGTGCCCTTGGTTTACTAATACTCAGAATACATTCTAATGGTTTTGAGTTTTATACTAATTTTTCTTCAGTCCAAATACTTTTTATTAATACTACAGTTACCTGAACATTACTAAATTATCTGCCAACAATTTCGAATGAATATACTTATAGACATATAAGTATATAAATGTTATGCTTTTTAACTTTATTCTAGAGTGTTATATGCGTATTGTTAGAAGATAATAAATTATAAAGTCTATTAGGATACATAGTTACTATATGTTTGTCATTGTACCATATACATATATATATATATATATATATATATATATATGTATATATATATGTATATGTATATGTATGTATATATATATATATGTATATATAATATATGTATATATATATATATATATATATATATATATGTATATATATATATGTATATATATGTATGTATATATATATATGTATATATAATATATGTATAATATATATATATATATATATATATATATAGTATATATATATATATATATATATATATATATATATATATATATATATATATATGTATATATATATATATATGTATATATGTATCACGACTTTTCAAAATTTTGCACAATAGAGGCTGAGAAATGTTGCGCTGACTCATTTTTGGTCACCTGTCATAACAACATTAAAATTTCGATGTTTAGTTTTAATGTTAAATCATTTCTCTTTCTGGCCTCCATATCGACAAGCTGCATGTATGCGAGCAAAATTCCGGGGAAGTGTAATTTCCCACTCTTTTGTTCATTTATCATTATCCTAGGTGGGAGAGGGAGAATTCTCGGAAATTCAAACAACAGCGAAGAAAAATGAAAGAATGTGTTCCTTCTGAATACACTGTGAATAATTCTTTGATAGTTAGTGCGGAAACTGATAAAATTAACCGATGTAATGAGCCCATAAATTGATAATGTTAACATACAAATAAATAGAGAAAACGGGACCAAGTGATTTCGATAACAATAAGAGATTAATAACGTTAACTGCGATCACATTAAGCGG
This sequence comes from Pardosa pseudoannulata, assembly GCA_032207245.1. NCBI lineage: Eukaryota > Metazoa > Arthropoda > Arachnida > Araneae > Lycosidae > Pardosa > Pardosa pseudoannulata. The sequence goes on from CM063509.1 coordinate 49,306,386, forward strand.
AGTCCACTGTATGTGTTACACATGTATAATATGATAAAAAAATGTTATAAAAATACCATCCTTAAATGATTGCTCAATAGTTTAATTTGTTCTGGGCCTATTACACTTTAACTTCTTCATTATTTTCCCCTTCTCATTCTGTTAGAAAATTTTCAATTATCAAACTTATTTTAAATCCATATTAATTCTAGAAGAATGCAAACCTAGGGAGTTCTACCCTTTATCTCCTAGATCACGGTTTGCAGACATTGGGAAAATAAGACACAAATGGTCAATGAAACAAGATAACGAAGGCATGTGAGATATTGATAAAATACATAGAGCCAGAAGGGCGATATGCCGCAAACACCTACGAAATCTATCCTTTACTGCCTAGAGCACTAGACGGCATACATTAGAGAGTAAAGTCCCAAAATATCAATGAAACAAGATAAGGGAGGTATCAGAAAACCATTGATACAAAGCATCAAACCAGAAGTCTGATAAACCACATGCGCCTACGCAAAGTGCTGTGTCTGCTAACCCTTGAACTATTGCAATCATGAGGAAATTTTCAGTTATGTCAGGCCTCGGTAAATACATTATTGGAAAAAAGTTTTTCCACTGTTTATGGAGAAGAAAAATTC
>CM063509.1:49327011-49329511 GCA_032207245.1 Pardosa pseudoannulata
AATTATGAACCACTTTGAAACACCACTTTGATATTTTCTTAATTAAGAAAAGATGATTCTTAATTATAAACCACTTTGAAACACCACTTTGATATTTTCTTAATTAAGAACCACTTTAAAATAACTTAATACTTTTTTTCTTAACTAAGAAAAAGAGGTTTCTTAATTATGAACCACTTTGAAACACCACTTTGATATTTTCTTAATTAAGAACCACTTTGAAATAACTTAATACTTATTTTCTTAATTAAGAAAAAGATGATTCTTAATTATGAACCACTTTGAAATACCACTTTTATATTTTCTTAATTAAAAACCCTTTTAAAATAACTTAATACTTTTTTTCTTAACTAAGAAAAAGAGGTTTCTTAATTATGAACCACTTTGAAACACCACTTTGATATTTTCTTAATTAAGAAAAAGAGGTTTCTTAATTATGAACCACTTTGAAACACCACTTTGATATTTTCTTAATTAAGAACCACTTTGAAATAACTTAATACTTATTTTCTTAATTCAGAAAAAGATGATTCTTAATTATAAACCACTTTGAAACACCACTTTGATATTTTCTTAATTAAGAACCACTTTGAAATAACTTAATGCTTATTTTCTTAATTAAAAAAAAAGATGATTCTTAATTATGAACCACTTTGAAACACCACTTTGATATTTTCTTAATTAAGAACCCTTTTAAAATAACTTAATACTTTTTTTCTTAACTAAGAAAAAGAGGTTTCTTAATTATGAACCACTTTGAAACACCACTTTGATATTTTCTTAATTCAGAAAAAGATGATTCTTAATTATAAACCACTTTGAAACACCACTTTGATATTTTCTTAATTAAGAACCACTTTGAAATAACTTAATACTTATTTTCATAATTAAGAAAAGGGTTTTAGCTATAAAAATAATAAATATATTGATTTTTTTTTATAAGTTCTAACAGATATCACCATGGGTGTGAAAAATCCGTAAACATGGTCAATCGCAAAGTTTCTCATTATACCTCTAACACAAATGCTAAACAATGGCCGAATGATTAGGGCGCTGATCTTCGCTATCGGAGTTCGTGGCTTCGAATTCCACTGTCACATGGATGTTTGTCCTTCGGAATTGGCTTTAAGAAATAGGTTTTGGTCTCATTAGCCCTCGCGTTCTAAAAGTAGACCGTAGAGTTCTAAACCAAGCTTACATAAGTACCTTGTAAATACTGTTATCTTTTCGAATACTGGGAGCAGCAGCGAAATATAATGAGACGTGTCAGTACTGTCAGTAGCGACGGATTCCCTCCAAACGTTATGATTTTTCTCTAAGCCGCATGACATGCGACGCTAACCGTACGAGCATGGGTATACCAAAGATGCGACACCAACCAAAACGGTTTAACCCTTTAAAGGTCACCTACATAAATTGTTTGGAATTTAATGAAATTAATTTATAAATATTATCTATGAACCTTATAAATGCAATTTTTTAATACAATTTTTAGAAGGGTTTGCCTTAGAGGATACTATAGGAGGGATTGAGGAGTGGTTAACTGACAAACCCATCCCCTTGTATAGGGTGTACACAATACTTTTTAAAATTTATTTATATTGGAAGAACATTAAATAAGCGTTCTTAAAAAAGTATAATAAATAAGTAGTTTAACAATTTATAAGTGTTGTTTGAATAATTATTTTTGTATGGGGTCATAAGCGAAAAAAATCGAATTACTAACTTTCCAGGTACAGCAAGTATAAATACAAAAAGAAAAATAAATTAAATGCAGTACTATCATCTATTGTTAAGTTTTAAATGTCAAAAACAAAAAAATCGGAAAAAAAACCATTTATACTTTTCCAAAAATTAGAGAAAAAAAATGTTTAACAAGAGGAGAGAGAAGGTCACTCACATAATTTCTTTGGAATTTAATGAAATTAGTTCAATAATGGTATCTATAAACTTTAACAATATAAATGCATATTTTTTTTTACATTTCTGGAGGGGGTAGGGTGGAATTTGAGGGGTGTTTAAAGTGCAAAACCCTTGTACGGAGTGAAAATACTTTTATAAAGGTTTAATTATGCAGGGGAAACGATGATTATCATAAAAAGGGTATAATAAAGAAAAAAACGAAACAATTTACAATGTCCACATGATAGAGCGCTGCTTTTAAGTACAGGAATTCGTGGGTTCAAATCCCACTGCAGGCATAGATGTTCGTAGCCGTTCGGAATTAGCTTTAAGCTGTAAGTCTCGGTCTGATTATCCCTCGTTTTGCAAAACAGTAGACCGTAGAGCTCTAAACCAAATCAAACAACTTATAAGTGTTGTTTAGATAGATATTTTTATTTGGGGCTACAAGTTGAAAAATCATATTACTGACTTTTCCAGGTAAAGTAAGTTTAACCACGTATATTTCAAATGAAATATGGAGCTCTTGTATACTCTATGCTGTGAGTGGAAAATGTGATAAATATAGAAGACCTAAAAAATCCATCGTATGTTTTTC
>CM063509.1:49342011-49344511 GCA_032207245.1 Pardosa pseudoannulata
TGCTAATTTTGTTGGTAGTAATAAATGTTTTCTAAAATTAAGGAAATTTATGACAAACCACATAGTTTTGTATGAAACAGAAACACACATTCATATCGACAACCATATGAATATGAAGATAACTATATAAAATGATAGGTTTTATTTGGCCATGAGAGTCACTGAAATTTGTACTTTTTGTACTTAGAATATTGTTGATATGCATTTCATTGTAACATAAAAATGAACCAAGAATTAAATTTAAAATGAGTTCTCATATAAAAATGCTATAATTTGCGTCACATAGAAATGAAAGTGAATCACTTTATATCTCAAATTTCAGTTCAAATCGAATAGATACTAAGCAGACGATTTTAAATAATATAAAATAAGAAATGAATAAATGAAATATTTAAATGAATGACGTCATAATGATAGAAAAATATCATTTTCGCCTATTTATTATGTGATGAATTGAACATTTTAATCTCCTGCTTTTAACCGTGGAAAACTGCGTTTAAAACAATTACTTGGGATGACGTCACATTGCTAGAAATATTGCTGCTTTCACTTAGTTATGCGATAAATTAAAAACTTAATCGTTTGCGTTTAACCGGGGAAAATAATGCTTGGAATAATGACATGAAATGCTCGAAAAAGGGGGAAGGAATGAATTTCGAACGTTGAAAATTTACAAAAACCTTCCCAGGGATATACCTAAACATTTCCCAAATTTTCACGGCGATTGGATGGATAGTTTTTGAGTCTATTGAGTACAGACAGACAGACAGACACACACAAATTCATTTTTATATATATAGACTAGCATATAGCCCGTCATATGACGGGATCAGTAAAATTTTTAATTTTCCAGAATTGTAAAGTACGGTATGAGGTAGGTGAAAAAATGGTTTGTTTTTTGGCTGAGAATTATCTGGTACAAGCTCAATAATTTGTTTATATTCAAACTCCTCTTACAGGGGCTTACTCTGGACGTTACGAATCGGTTCGAACGTTCGTTGTGGCGTCACTTTGACGTGAGCTTGCTGACATTATGCGAGCAAACGATAAAGCTGACATCAAAGTGACGCCACAACGAACGTTCGAACCATTTAGCAATGTCCAGAGTTAGCCCCTAAGTCTTCCGATACTGTGACGGCAGTTTAGAATCACGTTGAATTCATTTAAAAAGATAATTCAAAGTGTTTTTAAGCTACGTCGAAATTACGTTAAGTTCTTCTCAAGTTTTTGGCTACAGTAATTAATGGAAGTAAAGGAATGAAACTATCATTTCCACTACACCCTGGAGGTAGATAGAATTAGTTGTTACTGATGATTAAATTATAGAATACCGGTGATAAAATTTTCATTGCAACAAAAAATAATCGAGGATTAAATTTAAAATTATCAACATATGTACCTAATTTATTATTTATACCAAATATAAAAGAAAATTATTTACGTAATATCCAAGTTCAGGGATAAACGTATGAAAATAATGCAGACGATATTTAAATAATTTAAAATAAATGATTAAATGGGATGGTTAAAGGAATGACGTCATAATGCTAAAAAAATGTTATTTTTACCTATTTATTATGTGATACATAAACTTAATCCCCTGCTCTTAACCGGGGAGAATAGGGCTTGAAATAATGACATTAAAAGCTCGAAAAGGGTTGGTTTGGTTTGGTTTGGAGCGCTACGGTCTACTGTTTTGCACACGAGGGCTAATGAGACCGGGACCTACGGTTTAAAGCCGATTCCGAACGGCTACGAACATCCATGCCAGTAGCGGGATTCGAACCCACGAACGAAAAGGGGGGAAGGGGTGGATTTTGAATGTTTTAAAGACGACAATATTTTTCGCTGTGATAGGAAGCATATTTATACCAATTTATTTTAGAATCGGATCGATAGTTTGGGAGAAGATAAGCTTTACTTGCTTTGAATTTTACTAACCCTAACTCATCAAGAATCCAATATGGATGCCTCTATCCATTCCAGGCCCAACCGCTTCATAAATTCGAGGACAGACGGGCAGATAGTTTAGGATATTATTACATAGGGCGTAATATGTCATATATGTATTTTCAAAAATATATATAACATCACCTTTAAATTTTATCTCTTTATAAATATATTATTATTTAGTTTCTGTTGGTCACTCACGTACAAATTTTGTTTTAGATATATAAAAATAATATATTAAATGTATAAAAATGTTTGATTCTTGTTCCGTTTGGAGAGCTACATTTTGCTACAGGATCAGCACCTCCTGCTTCACTATAATCAATTTACACATTTCATTAAAATATTAATTTCTAATAAAACAATCGGCCATAAACAATTTTAATTAATCTTCTGTCAGATATAACAGGTCTAGTTACCTAAATACCTGAAAATTCACTTGTCAATGTTACGGATCAAGTCATTTTTAGGAGCATAATATTTGGACTTTTTAGTATATTAAAAAAAATATATCACATAGAAACATAAAACCCCTTCTTATCTCATTAAA
>CM063509.1:49349511-49357011 GCA_032207245.1 Pardosa pseudoannulata
TAGATGTATTCAAAATTGATTTCTGGAAAAGTTTCTGTATCAAAAGGAAACTGTAAATTTTTACCTTCTAAAAACTAATCAAAAAATGCCTCCAAACTGGGGTAAGTTAAAAACTTTTAAAACAATGTATGTGATGATTTTTGTTACCCACCTCTCCAAATGAAATGTTTCGTGTAGCAAAACAGTGAACAGTATCGCTCTAAACTTTCGTATCGCTATTTGAAATTTAATTCCTTATTTTTTCCTAATGTAAATCGGTGGTTTTTCAATTACATAAGCTCCGCAGTGAATGACTGGTCCTGTGTTAAGATTTACAGTCTACCTTTGGGCTAATAAGACTCCGAAAGATTTCCACACCAGCGAATGGATTTAAACCCGCGAAAGGGCATCATAGTGTGTAAAATCAAGATTGTGTACCATGTGACTAACGTTTGATTTTTTTCTTAGATTCTGATTAAAAATCTAGATATCAAGGATTGTGTTCGATCTCCCAAACTGTGGTAAATCTGTAACTATTATACTGTAGTACTTTTGAAATAATTTCTCAATTTCTAAGAAATGTTTAGATTTTAATGCATATTTCATTTCTAGTATATTCTTTCTTTTCTGAAATGATGGACTTCTGGATTTCTTTCGTGCAAATATGGCGAACATTATATCGTCTACATAGATTGTCATCTTATGTCACAATAAGAATAATTACAAATATTATTGACAGCAGTTAAATCGTTCACCATATTGAAAAGAAGGAAATTGTCCCTCCCTTAGAAAACCCTCTTTCTTGTATTACAATTCAGCGACCTCTATGATAGTTGTCTTTGTAATGGATGAAATAGATTTGATACTACGTCCGCGCCAGAATCCCAACGACCTTCCCTTCTAGGTGTTGCTACTTTTATACATTTTTTAAGGACAAAGGCCCTCTAGCGGCCATCAAGAAATTCCATAACAGCACCACCTATAGGTATATGAAAATCAATTTTGTTGAAGAAATCTTCTAACCTGCATGTAGTCAGGAGTTCCCACCCGTCCTCCCTTCTAGGTGCAGTTTCTTTTATAGTTTTTTTTGTGTTAAAAGCCCTCTAGCGGCTGAAAAGAAAGCTGATAACAACGCCATCTATCGGTGTACTATTAAACACAAATCAATTATGGTTGTAAATGCCTAGGCTAGAAGAGCCCTCTAGCGGTCGAAAAGAAATCGGATGACAACGCCATCTATCGGTCTTCTATTAAAGAATTGGTGTTATAGAAAAAGCAATTTCGTTGTAAATGTCTTGGCTAAGAGAGTTCCCACCCGCCCTCCCTTCTAGGTGCAGTTTCTTTTATAGTTTTTCGGTGTTAAAAGCCCTCTAGCGGTCGAAAAGAAAGCGGATAACAACGCCATCTATTGGTGTGTTATTAAGCACAAATCCATTATATGTCTTGGCTAGAAGAGTTCCCACCCGCCCTCCCTTCTAGGTGCAGTTTCTTTTATAGTTTTTTGGTGTTAAAAGCCCTCTAGCGGTTGAAAAGAATTCGGATAACAACGCCATCTATCGGTGTACTATTAAACACAAATCCATTATGGTTGTAAATGTCTAGGCTAGAAGTGTTCCCAGCCGCACCTCCCTTGTAGGTGCAGTTTCTTTTATAGTTTTTATGGTGTTAGAAGCCATCTAGCGGTCGAAAAGAAACCGGATAACGACGCCATCTATCGGTGTGATATTAAAGAATTTGAAAGAACAATTACATTTTAGAGGGGTAACTAAGCAGTGTGGCTTTTTCCCACTATAGCAGAACCTGCTCTATCAATCAAATAAGATCCTGGAAAAAACCCTATCAACGTGGTAAAGTCCCAACCTTCCGTCGCAGTTCATTTTGATGTTTTCTCCTTGCGATGGTCTGTGCAACTCACTTTAGTAATGCGCTCTCTGTTAGTTTTCTTATTAGTTAAATTGATAGTAGAGCTAAATCGGAAAATGCGTGGATCTCAGAACCTTATGAGTTCGAGCCAAAAGATCAGCCGTGTTCATGAATGGTACGTAGTCTCAGTGTCCTCTGGAGTAGGCAGAGCAAACTTGAGAGTCGTTCCTTAAGATAAACGTGTTTGTCTGGTGGTAATGAACAAGTAACTGCTTTCCAGCCTTGTTTGGCATTAAGATATATGTTTGAATTGCCAACTGCAGTGGAAAAGAATGACAAAATAGTGGTAGACAGAAAAGTAGAGATGGAAAAAACCCGAAATTTTGAAAAGAAATAATTTTAACAATGTTTACATTTATACTTTTAATATATTCTTGGCAATGAACATTTAAATGATTTTATAGTAGTACTTATGTAATTAATTACCCTGTTAGTCTTATCAAAAAAATATAACCTCTCTCTCTCTCTCTCTCTCTCTCTCTCTCTTCTCACACACACACACCACACACACACACACACACACACACACACCACACAAACACACACACACACACACACACACACACACACACACACACACACACACACACACACACACACACACACACACACACACACACACACACACACACACACACACACACACACACACACACACACACACACACACACACACACACACACACACACACACACACACACACACACACACACACACACACACACACACACACACACACACACACACACACACACACACACACACACACACACACACACACACACACACACACACACACACACACACACACACACACACACACACACACACACACACACACACACACACACACACACACACACACACACACACACACACACCACACACACACACACACACACACACACACACACACACACACACACACACTACACACACACACACACACACACACACACACACACACACACACACACACACACACACACACACACACACACACACACACACACACACACACACACACACACACACACACACACACACACACACACACACACACACACACACACACACACACACACACACACACACACACACACACACACACACACACACACACACACACACACACACACACACACACTTTTTTTCTGAATCAGCAAAAAATACATATAAGCCTTACCCGAGCAAAGTGTGCTAACCACTACACAATCTGGGCGGTTGAAAGTATAAAAATAAGTATCCAAGCAAGGGGAACATTCTTACACTTATTTTTCTGGATTTTACAGAATAGATTTGATTTGTGTTCTTCTGCATTAAGACAACTGTGGGAATTTTCAAACGATATCGATAATAGATAAATACTAGCTCAAGGGTGGTACTTGACTGAAGTCGACAGGATGTTTACGCCGACTTCACACGTCATGAAGTAGATATACAGGTTTTGGTTTGGAGCGCTACGGTCTACTGTTTTACACACGAGGGCTAATGAGACCGGGACCTACTGCTTAAAGCCGATTCCGAACGGCTACGAACATCCATGCCATAGTGGGATTCGAACCCACGAACTCTGGTATCGACGATCAGCGCCCTAACCAATCGGCCAGCGTTCGGCGGTAGATATACAGGGGAATTCGGTACCCTATTCTAAAAATGGTTGACCCTAATTCTATTGGTCGAGATATTTGTAAAGAAATCAGCATTAAAGTTTGTGGTACTTACCTTTCGAAATATAGAATAGTTCTGACAGTGATCCAACCGAAAAGAGATTTCTTAGATATGTGCATTTGGAATAGGCACATATACTAATAAATCTCCATTGGGTACAATTGGAAGCGAAATGTTTTCAGAAACATCAAAATGAATCACCCAATAGCTTAATTATAATAGAAAAGTTTTTTTTTTATAGTTAGTTCTCCTAAGTATGAAATTGGCTGAAAAATAACATCAAATTTCTAAATGTATAAAATGTTTTGAGGAGATTTCCAACGAGTGAAATACACTAGAAAGTTATTGTAGTTAGAATTTCATACTAAAAACATTCTGCCCCTCATATGTTAAGGACATGGGAGTTGCAAATGGCCAATCAGTTCTAAAAATCACACAAACAAATAGGTCACTACCAACGGATATCATTACTAACAAATAAAAATATATTACTTCAAAGTAACGATACAATAGATTCAATTGATAAAGGGAACTCAATGATCATTAATATAGTTAGTACCGGCTATATGGTCACCCGCTTATAAGGGCACCCCGTTTGTATGGTCAGTTTTCTAAAGTCCCGTCTAACTTAATAGGAAACACGTGTTAAAGTGCTCCGCTTATAAGGTCAGTTTCATGTTTTCAGAGAGTTTCCATTTTTTCTTCTTTTCTTTTTAAGGAAATCAGTGCGAAATCGAAGAGGACCTGAATTCAAGCCTTTCTTTACCTCCCTTTCCCCCTTTCTTGCTTGTGTAGACTCATCGTCGGAGTTTTCCACCTCCCTCAGTTCTCGCCCCCCACTGATAACAAGTGGACATCTCTCTGTTTATTGGTTCAAGTTATCTTCTCATACATAACTTCAGGTGTTATTTTGCTAATTCCAAAGCAGCGGATGAGCATTTAAAAGTTATTAGGGACTTGGAAAAAAATGTGTTAACAACCAACAGAAGGAAGAAAACTTATATATCTGATTATTTTTAAATACATTGAACATGAATGTACGTATGCACGTGTGCTGTACTTTGATTGGTAAGGTAAGCTAATAAATTTCCCCAAAAAAAATATTGCATATTTTTAATGTAGTTTTTACTTCTCGAATTAATTTTTAAAATGTTCTTAAAAGTATAATTTTTTGTCTGAGTACTGCATTCTGATAGGTGAATATAATTTTGCTACAATTCAATAGAGTTGTATTGTTCCGCATATATGGTTACCCCGTTTATATAAATTTCCCCTCAAAAAATATTGCATATTTTTAATGTAGTGTTTACTTCTCAAATTAATTTTTAAAATGGTCTTAAAAGTGTAATTATTTGCTTATGAGTACTACATTCTGCTAGGTGAATATACTTCTGCCACAATTCAATAGAGTTGTATTGTTCCGCATATATGGTTACCCCGTTTATATAGTCTGATTTTTCTGGACCGCTTGACCATATAACCTACACAGACTGTATTTGTTTTCAATAAACACACAAGAAACGTAGTTTATGATACTGAACACTATCGAGATGTTATCTGTGCCTTTAAGATTCAGGTATCGATCTGATAAGTGAAAAATTGATCAAAGCGTTATCAACTTTTCTGGCTAAATCGGTTAGATCGTAGTTTTAAAGTACTCTCCAACCTTAAAAATTTTGAAATGTTCATTTTCGTCTCGATGCTGAAAATAAAATTTGGACCGCTCTTTAAATTTTGAATTTCTACTGTTTTATATATTAATGATCATTGAAAACAAAATGGCTAAAATGCACAATTATTCGTTCAAGTCACGTTTGTTAAGACAAATATAAACATAGCAGATCTTGAAATTGTTAATACACAAAATAAATAAAAGTCTTATTTAAAGTACTTATAGCCATACAATAATTTTATTCAAAATGAAAACCTATTAATATATATTTATCTGCAGAAAACGAACATTAAACCTTGTAATAAAGCTCAAATACATCCGTCGTATTGTTAGATTCGTACTCTTCAAACAAGAACACAGAGTTCCTTGGATATACTTTATTGATCTTGATTAAATATGTAACAATTATTTACAGAATAGCATGGCACTCTAGCCACCAATTCGTATGAACCGCTACAACATCTACATGCTCAATACATCATACAGTTAGTTACTAAACATACAAGAGTCGTAGTTACAGTTACAAAACATACAGGCAATAACACATGGAGGTAATAATAATAGATATATACAATAATTAGATATGTTACACGTATAAACACGAAACGCCTATTAACATTGTGTGCAGGTACATTTCGCAGTGGAATTGTACCGGGAGAGGTCGTTTTGCGCGTCAATTTAGTTATTCAGTTAAATCTCAATAGATCGAAAATTACTTCATTTTAACCAACTTTCCGTATTTTATATTGAAATATATAAACAAATATATAAATAGAAATATATAAATATTTCATCATAATTATCTTCGTTAAGTTCACAGATTTTCGCAAAGATAAATAAAAAGTTAATTTTAAATCCAAATTGATTTTTTAATCAACCTTCCCGTTCTCTGATTCCGCATCGACTGATGTAAAAACTAGTTTTTATTTGTGTAAATTTTTCCAGAATATGTGGTAGACAAGAACATTCGGCTTCGTTTTCCTGTATATACCGTAACTTTTGTACCCACAAACAAACCATATTGTTACACTGACCAGTACTAGTATATGACTCGTGCTCAAGTATCAATCGTCAGAAAACGTACTACAGTCGAACTCGTTTATAACGAACACAAAGGGACCGTAATATTTACTCGTTAAATCCGAGTGCTCGTAATAAACGGGTCCTGTAAGCAGACGTATCAGAAGGGAAGGAGAGGCTTGGGAGATCAAATGATTCAGTTTACTTAAGATTTAATTAATACTTACTTTAATTACATTAATGGATTTAGTTAAATACTTTTCTTGATTTAATGGCAATTAACCCCCCCCCCCAACCAGCGAAAAGTTTCTAGTTGAGCTACAGTCTTAAAGGAACGAAATAATAAACGGAAAGAAAAATAAAGGAAAAGATTCATTGACATTGGAATGCTGGAAGAATTTTTCCTACAAAAGTATTAAACCGCGGAGAAGAAAGAAAAAAAGATAAGACAGAAAGACTAGAAAGATGAGAAAAAAAAGTGCAAGACAGAAAAATATTGCTCGCTAAAACCAGGTCTTGCTCGTTTACCCCTTCCGGTATGATTTAATAATGAAAAACTGCATGAAATAACCATTTAATTTTTATTTAAAAAACTTGTTTCATTTTACAATTCTTAAATATTCTTAATTAAAATCCACTTTTTACATAGTGTTAAATAATATCAGAAACAGTAAAATTAAGAAAATATCAAAGCAAAACATTAATAAGGTATACAGATAATAGTCTTCAAGCTAGTGGTACTTTTCAAAACAAAGTGCAAAGGAATTCTTAATTGTTTACACCGCCAAGTAGTCTCACTTTTAATTTGATTCTTGTAACACACACGGCATTTCTTAGTAGGTTTTCTTTTATTCTGACTCATTCATTTGGCAATGACTTGTACCAAGAAATTCTAAGTAAACAATATGCAATAGTGACTTGTGATTTTCACAAGCGATAAAAGTGTTGCCAAATTCAGTACACTAGAAATCTTAAATTAAATTAATTATCATATTAAACAGTAACTTTAATCGCATGACGAGTGCAGCTCGTCATTGTGCGGTATGGAATGAAAAACTAATGACGAGCTAGACTCGTCATTTTACCGGAAGGGGTTAAAAGCGTCTTCTGATCCATAGACTTCACATTGGTCCAACCAAATATTCTCGCTTCCCTCGGTAAATCCGAGATCGTTATAAACGAGTTCGACTGTAGTACGTGTCTCGCATACAATGTGTTAATATAAAACTAGAAT
>CM063509.1:49362011-49452011 GCA_032207245.1 Pardosa pseudoannulata
TACAAGTGATCGCCAAATTGTCGCCAAGTGATGTTTACAATTTGGGTATTAAGTTTATACCCAATTTCAAAGCATATTTTGAACAAAAAAAAAGGTTTGAAATTTTGTTAAGATGAATACAAATTTAAATTTGAGTTTTTAATGTATTTAAAGGCGCTTTTGTATTGTTTATTGAACTAAACAGTGCGGAATTTTTGCAATAAGTGCAAATTAAGCAAAATAAAAGCATTAGTTGTTTATATTTAGGCAATTATGCTTATAAAATATTTAGTTATATTTATAAAATACGGTTGCTATTTAATGAAATTATTTTAAAACTATCAAAAGATTAAAAAGTTAAAAAGTACGGTACAAAATACTTCTATAAATTATTAGCTTAAAATGGAAATATAAGAACCGAGTAAATGTTTTAAATAAATAATAAATTTTTAGCTTAAAATTCTAAAGAAAGTAAGGGAATAAAATGATTTTTGTTATCTAAGTGAGGTAAATCTCCTCTTGATCTTCCGTAACAATAACGGAAAAGATGAGCAAGGTTGGCCAGAAAATAGGGTACTAGAATTTAGCGATATCTCCCACACTTGGCGTTCCCAGTGAACTGTGTTCCGTGGACCCCGTAAACTTGGAAAAGGTCATTTTTCAGTTTGGATCACACAGCAGGGAGATTTCTTAACAACTTAACGGATTTCTTTTTTATTCAAATTATAAAAGATTCTCAATTTGAAATCATAAAATTCTGAACTCTCAGATACTGTTTATGACACTGAAGTGCAATTTTAGGATATACGAAAGTATTATTTATGTTATTCCCAATATTTGCATTCGCAATTTGAAATCACAAAAATTTGAGCAAAAGGTTGCAGTAGTTAAAATATTTATTGTGAATTTTCTAGACCAGTTCGAAATTATCCTAACAGATGGCAGCACTATTAAAGATTTCTCACAATGAGAAGACCGTACCCAGTTCAGAAAGCAATAATCTAAAAAATTATTTTACATTGTGGCATCATCTATTGACTGAAATTAAAGCTTCTAAAATATATTTATTATTTAGAAAATATCTCACACCTAAACTTATAATTTTAAATTTCGAAAACTTGTAATTTATTTTCATTTTTGGTATTCTTAATTTATTTATTCAAGATTGAATTTTATTAATTGTTTTAACATTAAATTTTTAAATTTTTTAGCATAAAATAAGTGATTAATATTAATTAAATTATATATAATTTTTTTAATTCCCTTTAAATGCTTAACTAAATTAAATATGTCAAAATCCAGATAATTTTTATTTTTTCTCAATTTTATATGCTACTACTGCATATATATATATATATATATATATATATATATATATATATATATATATATATATATACATACACACATATATATACATATATATACACATACACACATATATATACACATATATATATACATATTTATATGCATATATATACATATATATACACATATATATACATATATATATTTACATATTTATATACATATATATACATATATATATATATATATAAATATATATTATAGTATATATATATATATATATATACATTTATATATATACATACATATATATAAATATATATATATATATATATATATACATATATATATATATATATACATATATATATATAATATATATATATATATTGTTGTGTATATATATATAATTATATATATATATACATAGATATATTAATATATATATGTAATATTAAAATCCCTTATTTAATATTTTTATTAATTTAATAATTTGTTCATAAATATTCTTTATATCTGATTTTTAACATATAGACTTAGTACATTTGATATAGAATATTAGCGAGTTCTCTTTAAACTATTTTGAATATATCAATTATGCTTAGATTATAATCTTTTAGTTTAGAATTACTTAAAAAGTATGTGCGGGACAGATGATCTGTTGCACGAAGCTGTAAAGTATCTGTTGTATGGATTTCATATAACCAGAAATAAACTGTATTGTAATTTTGAATGCTCGCCAATATAATATTTCATAAATATATATATATAAATAATATTATATATAAAATATATATATATAACTTATTATATATATATATATTACACACACATATATATATATTATATATATATATATATATACGTATATATACATATATATACATACTTACATTAAATATATACATATATATATAGATAAATAATATATATATATAATATATATACATATATATATATATATATATATAATATATATACATATATATACATATATATATACATACATATATATACATATATATATAAATATATATATATATATTTATATATACATACATATATAGTATATATATATATATATATATATATATATATATTATATATATATAGATAGATAGATAGATAGATAGATATATGTACGAGGGTCACTCTGAAATTTTTTAGATACAACTAAGTTTTTAAAGTTATACTTACAAAATTTTAGGTGTGTGCAAAGGTAGTTTCTCCAGCATCAATGCACTTTTCTACACGAATTTTCCACAAATTAAATGCCTCAAGCCATTCATTTCTTGCAATAGATGGAAAACTGAATTTATAGCCACATCAATCTCTTCTTCTGAATGAAAACGACGTCCCCGTAAGTTCTTTTTTAGATTAAAGAATAACCAAAAGTCACAAAGTGCTAGATCAGGGAATACGGCGGATGTTCTATCCTTTTAATTTGTGTTTGTTTAAGAAACTCAACAGTTAATCCGGCTGTATGTGAAGATGCATTGTCATGGTAAAGCATATTAGTTCCCTAACATTCACTTCTTGTAGAATTTGAGGAAGACATTTAGTGGTATACCAGTTTGCTTTTACTATCTTCTGTCTTTCTAACTTGATGGCTTTGACCAATCCCGTACTTCTGAAGAAAACGGCATACATCTCTTTTTTCAGTGCGCGTGGTCTTTTTACCATTGTCGACGTGGGATCATCTTCAAAGCCTCGTACTTTGCTTTCTTGACACGTTGGAACGTCAAAAAATGGTATTTACGTTTCATCAGCCGTTACAATTTTAGAAATGATTCAGTGGTCACCATCACTTAACAATTTAAGAGTTTCTTTACTGATTCTGAGACGCTCCCCTTTTTGGTGCTCAGTTAGATTATGGGGAACCCAACGGCAAACTACTTTTTATAAATATAATTCTTCATTAATAATTTTGTGTATACCTGTGGATCCAGTGTTAAGTTTCTTCTGTATAATTTGACAGGTACAGCGATTGTCATTCATTAACATTTTTCGTATGGCAGATACATTATCTGGGATTACTGCCCACGGCGGCATTCCTGTGTGTTCTTCACCCTCAAGAAAATTGCGACCTCTGCTAAATTCTTTAAACCAACTGAATACAGTAGCACGAGCTGGAGATTCATCACCAAATACCAATTGCAACCGTTGAAAGCATTCTTCTTGATTTATTCCTGCTTTAAAATCGTAGAAAATCATAGTGCGAAAATACTTTGCGTCAACTCCATTTTCTCTTGTGTTTAAAATTTATTCTATGCTAAACAAGTTGAAGTAAGTCAGTAAAAAATCGTCTGCTGTGTTAAAATGCTTTGTATTTTAAAATTAAACCGTTATTTATATTTTGTAAATTCTTGTCTGCGTGTATCTCAAAAAATTCAGAGTAACCCTCGTATAATGTTTCGTTTGATGCGTTGATATATCGATGAATAAACGAAATTAAATTGAATTTTCCAGTATCTTTATTGCGTTCTTATCGCTAGGTTCCACGACTGCAGGGCGGTGAAAATCCCCCGGAACCCAACTTCAAGAGGCAAAAGCCATATTACATATATGTGTATATGTAATGGGCAATTTAGCCCATCAAAAATGTTAAGAGAAACCACATTGGCTTGGGTGCAGTCATAAGTAAAAACGTAAGAGAAAAACGAAGAATTTTGGATGAATAGAAATGCAGATTATTACAGCATCCTCTCTCAAAGGCTACTAGGATGAAAAACCCGTACATGGAAATTTATAGACGAGTGAACTAACCAGTCAGGGTTAGTTCACTCACCTATAAATTGTCGAGAGTAATTTCGAGATTAACCATTGGATAAATGTTTAATCTCAAAAGGGAAGCAAAAATAATTATATAAAGAGTTATGTAAGAAGTGTTGATTGAAACAGGAATTAATTTTCGTGTTTTTGGAATTGCCAATTTGAAAGAAAGAACAAAAGATAGTCACCAAGTTTTGCCAAAAAAGGAAAGAATCGCCCGAGAAGATAGACTTAATTACGTTGGTTAGTTTTTTAGTTTAAAACAGAGCTTCAAACCGTAATTTTTTTCGTTCCGTTAACGGTTCCGGTTATACGGCACACAAACCAATTTATTCTTAATATATATTTTTTTTAAGATACACAATGTAGAATATTTTTATCCTTAAATTAATACTATCAAAGTTTAATCAAACACATCACTATCAATATCGAGAGAGAGAGAAAAATCTACAATAAAATCTCCATTATATTATTATTTTTCATTCAATACTTTACATACATTGTAATATGATAGATAAAAAATTAATGTTGGGCAAAATCTGCAGTGACATGTTCAAACACGTGACAGGCATGACCCATTCAAACGCGGATGTTGACGTCAGAAATCATGTGCACCAATGGGGCTGAAAAAAAGAACCAGGGCTGCCATTACAAAGCTCCAATGGCTCCAGGGTAGAAAAAGCTAACCAATCATCGCTTGGCAAAGCGCTCAAAAAACCGCCAAATTTGGCGACAAAAGCTGGAGTATAAATATCGCATCTGTACCAAATATTATTCCATCAGAAAAATATCATCGACCTAAAACAAATTTTAATATTCTTTTGTATTTATGTGGATTTTGAGCACCTGAACACTTTCAAATCTGAAAAAAAATAATTTTAGAAATACATTTCACAAAATAAAACACTTCACCATTTTTATTCCTTTTAAAACTTTAACCTTTCAAAATAATTTAACTAGATTTCAGATAATACTGCAAGCTTTTCCGGCGCATAATTTAACCTTTACTGAATTCACATTTAAAATTTTAAACTCATTAATTTAACATTTTAAATTTAACTTATTCGTTACCCATTAAAATGTAAAAAGAAACATTGTTCGTCGAATTTGAGCTCAAATAATATCCTTCTTCATTCAAAGAAATTTCCCTTCATCAATCATTTAGTTTCGTAAATTTGTAGAATATTTTAGCGATTTACTAAAATTAAATAGTTTTAAAAAATTAACTTGAATACAGTTTTACTTGAAGTTTTAAATCCACAAGATATGTACCATATCTAAAAAGAATATCCACATTCCAATTATCAATTTTAAATCCACAAGATATGTACCATACCAAAAAGAATCAAAGTAGTAAAGGTGGAATAAACTTGACATTTTTATTAGCAATTTGAAATCACAAAAATTTGAGCAAAAGGTTACAGTAATTAAAATATTTAATTGGGAATTTTCTTGATCAATTTGAAATTCTCCTAACAGATGGTAGCACTACTAGAAATGCTCCCGATGACAAAACTTTTCCCCTTTCAGATAGCAATAATTATATATAGTGGCGTCATCTACTGACTGAAATTAATATATTTTAAATATCTTCGTTGTTTAGAAAATATCTCACAATTAAACTTATAATTTCAAATTTGAAAACTTGTAATTTATTTTCACTTTTGGTATTTTTATATTAATTATTAAATATTCAATTTTATTGATTGTTTTAAAGTAATTTTTTAAGTTTTTAAGCATAAAATAAGTGATTTATATTGAATATTTTGGACAAGTGATTTTTTGAAAATAAGTAATTTAGATTGGATATATTGGATTCATTTGGGATATTTTCTTACAAAGCTTTATTTTTTTATTTATATTTTTAGCAGAACAGATAAAAAAAAAATTGAATTTTTTACAGACTTCAATTTATTGAAAACATAGAAATTTTAAAATATTTACCCTACCATATTGCAACTTGAAACTGTCCAGCTCATTTGTTTCATTGCAGGAATAAAACAGAGGAAAATAAAACTTTGAATTTTTTCCAACTTCCATTTTTCGAACTGCATTTCTGGGTTTGATCTCAACCCTACTCCTACTATATTCCTCCATGTAGCAATTTAAAACTTTCTTTGACTTTATTATATATATATATATATATATATATATATATATATATATATATATATATATATATATATATATATATATATATATATATATATATATATAATAGAACAGATAAAAACATTTTTGAATTTTTTACAGACTTTGATTTTTTTGAAAATGTAGAAATTTAAAAATCTTTACTCTACCATATTGCAACTTTGAACTGTCCAGCACATTTGTTCCATTATAGAAGAAAAGCAGGAAAATAAAACATTAAATTTTTTCGACTTCCATTTTTCGAATTACACCTCACCGCCCCCCCCTCCACTTTCCCCAACACCTGTGTTACGCTTCTCATTGGTGCTTAACTCTCTGCATACAGGCTCCCGCGATTTGAGCGGGGTATCAGATTCGTCCCCAACTACGGGTCACGTGATATTCTAGGGCGAAGAAATTTTTCCTCTAATTTCAATACTGATTCCGCTCTCTATCCATGTTGGTTAAAAAACATTTGATGCCTACTTTCTTTTATTTTTTTTATTTTGTTACAAAATATCTGTAACATTTTTCAAGATAAAATGTTTATAAATTATATTCAACCGAAAATTAAAATATTGCATGAATTTTCTAACTTATAAACCAGGAGCCGTATTATATATTTTTTAAAGAGTAAAAGCTATTAAAATTATTGTATTTTTTAAAACCAGCTGATGAAGATGTAAATTGTAACGTATGTAGATAAAGAAAATATAAAAAAAATCGCCCCGTATTTCAGGACAGAAAAGTATAAAAACTGAGCAGTACGCGGAGGGTTAAGGAATATAACCATAATGTGTATTGAAAAACATACCACAAACTACTTGAACCACGGCGAAATCCTCAATGCTAAGACTAAGAAAATAATGCTATAAATAACTTTGCTCTTTATGTAATACATAGGGATAATGTTTGCCATTTTTTATTCTGTAAGTTGAGTTCATTGTAAATAGATTCTACAATGATAAAATTATATTTTTCCCACTGTATTTATTACTATTTGGGGCGCTAGTCAGTTTTCTGCGGCACAGGAGCCAAATAACCTAGTTGCGGCCTTGACTCCAGATTAGAAGGTTGCGTGTTCCTATCACGTCTGGGTCACCAGTTATGGTAATATACGAGGATTGGAATTTAATAGTGGCAACTATTTATTTACAATGGAATACAAAAGTGATCCATGTCCCCATGTTTTACAGTCCTTCAATACAGTCGCCAGCATTGTGTATAACCCGTTTCCAACGATGTGGAAGTCGCAGAACGCCTGTAGCAGTGGCTGTTCTGTTCGAATGCACCAGTCTATTGACAGGCGCCTGGAACCTGGTATTCCACTCGGCCTATGATTGGCTGGTAAGTACATTGGCAGCGATTTCTAAAATTGGCGAAATATCTGGCGATGCTTTCCACGATTGGTTTCTTATCTATTTATTTCTCTATTTTTATCCATTATTTATTCCTTTGTTTAGAAAAATTTGGAACGTACAAAGAATGGAAATTGAAAGTTCTAATTGTAAATATTGCAGCTCTGTGTTTTATCAGAAAAAGCATTTAACAAAGCATGTAAAAGTTTCTCATTTCGGTAAACTATAATTAATTTAATGTGTAATTTAACTTTAATTAAATATTAGTAAGCCTTTAATTAAATATATACTTGCTCCCCTCCCTTTCAAAAAAATTCTATGTACGATCCTGTCTCATTCTGATTGTTGAAATAACATACAAATTCACGGGAAGCGTCGCCAAGACATTTCGCCAATTTTAGAAATCGCTGCCACTGTACTTACCAGCCAATCACAGTCCGAGTGGAATACCAGGTTCTATGCGCCTGTGTCTATTGACACAAGAATCTCTGGAACAGTTCTTGAAGCGAATGCCCCGAAGTGGTTCCTTCATCTTAGGAATTAAGACAAAGTCACAAGGGCTTAGACCTGGAGAGTAAGGTGGTTGATAAAGCCCTAGATGACAACTTTTAAACAGACACTCGGCATTAATAAACATTCTCATAGCAGCACTGGCTAGAAAAGAATAGGAGCGTCTACATAGGACGATGATCAGAGCAATGGAATAGCAAGTGATTGAAAGTGGTAGAAATAGAAATACTTCAAGTGTGCATGCTCTATAGCTTCAAGCTGGCTTTCCGTTGAAGTTACAGTAATTCTTGTAACGTCGCCACAGACGAATGGTTAGGAGCTGATTTTCGGTACCGGATGTAAGGATCACCGAGCGGTCGAGGTGTACAAATTCCTTCTTCGTCATACCCTAGTCGGTTCAGTATTTATATAGTCTGTGCCTTGAATGGCACGTGTGCTTTGGCGAAACCTTAATATACTGGTTTGGCAACGAAACGAGTTGCTGCGTTGACTCTCCAGCGTTCCGACTTTAACACAATTCTGGATGCTCCAATCCATTCCTAATATTTTGAAGGGCTTAAGTGGCGCCATCTATTGTAATCAGATACGTTAAAATTCTGAGATCTTATATACAGAGTACAGAAGACGTTTTACCTTGATGAGTAACCTTTGTCGATATCATAGAATGTTTGTCTAAAATTTGTTGATTTTATGACAACCCGCATGAATTTGTATAAAGAACAATTATACAAACACTGTTATATAAAGAACGATAATTCTTAATCAGTGAAAAATTTGTTTTCAAAGTAAAAATTGAACTTACACTATTTTTTGTCATTAGGAAGAAATAAGCAAGCGGTTAACAAAAAATAAATTCCTTACTTCTGAGGATTCTAGAATACGTTCTATTGGTCGAAATGGGATACCATTGGAATTACAGATAATTCAAATGATGCGCTTGACATTATATAAAAATGTTTAGTTAAAAAATCTCCCTATAGGTGGCGCTGTAGCACATATAGTATTTATTTAGTTTTATTAAATTAAGTCAGGCATTAGTTTCTTGTCTGCATGTCATGCCTCCGTTGCAAGGAAGTGTTTTACCAGAACCAGCAGTACCCCATTACAGTTCTAAAATAATTCCTCGTATGAAGCGGGTGAGAGGAAGTCCAATGCGTGTACGTGACTTTCGCAAGACTCATTTCGGTCAGCTGTGGAAAATATGGTTCTGCGATTACAGCCTATTGAGGAGGCACATATTGATCACTTTTAATGCTATTTTTTAATATTATTTAGCATTTATAAAGCATTTTAAATGACATATGTATCACGGCACCCCCTATAGGCGGAGTTTTGTACTAAAATGTTTTATGTAGTAATAAATGTCCAGCGCATCATTGGAATTATCTGTATTTCCAATTGTATCGCTAAACTCGTTTGAAAACGAAATCAGTTTCAAACGAGTTATTATGGAAATCCTTACTATCTTTGTCTCTACTTTCATCCACTGAATACAGAACCATTTGTAGTGCTGCCATCTATTGTTTAAAGTTGCAGATAAAAACACAAAATTAAGCTTTTAAAGATTTTAGTAAACTTAAATCTTTGCAATAAGAAATTCTAATTCTTTGCAATAAGAAAAATTTTGAGAATGCCCTTTGAATTTTTATAAGTAAAATTCATGTAATTTGAACGGACTCTAAGACATTATTCAAAAAATATTTTAAGACATTGTTTTGTGGCTTCTTCTTACTCGGAACAGTAATGATACAAAGGTCCATAAATTCCGATTGTTGAGGACAGGCTTGTACAATCCAATATGTAGATAAAAAAATTATTGTAGTTATTTCATAGATGATTATCTTATTCAGTGTCAAACTTCTTTATTATCCAGCATATTCTTCCCTAACATGCAATAATAATAATTATTATTATTTAGCAAATACACTTGTATTAATACACCATGATCAACTGAAATATGTCTGAGAATGTGTTGTAAATACTCAGGCCACTTTTAAAATATATGAATAAATGTCAGCCATGAAACTATATTGAACAGTGCCCTTGGAGTGCTATATGATTTTAAATTGACAAATATTAGTTCCTAAATTCAAACTCGAAATGCACACACACACACACACACACACATATATATATATATATATATCAAGCTTACTTGTCCTTCAATGATTCACTCCTATCACTGAATATATATATGCCTTAACAGAGATCAAATAACGCTGACCTTCACCCTTTTTTTTATACTCTGCACAAAAATGAATGAAAGAAATCATCTTTAGAACAGTTCCTTGGAGATTCTCCAAGAGTAGGGCACTGGAACCAGAGGTTTATTGTACCTAAAACCAAGAGCTTAAGAAAAAAGGCCACAGATTGTGGCATACCTCATCAAATAACTATTTTCTTGTTTTCATTTTTTAATATATATTTTTTACCAACTAGAATAAGCAGTTAAGATGGCACTCAATAAAATCTGTATTTTCAAAGTAAAGCAATTACATTTTTCAGTATTGTCTTTGGAACAAAAAGTTGAAATGATTTTGTAAATGTGACTAGTGCCATTAGTTTACTACAATGTATTAAATGAAACAACTAAGCCTGTGTTTACAGAGTCATAAAAACTGTTTTTAATTATTGTTCCTAATCTAATGATGATGGATGCCTGAGGTTCTCAAATTAGTGCCTATTAAAACAACAAAATCTTAAATCAAGTTGATACTTTCTGCTACCTCAATGTTTTCTGAGATACAAAGTTCTTATGAAGAGATCATGCTAAGAAAACTGCTAGCAAGGGCACTAGCAGATTAAAACTCTTAAAACGACTATCTGGTATCACCTGGGGCTCCTCGCTTAATACCCTTCTGGCTACTTTTAAAACCTATATCAAACATAGTTTGAATTATGGGGGTGAGCTGATTACAACTGCTTCTAACAATTCCTCAAAGGCAACTGATATGACCTAGAAACAGGCATTTAGGCTTATTACTGGAGCAGTTTGCTCCAGTCCAATTGCTATGCTGCTATGGAAATCCAGACTAGCCTTAAGCACTTAAAATATAGAAGAGAAAAACAGCTTTTAAGGCTACATGATAAATGCAAGTGATTAAACTTGCAGCACTGGAAACAGTACATCCCTCTGTCACCAGACTGAAAACTTTTTCTCTCCTGTGCTGAAGATCTCTGTACATTTTACAATATTACACCAACTCGGTCTTACCCTTTCGATGTTGGCCCCTCTCCTCCCACTTACAGAGCTCCTGCCTATAGCCTCTCTATTAAAATTTCTGTAAAGAAATGATGCAGTTCTTGAGGCTCTTAGAACTTTATCTTTGGAGATAATTGCTACAAACTATCCAATGGACGAGTAGATTCATATTTATACTGATGGCTCTGCAAGTGATGGAAAAACTGGTGTTGGTATTTATTATGGGGGATATTGCAAGCAATTTCATGCAGTTGGCATAAATGCTTCTAATTTTGAGGCTTAAATTTATGCAATAAATATTGCCATTTCAAACCTTTTGGGTCTGGGGGTATACTTTTAGAAAGTCAGCTATTTTCAATGACTCACAGGCTGCAATTTTGGCAATTGCCTCTTTCTCTATAAAAGATTCTTCCCTTGTTGCAAAAGTTAAAGCAAATCTGTCTAAGGTAATTGTCTCTGAATCGGATATAGTTATTCAGTGGATCCCAAACCATTGTAATATACCTAGAATTGAAAAAGCGGATTTACCAAAAATGGATATAAATTGCAGTAGCTACCTTTCTCTCTGTCTTTTCAACAATTTGGCTACGAGATGAAGAAAGAAATAGATTCTTTCCCCAGACAGTATTTTGAAAATGTTTCTTCTGGTAAGAGATAGCATACTTTACTCAAGTTGCCTATCCCATTGAACTTGCCCTGCTGTATTTTCACTGCAAATTTTAGACTTGCAACAGGTTATGACTACCTGTGTGAACACCTGCACTGTATTGCTGTAGCAAATGTGCCTGACTGTAACCTGTGTTCTTCTGGTCAAACCCATGAATCTTTTACATTTGATGAACTGCATTGCACTTTTTTTAATGATTTTTTCTCTTGACAACTTTACAAAGGCTAATTTTTATTAGGCTGATGGCTGATGCTGACGTATGTTTAAAAAAATGATTAAGGATGTAGATGAGAGACACTTCTTAACTCAAAATGTCCTCATTTGTTTTAAAAATTTTTTTAATAAGCACTATTAGTGTCAACACACTAAATGCTCTAGCTAAATTAAAACGTTATTCATTTGTTTGTCCAATAATAAAAATAAAAAGATGAATGGATTTAATTTACAAATAGGTATTCTAAGTAGTATATTGATTTTATTACAGTTCATAGTAAGAAATAAAATGTTACTTTTTTTTTTTAAATCTTTCAGAACTTGTTTTCTTTTAGCTGCATAGTATTTCTTTAAATCAAAGACATAAACATATTTTAACTAGTAAGTTACATCAAATTTTCAATTTAAATTTTGAATGTGTACTGTAACAATAAGTTACATTCGGTTCAGGTCCCCGTGGGTCTATGACGGAGACATGCCGGAGCAGGACCAGTTTGAATGCAGAGAGACTTCGGACTTGTCCCAGCCAATAGAGGTGTCCATTCGTTTGGGGAATTTTGACCCCCCCCCCCACCGTTTGGGAGTGGACCTTTTTTTTTTATCTCTGCAGATGGTCGAAATTTTTTGGAGCAGACAAGGTTGTTACCAGAAGAATGAGAGGTGAAAGGCTGGCATCCACGTTTTGGTTGGAAAACCCTTGGCAAAGAAAGTTTAGCCATTTTTCTTAGGATCGACGTCATCTCGAGAGCAGTCTTCGATCTACAAATGATAAGTTGATTCAACTATTTGTATTCCTTAAGCATTTATCTAAATTTATAAAATAATTTAATCCAGACCTATTTTTCATGTGTTTCTTAATGAGTTTTTATTTCTTTCTCAAATACTAGTAACATTATTTTTTACATGTACCACGATAGCTCAGTCAGCAAATGTTATCAAATCTCGTAACAAGAGGTTTGCATGTTTGAGGTTTGAGCCAGTCAAATAAATATTCAGTGTATTCATATAAGTTGACCAGCGCACCTAAAATAGGTTAATAGTTGTCATGGTCTTCTTCAAGTTCCCAAATGATACCTCTGCAGGTGGCAAGCCAAACTTAAGGATCTTCTGTTTGGTCTCTACTTACAAGGAACCACTTTACTTGTTTGTGTTGTTCTGGAAAGTAAGGTTGGTCACATATATTGTGCTTTCATAATAAAATAGCCATCAAATAGCTGCAGCTTGGTAGTGGAAAATGCAATAAAAGCAAAAGCCCTGCATTGGAAATTACAATATTTTTTTCAATGTGTTTTTTGAATCTCAATCTAAATGAATCAGGACCCACCATTGCCTTCACAGTGCTGTATTACAAAGTAAATATATCAGGGACAACTGTATCTTTAAGTAAAAAATTCTGAAACTTATACCATTTATAATCATAAACCCAAAACTAAAAAAAATAATAATAATAATTACATATAACAAATAGTTGCATGTTACGAACATTACATTTTATGTATTGTTAGTAAATTTCAAGTGATTTTAATTGCTAGTTGTGACTGCTTTAATTTGAACAATTAAAATGAAAAACTTACAAAACTTCTTTTGATGATTCTCACTCTTAAATGTTGAACAAATTAGCCTTCTCAGAGTTTGATTTTTAAATCTTGAATACCAAATACATTATATTTACGATATATTTGTTTTCTGAACAATAAGTGCTATATTAAACACCCACAAGAGTCATGAGAATGTGTCATTGCAATGTCGTGCTTATGCAAATCAATCAACACCAGGTCAGTACCAGCTATATGGTCACCCGCTTATAAGGGCACTCCGCTTATATGGTCAGTTTTCTAAAGTCCCATCTAACTTAATAGGGAACATGTGTTAAAGTGCACCGCTTATACAGTCATTTTCTTTTTCTTGTTACCGGTTATATGGTCAATTTCATGCTCTCAATAAGTTTCCCTTTTTTTTAAGTCAATGCGAAATTGGAGAAAACCTGAATTCAAGCCTTTATTTACCTCTCTTTCCCCCTTTCATGTTTGTGTAGACTCATAATCGGAGTTTTCCACCTCCCTCAGTTCTAGCCCCCCACTGATAACAAGTGGACATCTGTTTATTGGTTGAAGTTATCTTCTCATACAAGACCTCAGGTGTTATATTGCTAATTCCAAAGCAGCAGATGATCATTTAAAAGCTATTAGGGACTTAGAAAAAGTTCTGTTAAGAACCAACAAAAGGAAACAAACTTATATATCTGATTATTTTTAAATACATTGAACATGAATGTACATATGTACGTGTGCTGTACTTTGATTAGTAAGGTAAACTAAATTAGGTAAGCTAATAAATTTCCCCCAAAAAATATTACAGGTTTTTAATGTAGTTTTTACTTCTCGAATTAATTTTTAAAATGTTCTTAAAAGTATAATTATCTGTTTATGAGTACTACATTCTGATAGGTGAATATAATCCTGCACAATTCAATAGGATTGTATTGTTCCACATATATGGTCTGATTTTTCTGGACCGCATATGTGCATTTCGAATAGACAGATATACTAATAAATCTCCATTGGTTACAATTGGAAGTGAAATGTTTTCAGAAACATCAAAATAAATCACCCAACAGCTCTATTATAAGAGAAAAAATTTTTTATAGTTAGTTTTCCTAAATATGAAATTGGCAGAAAAATAACATCAAATTTCTAAATGTATAAAAAATTTTGGGGTGATTTCCAATGAGTGAAATACACTAGAAAGTTATTGAAGTTAAAATTTTATATTAAAAACACTCTGACCCCACATGTTAAGGACATGGGAGTTTTCAGATGGCCAATCAGTTCTAAAAATCACACAGACAAATAGGTCCCAACAAACAGATATCATTACTAATAAATAAAAATATATTACTTCAAAGTAACGATACAATAGATTCAGTCAATTGATTAAGGGAATTCAGTGATCAGTAATACAGTTAGTACCGGCTATTTGGTTACCCGCTTATATGGTCAGTTTTCTTAAGTCCCGCCTAACTTAATAGGGAACATGTGTTAAAGCGGACCGCTTATACAGTCATTTTCTTTCTCTTGATACCAGTTATATGGTGAATTTCATGTATTCAGCGAGTTTCCGCTTTTCTCCTTTTCGTTTTAAAGAAATCAGTGCTAAATCGGAGAGGACCTGAATTCAAGGCTTTATTTTCCTCTTTTTCCTTCTCCCTTTCTTGTTTGTGTAGACTCATCAGAGTTTTCCCACCTCTCTCAGTTCTCCACCTTACTGATAACAAATGGACATCTGTCTGTTTATTGGTTGAAGTCATGTTCACATACATGACCTCAGGAGTTATTTTAGTAATTCAGAAGCAGATGATCATTTAAAAGCTATTAGGAACTTAGAAAAAGTTGTGTTAATAACCAACAAAAGGAAGCACACATATATCTGATTATTTTTAAATACATTGAACATGTATGTACGTGTGCTGTACTTTGATTAATAAAGTAAGCTAATGAATTCCCCCCCCCCAAAAAAAAAAAAAAATTGCATATTTTTAACGTAGTTTTTACTTCTCAAATTCATTTTTAAAATGTTCTTAAATGTATAATTATTTGTTTATGAGTACTACATTCTGATAGGTGAAAATAATCCTGCCACAATTCAATAGGTTTGTATTGCTCTGCATATATGGTCACCCCGCTTATATGGTCTGAATTTTCTGGACTGCTGAACTGACCATATAACAGATACAGACTGTAATTAAGAAAATCACCTCTTCTCTTCTACCCCCCCCCATAATCAGACATGTTAACTATAGTAGAATATTCGATCTGAAGCTGAAACACAATACACAATAACAAAAGTTTGACAAAAAGCCCTTTATATTTATTATAATTTTTTTTCCCATCTTTAAATTGAAACAACCATGGTGGAATTTTTCACCAAGGGAGATATTATTTTCAAACTTGGAAGAATAATTGAAAAAACATGCAATTCTGGGGTACCCCAGGGGCACTATCCAGGGTATCTGCCAAAATAAAATTTTTCAAATTCATGACTTTTCATGACTTTCCCTGATTTAGCAGATCATTTTCCATGACTTTAAAAAGCTTTCGTTAAAAGTATATATGAATAAAACTTCTAATGTATATACAAATAAAATATATGCTTTTAGAGAAATTACAGGAATTTTATCATAAAAAACTATAAACTTACTTTATAAGCGTTAATAAACTCACATAAAAATAAATTGTTGTATCTACATACCTAAGTTTAATCATATAGCAATTTTTCAATCAAAATGTTTCCAATTTGAATTCAGGGTACTTTGGTATTATCCGGGTGACCATGAATAATAGCTAAATATAACCTTATAATGTTTATATACAATATCCCTAGAGATAAACTTATATTTTGTGCAAAAATCTTGACTAATTTTTATTAAAAAATAATTATTATTATATTAATAAAATTTTAATCTACAATTTAAGAAAAAAACCAGAATAATATACATTTACCCCCCCATTAAGCTTTCTTGCTTTGAGTTTCCTTGGTGAACAAAGTTTACTTGGCAATATGGTCAATAGGATAATAGATAAATACCAAACTCAGTAACTTCAGTCAAATGACAAGTAAAAATAGAATTAAACAGTTCAATGCATTTTTTTTAATCAGTAGTTTAGCGGATCCATGACTTTTACTCATTTTGCTTGAAAAATCAAGACTTTCCATGACAAAATAAATCCATTGTCTAAATCCATGATTTTCCCTGACTTTCCAGGTGCGTAGAAACCATGTATATGGTCAGTTTTGTAAAGTCCCATTTAACTTAATAGAGAACATGTGTTAAAGGGACTGCTTATACAGTCATTTTCTTTTTCTTGTTACCGGTTATATGATAAATTTCATGTTTTCAGTAAGTTTCCTTTTTTTTTTTTAAAGTCAATGCGAAATCGAAGAGGACCTGAATTCAAGCCTTTATTTACCTCTCTTTCCCCCTTTCTTATTTGTGTAGACTCCTCGTAGGAGTTTTCCACCTCTCTCAGTTCTCACCCCCCACTGATAACAAGTGGACATCTGTCTATTTATTGGTTGAAGTTATCTCTCTCATACATGACCTCAGGTGTTATTTTACTAATTCCGAAGCAGCAGATGATCATTTAAAAGCTATTAGGGACTTAGAAAAAGTCGTGTTAACAACTAACAAAATGAAGCAAACTTATATATCTGATTATTTTTAAATACATTGAACACGAATGTACGTATGTACGTGTGCTGTACTTTGATTAATTAGTAAGGTAAGCTAATAAATTCCCCCCCAATAAGATATTGCATATTTTTACTGTAGTTTTTACTTCTCCAATTAATTTTTAAAATGTTCTTAAAAGTATAATTATTTGTTTATGAGTACTGCATTCTGATAGGTGAATATAATCCTGCCACAATGCAATAGGGTTGTATTGTTCTGCATATATGGTCACCCACTCATATGGTCCGATTTTTCTGGACTGCTGAACTGACCATATAACAGATACAGACTGTAATTAAGAAAATCACCTCTTCTCCCCTACCCCCCCCCCCATAACCAGACATGCTGACTATAGTAGAATACTCGATCTGCAGCTGAAACACGAAACACAATAACAAAAGTTTGACAAGAAGCCCTTTAAATTTATTATAATCTTTTTTTTCTATCTTTAAATTGAAACAACCATGGTGGAATTTTTCACCAAGGGAGATATTATTTTCAAACTTGGAAGAATAATTGAAAAAACATGCAATTCTGGGGTACCCCAGGGGCACTATCCAGGGTATCTGCCAAAATAAAATTTTTCAAATCCATGACTTTCCCTGATTTAGTAGATCATTTTCCATGACTTTAAAAAGCTTTCGTTAAAAGTATATATGAATAAAACTTCTAATGTATATACAAATTAAATATATGCTTTTAGAGAAATTACAGGAATTTTATCATAAAAAAACTATAAACTTACTTTATAAGCGTTAATAAACTCAAATAAAAATAAATTGTTGTATCTACATACCTAAGTTTAATCATATAGCAATTTTTCAATCAAAATGTTTCCAATTTGAATTCAGGGTACTTTGGTATTATCCAGGTGACCATGAATAATAGCTAAATATAACCTTATAATGTTTATATACAATATCCCTAGAGATAAATATTTTGTGCAAAAATCTTAACTAAATTTTATTAAAAAATAATTATTATTATATTAATAAAATGTTAATTTACAATTTAAGAAAAAACCAGAATAATATACATTTATACACCCATTAAGCTTTTTTGCTTTGAGTTTCCTTGGCAAACAAATTTTACTTGGCAATAGGGTCAATAGGATAATACATAGATACCAAACTCAGTAACTTCAGTCAAATGACAAGTAAAAATAGAATTAAACAATTCAATGCATTTGTTTTAATCAGTAGTTTAAGGGTTCCATGACTTTTACTCATTTTGCTTGAAAAATCAAGACTTTCCACGACAAAATAAATCATTGTCTAAATCCATGATTTTCCCTAACTTTCAGGTGCGCTGAAACCATGCATATAACATATACAGACTGTAATTAAGAAAATCCCCTCTTCTCTTCTACCCCCCCCCCCATAATCAGACATGATGACTATAGTAGAAGACTTGATCTGCAGCTGAAACATGAAACACAATAACAAAAGTTTGACTAGAAGCCCTTTATATTTATTATCATTTTTTTCCCCATCTTTAAATTGAAACAACCATGGTGGAATTTTTCACCAAGGGAGATATTATTTTCAATCTTGGAAGAAGAATTAAAAAAAACATGCAATTCTGGGTAACCCCAGGAGCACTATCACACCTGCTATATAAGCCCATAATCAAATCTTAGTCATTAGTCCCAAGGCCGTAGGCAAAGGGAGGGACTTAGGGGACCAGTCCACCTCCGAAATTCTAAAAGACTGTTTCGTAGAAAGAAAATGTACCCTGTGTGTGGGTGTGTCATCTGTCTAGCTGTCTATAGACAACAGTGGGCTTAGAACTGTGACATTCAGTTAAGGAATAGATGCAAATTAGATTTGTCATGTATGAACAGAGTGACTAGCACTTTTGGCAACACATCACAATATTGCTGTGCAATCGGAAGAAATTGTGAAAAAATTTTTGGCGAAAATTTAAAAAAGAACATATTTTATAATATGCAGATAAAATTTTGAAAATTTTAATTTTCTTTCACAATTACTGTTTTTCTCTAGTTATGCTTGTTTTTAAAATTAGAATTTAATACCATGCACAGTTTATATATTTTCAATGTTAATTTTACTATTTAATTTGTTGTGTAGTTACTACATCACTAATTCAAGTCTATAAATTTGTTCATTATATCATTTTTTGATTATTTTGATATTTTAAAATCTCACTGTATTATGATGCTCATTCGGAGTATACATACAAAAGAAACTCTGTAGTTTTATTGAAGTATCTTTCACAAAAACAATGTCCCCCTCCGAATATAAGTTCTGGCTACGGCCCTGATTAGTCCTTTTTATGAAATAAAGACACCACACAACAAAAGAAAAGAAACTGGGATATCCAAATAACAGTTGTGTTTTAATGAAATATTTGAGCATAGTGGTTCCTTAAACAGAAAAGAATTAAAACATTTTCAACAAAACATCATAATAGACAGAACTAAACAATTTGTGTAAATGAGATTCTAAAACCAGAGTTAAAAACCACAGCTCAACACATGGACGATTAGTTAAGAAACAACTGACAAAATTGGCATTTTGTTTTCTTACAAATGTGTGTGCTGATAATACTACCAACAAATCTCATAAACACAGTTTACAACTGCATTTTCAGACACACAGGAGACAGAAAGTCAAAAATTAGATAAAAAGGAACCAATGTTCTTGGTTGCATTAACGACTGAAAAATGTTTGAGTCTTGAAAATTGAAAGACAAAAACATTGAATTAGTGATTTGTGCATGCTATGGAAAAAGGCATCACTATGCAATACAAAAATGATATAAATTGATTAGCAACAGTAATCATCAATAGGCTGATCTGTTTATATATGTGCTTCTATAGTTGAACACATAAATGTACATGTGATATAGCACTGCAAAAACTCCACATTCATTTTCAAATCTAAAAATAGCACTGAATTCTAAACAGTTGATCATAATCATATAAATTAAATATAGATTACAATATTTACACAGTGATTTATAAAAAGGACTTTAATACAATAGATTACACAAGTGGCAGGCAAGAAATTAAAAATGTGTTTTGAACACATATAATGGCCTTAATCACATAATTAATGCACTGCAAAACTGATAACTCAGATTAAAGTTAAACAGATCATATTCTGAATAATTTTACTCTCTATACATGCCTCAGTATTTAATTCACATTTATCTCCCCTCTAAAACAGGATATGCAGAACTTTAACTTAAAAAATGTTATTTCCTTTATATTTTATAATATTTATGGTTTAAATTTATAAAAAGCATTTAGGGGAAATTTAAAAAATAGACTAAAAGATAAAGGTATTTTAAAAATGTAATTATTTTGCTATAATTATATTTGCATTTTTAACTTAAATATCAAATGACTTATAATTTAAATAATCCAAAAAAGGAAAAAGGGTTCAATTCATGAATTATTTTCTTTGAAAATTAAGACCTGTTTAAGATTTTGGTTTGGTTCAGAGCACTACAGTCTACTGATTTGCAACACGAGTACTTGTTTAAGAATGAAAGTATATTCGATATAAATATATTATACAAAATAATAGTACAAGGTTAAAAAGAAGAGGTAACTTTTCGTTTAGCTTCTGTATTTCAATATAAATTTACATAAATAAATATTTAAAACAAATAAATAAATATTTTAAACCAAATTAAATTATAAAGGTTATTTTTATATAAGAACAAAATAAATGTTCAGTTTTGATTTATTGATTTAGTTTGGAGTTCTACGGTCTACTTTTTGCAACACGAGGGCTAATGAGACTGGGACCTACAGATTAAAGCCGATTCCGAACGGCTATGAACATCCATGCCACAGTGGGATAAATGTTCAGTTTTAAATATTGTGATTTAGTAAAAGCTACTTATTATGTGAAAAAAATGCAGTAACTTTTTTAAAACTAAAAACTTTCAAAGAATTTTAAATGAAAAAAATTACACAATATTTTAAGTACTTTACCGATTACACAATTTTACTGTAATCGGTAAAAATCGGTAAGTTTTAGTAGTGTAATGGAACTTTTTTCTATTTATAGGGCAGACAATTACATAAAAATTTAAAAATATTTTTTTTTTAAATTTTGGTTTTATATACTTAGTTACACCATATTAATGATATGGATTAAGTTTTAATAACTTACAGAAATATTTAGTTCGTGTGGTACAATATGGGTTAAAATATTTGCATTATTATTTTAAAGATTCAATTTGTCCATGATAGCATTAATTTTCTTGTTAGCTTCTTTAATTATTGGCATTTTTTGGGTTAAGTCAATCAACTTTTTTTTAAAGCTTCTGTTGCCTAATTTTCTGAAGATTATTTTTCTTTTTGTTTATCTGTTTCTCCATTTAACAAAGAATAAGCACCACCCGCCCCCAAAAAAAAAGCTTTAAAAAAGGGCAAGATAATTTTTTTTTTTAATTTTTGACTCACAAAATAATTTAGGACTAATTAATTTCATTAAAACAATTATTAAAAAAACTATGACAACTCTTGCAGTTCTGCTTTTACCATTTTATTTACATTTAAATAATGCAGCCTAATATATAAATTAAAATATATGCATTATTATTTTAAAGATTCAATTTGTCCATGATAGCATTAATTTTCTTGTTAGCTTCTTTTTTAATTATTGGCATTTTTTTGTGCTAGTCAATCAACTTTTTTAAAGCTTCTGTTGCCTAATTTTCTGAAGATTATTTTTCTTTTTGTTTATCTGTTTCTCCATTTAACAGAGAATAAGCATCCCCCCCAAAAAAAAAACTTTAAAATAGGGCAAGAGAATTTTTTTTTTTAATTTTTGACTTCTAAAATAATTTTTAAAACTTTTTTTCATAGAAAACTTCTAGATTTTTATTTATTTATTTATTTATTTATTTATTTTTTTTTAAATGTTCAAAATTTCTTTGATAATTGACAGACACCCTGTTTTACCTTCTAGTATACATGATGATAACATTTAACAACTCAAACTCATTAAAAAAAATTCATTATAAATTGTAGCAGCATGTAAAAATATAGTAAATAATTTTGCTTCCTTATAAGGTAATGAGAAAAGTATGGGCTTTAATAAAAGCTGTAAGATTAATTATCTATATAGTCCTAAGGATTAATATTTGTGGAAGAAGATATATCAAGAAAGTACATGAATTGATTCCTTTCTTCTCTTAGCAACAAGATTAACTTAATACTTTGATAAGCAGATCTAATTTTGACATCATTAATATCGTATTTGGAATTTCAGACAGACAAATACTTATTGTACAAATGGCTTATTGTACAAGCTAAAGTTTAAAACACAGATAAATATCACAGAGATATTACAAGTTTCTAATATCTACATATAATCTCTAATATGAAGGACTTTCTTAATCTTCCCCTAAATGTTTATTATTTAATATCAAAGGAGTAACCACAACTGGTATTCTAAATGAATAAATAGCATTTCCTTTCACATAACTTATGAGCTGAACAACACTATACACAAATCACTAATTCTGCAAAAATTACAAACTGTGTGAAAAAATATATGAACATATATGTATGATAGGCAACATGAATGTAAAATATTTGAAATCACAACCATTAAGTCCAAACAAAATCCATTAAACTTCAGTATTAAAAGAAAGTTTAATTGAGCATGTAGAATTTTCATATTTATCTAAAAATAAATAAATAATTCAACAAAATACCATAGACTTTGAGTCTTTATAAACTTGCTGTACAGCTATCTAATGAATTCATAAAAATGATAATAAAAAGAATTCCTTTCCCAATAATACTAATTCTTGTAATACAACATTGTTCAATTAAAATAAATAACTAATTTCCTTTAATATATTTCTGAAATTCATTTTAAAGGTTACTAAAAAAGAAAATGAAAAACTGTACATATTATGAGAAAAATACCATACTAGATGCCTAAAAGAATGAATTTCATTTCATATACTGACAATTGATTATAACCCAAATATGAATAATCCTTCAGAATTTTTAATAAATACATTTCATTTTCATAAAGTACTAATTATAAAAGATATCAAACTATCTACAACATAACTTAGTACAGCTTAAATTGAAAAAAAAAAAAGAAAAATTGTACACAAAGTAATTTATATTGAAAATGAAATAAAAAGGAATTTTAAAACAAATTTTAATACTTTCAATAAATCCCAAAAGCTGCCCAGAGCTTCCATATTGTGCAAAAAATATCACACATTGGATAAGACAAACACAAAACACTTAAGTTGCAAGATTTATACAAATTATGATTTTACACGACACGAAATGAGAAGTTGTAGTATTAGATTAACAGTTTGAAAAACCATACCTTTTAACAAAAAACAAGTTCAACTTTTATAGAACTAGAAACATGCATAAAAAATGACATGAAAGTCCAATTTTATTCCTACAGGAGACCACGGAAAAGGAAAAAAAAAATTATTGGTAAAACGTAGTAAAATTCAGCATGTAGTAAAGTACTTAATATCTTGATTAATTCAAATAAAATGATAAAGAGTTTATCATTCGTAAAAATATACTTAATAAAGCATTAACTACACTAGCAATTAGTAAAATTTTAGATAAAATTATAAGCACATATGCATGTAAGAAAATTTTAAATCTGAATAGATAACTTTACAAAGGAAATTTTACACTGTCCAGCAGTAAGCAATACAATTCCATTAAATTTTGTAGATGAAATTATCATTCAAACCCCTAAATTACATTAAATATACCACATGGAAATTTTTAAATATTGTACTGTTACACAGGTATTCCCCCTATTGGTTTAAGTATAGGATATAGCTCAAAAATATTGATTATTAGTATTAAAAATTTAAAAATAGAAAATCATAAAGACTAGATTTTAAATGTTTATTGAAAATTTTATTTCCTTTTGGTCTAATAATTTAAGAATAAAAGATTTAACTATTAATTAATATATTATAAAACATCTCATTTGGAATATTCATTTTAATTTGGTAGTCTAAAGAAAAGAAGGCTTTACATTTAATTTCAGTTTGCAACAGTTGAAAATTTTATAGATGAAATTAGAATTTAAACCCCTAAATTTTATTCAACATAACACATGGAATATTTATATATTGTTAAACAGATATTCCTCTTGATAGTTTGAAATATTGAATAAAGCATAAGAATATTGATTATTAGTATTATTAAGAACTTGAGTACTATTAAAAACTTGAAAAAAATTAGAAATCCCTAATATCAGCACCAAAGAAATGTTTCATTGCACATTATATAAGAATAGCATTATTATTAAGGTACAAGAAATAGAATCCAGACACATATATGAAAATGAAATGCATATTATGCATCTGCATTTACTCATCTAAAAGTTCTTTAAATGATTATAAACATTTTTTTTACATTAAAAAACTGTTTACATAAAAAAGAAACAGAAGAAAAGTAATAGATAATTCAGCAGGAACTTTTTTTTCTAAATTAAGAAATGCAACTTCAGATTACTAAAATTGCATTACTGAACAAAGCATTCAGAATATTAACATGTATAAGGTAATGTAGATGTATTAATTATCCTTGTTGTATTTCAAGGGGCAATAAAAATAATAATACATAAATTATCTGAAATTTTCCGTTTGTTTTATGAATAAATTATTTTAAGCACAATGTATTTCATTGTGTGAAATCAAGGTTTAATTGTCATGTGTTCAATGTTCACAAGTTATCTATTGATTAACTTGGTATACTAAAAAAGAATTAAACATAAAATATCCTAATTTTTACTCAAATTATCTCATTTAGACTAGACAAAAAATATTGTACAAATATTTGAAGGCAAAGGTAAAAAATTAGAATAAGTAGAATAGATACTCTTTCCTTTTCTTACTGCTGCCAGTATAAATTCCGATACTCAGCAGAAATTTTTTTTTTCTAAATATTTTTCTTTAACAAATTATTAAGTTTTAGATTAGTTAAATCAAGATATTAACTACAAATATTTAAATTTAAAAAAAAAGGTATACTACATTCCAAACAAATTTGTGCTAAAAAAAAAAATAAATAAAAAAAACTCTGCAGCTAAAAATATGAGTGGTACCTACTAAACCAAACTTTTGAACAATTAAAGCACATACCAACAATAACCTTGTCTCTTTTTTAAATATTTTTTTTGCTTTAGAAGCTTTACACATAGACAAACACACATAACAAACAATGGATACATTGAGACATTTGAGCGGTTCAAAATTTAGCACTGTTGAAACATTCTTAAGAGGTTTGGAACAGTCATTATTACAAAGGTCGATTGTTGTTAAGTACTATACATTCCAAACTCAGAGGCAATGGCACAAAATGGTGGCATCTGCTTCTGAATTCATAGATTAACAGGGTAAAATATGAGCTGAATATTTATCCAGCAAGTTCAAAATAATAAAAAAATGAAACACCACAATAAATAAATAAAATATAGGGCGTTAAAGCACCTTTTGTGTGTGCTTTAAGATATATAACATTTTTCCTTCTCCATAAAAGATCACACTGTTTAAAACACATATTAATGTAAAAATACTTAATCTCTTAAAAGTGCTAAATTTTTTTTCAAACTAATTTAAATTTCACAACCTAACAAAACTCAATGATTTTGACTCAGTGCAAAGCTTGCACATGCAAAATATTTATCTAGGCATAGTATTCTACATTGTAATCATCCTGTAAACATTTTATCAATATGCACATCTTTGGCACGATATTTTATAAGGATAGACAAAATGAAATCAAAAGAAAAAAAACCCAGCATATTAACCCTTTGACGGCTATGATTAAAAATTGTTTGAGTTTTAATGAAATTCCTTTATAGATGTCATCTATGAACCTTATAAATGGGAAACATATGAAAAGAGTTTTTATAAGAAAAGCATGAGGCAGGGTTAGTTTCATAAGTTTCATTCTTCCCTTGTACAGCATGAAAAAATCATATTGGAATAGCACTGAATAATCCCCATTAAAATCATGCAATAATTAAATAGCTAAACGATTTTTAAGTGTTGTTTTGGTATTAAGTATTATTTGGTTTCATCAACAAAAAAATAAATAAAAAATAACCTTATGAATGGGAAATGCATCAAAAGAGTTTTTATAAAAAAAGCATGAGGCACTGCAGCTAAAAAATGAGTGGTACCTACTAAACCAAACTTTTGAACAATTAAAGCACATACCAACAATAACCTTGTCTCTTTTTTAAATATTTTTTTTGCTTTAGAAGCTTTACACATAGACAAACACACATAACAAACAATGGATACATTGAGACATTTGAGCGGTTCAAAATTTAGCACTGTTGAAACATTCTTAAGAGGTTTGGAACAGTCATTATTACAAAGGTCGATTGTTGTTAAGTACTATACATTCCAAACTCAGAGGCAATGGCACAAAATGGTGGCATCTGCTTCTGAATTCATAGATTAACAGGGTAAAATATGAGCTGAATATTTATCCAGCAAGTTCAAAATAATAAAAAAATGAAACACCACAATAAATAAATAAAATATAGGGCGTTAAGCACCTTTTGTGTGTGCTTTAAGATATATAACATTTTTCCTTCTCCATAAAAGATCACACTGTTTAAACACATATTAATGTAAAAATACTTAATCTCTTAAAAGTGCTAAATTTTTTTTCAAACTAATTTAAATTTCACAACCTAACAAAACTCAATGATTTTGACTCAGTGCAAAGCTTGCACATGCAAAATATTTATCTAGGCATAGTATTCTACATTGTAATCATCCTGTAAACATTTTATCAATATGCACATCTTTGGCACGATATTTTATAAGGATAGACAAAATGAAATCAAAAGAAAAAAACCCAGCATATTAACCCTTTGACGGCTATGATTAAAAATTTTTTCAGTTTTAATGAAATCCCTTTATAGACGTTATCTATGAACCTTATAAATGGGAAATGTATGAAAAGAATTTTTATAAGAAAAGCATGAGGCAGGGTTAGTTTCATAAGTTTCATTCTTCCCTTGTACAGCATGAAAAAATCATATTGGAATAACACTGAATAATCCCCATTAAAATCATGCAATAATTAAATAGATAAACGATTTTTAAGTGTTGTTTTGGTATTAAGTATTATTTGGTGTCATCAACAAAAAAATAAATAAAAAATAACCTTATGAATGGGAAATGCATCAAAAGAGTTTTTATAAAAAAAGCATGAGGCAGGGGTTAATTTCATAAGTTTCGTTCTTCCCTTGTACAGCATGAAAAAATTATATTGGAATAACAATCAATAATCATCATTAAAATCATGCAATAATTAAATAGATAAATGATTTTTAAGTGTTGTTTTGGTATTAAGTATTATTTGGTGTCATCAGCAAAAAAAAATAAATAAAAATAATAACAATAAAAATAATTAAGTTTGTGACTTTTCTATTTAAAGCAAATTTAAACATATTTGAAATAGAAAAAAGTAGTGTTGACATCTGTTGCTTATTTTAAATCATTGAAAACAAAGAAAGTCAAACAAATTATTCATAAATCTCAGAAAAATCTGAGAAAATAATTATTTAATATGTGGTTTCATTGAGCAACCACTGCACGTCAAAGGGTTAACTGAAATTTCCCAGAATTGCCACCTCTTGAATTGCAGTTTTGAATAAAGAAATGGATGCATATGTATATATGTTCTATTAAAATTAAGATACTGGACATACATGCTTTTTAAGCTATATAAAAAGATATAAAATGAATAAAGAAAATTTCTTTTAAAATAGCCAGCAAAACTTTCACATGTATATATATGAAGAATGTATAAATTCAATTCTATGGATCTTTTTACCAAGGGAAAATATATTATGATTTGAGATGGCAATACTGCTTGCTAAAAGGTGATTATTAGAAATAGGATGAGGTATATTAGTGTATTAAAATGGAGCACGATGCAGATAATACTTTCAGAACTCATTCAGAAAAAAAAAATGTAAACTAAGAATGTTGCTTTTCCATTAATATAACATTATGAATAAATATTTATTCAACATTATTGATCTAAAAACAATTAATAATGCTTTGCTTATGAAGCATAAAATTACAGTGAGAGAATAATCCATACAGTAAAAGTCAGCAATGTTAGATATTTTCATACAATACCTTACTTTATTTAAGTAAGATAGCAAAATTTATCATTAAGAGAGAGAAACATGACAAGAGATAGACACAAAAACACATTAACATTAAACTGAAATAAAGTAAATAAAGTACTACATCAATAATACATAAGAATTTAATTTTCTCATAGTCTTCTTTCAATAATTTAAGACAATAGTTGTATTGTCATGAAAGTGATTTTTTTTGGCAAAAAGTAAATATTATGAGTTAGATGCAAACGATTCTATCAATTTAAAATTTTCTGCTCAATTGTTATTTCGATCCCAATCAAGCAAGTTTATTCACTTACCAAATTAATAAATAAAATGTTTAAAAAGTTGAGATCTTTTAAAAATCAACTGAACAATACCCCACTATTTTCTTTCAAAGTTTTTTTTAAAAAAAAAAGTCTAAAATTCAATTTCAAACTTTTCTAAAAAGTGTTAATGACTCACTTAAGTTAACGTCATGAATATTTCAAACCAAGCAATTGTAGAATAGTGAGTATTTTTGAAAATGCTAAAAATGACCATAAATCACTAATTTAAGATTAACGAGGAAGGTTTTCAATAAATCACACGAAACTTTAATACTCTTTAAAGTAACCAAAATTTAAAAACTTTCTAAAAATGTTTTAATGACTAACTTAAGTTAACACCCCAAATATTTCAAACTAAGCAATTGAGTAATTGGGAATACTTTTGAAAATTATAAATATTATCAGACATCACCGATTAAAAATCAATGGGAAAGGTTTTCAATAAAATACACAACAATTTAATACTTTTCAAAGTAACAAAAATTTAAAAACTAACGCTTGAAACTCTAAATTTTTTCAGATTGAGTCCTTGACAGTGATGTAGATATGATTTAATAAAGTAGTGAGCACTGAAAATTCTTGTCACAACAATCGACAGACACAGAATTTGCTTTTAAAAAAGTGTGATTACGAGATTCATTGTTGAATCTAAAGAGGCAAATGCAAACATATGAAATAACCATGCTATACATATCAATAAATTTGTAGGACAAACTATACATATGACAGTTTCATTCTTGATAAATAAGGAGAGACTTCAAGTTCAAACTGCAGTATAAAATTAATTCTTTACTATCATATCTGAATTCATTCACAATTGAAGACAGTCCCATCTCCAATCTGATTGTACATGCAATGCACAAGCCCCCAAATGTAAAGAAAGACCAGAATTACTTACATAGAAATCAGTTTCCAAGAAATTCATATTCTATAAATACAATAAACTTTAAAAAAAATTAAGTACATATCTTTAAGTAGATCAAATACCAGAAAAATATTTGTTCACCTGTAAGTAAAGCATGGGGCATGTCAACAATTCATCCTATATATTTCCCAAAAACATACAATATTCTACAATAAATTAATCACCATAAAACAATTAAGAGCAAGAAATATATTAATGATTTACAACCAACATTCTTCAAAAGATTATCAGACTTTTACTGTATTTTAAGTAAGTCATACCTGCCAACATTTTAAATTAATCGACACAAGTTGAAATTAAAATATTATGCTTCCATGAAAGTTACTCGAACAAAGGGTTTAATATTTGAAACATTTCTATACTTCTATTAATTGTTTACATTGTATTTCAAGTATATGTGAACATTTCTTGATATTTTAGTAAATAAAGAGAACATCTCAATAAGAATTTATCTATTTTTCTAGCTATAATTTACAATGCAGTTTGACAATTACAACTGAAAATGCAAAATAATTCTTTGACACCGAGGAACATATCATCTCAAATGATTATTGTATCATTTATTTTTATAAGAAACCTGAAAATGCTGGTGAATAGTTACATGCACAAAATAGGACAAAACTTTTTTATTTATATGGTCTGGTGCAGAATGCTAAAATCTACTGCTTCGAAAGTAGGACCTACTGCTTAAAGCCAATTCCGAACAGCAATGAACATCCATGCCAGAAGCAGGATTTGAATCTGCAAACTCTGTTACCAAAGAGCAGCATCCTACCATTAAGCCATTGTTCAGCTATTTTTTTTTTTTTTTTTTAGATAAACGTGAAATTAGCAGAATTAAAATTATCTTATGAAAATTTTTGTTGCAAGGGCACAACAAGGACATTTTAAAGTTTTCATGTTGACT
Organism: Pardosa pseudoannulata; assembly: GCA_032207245.1. NCBI lineage: Eukaryota > Metazoa > Arthropoda > Arachnida > Araneae > Lycosidae > Pardosa > Pardosa pseudoannulata. The sequence goes on from CM063509.1 coordinate 49,392,689, forward strand.
CGTTAATTTTTGATTCAAGAACTTTAAGCATAATCATTTTATAGAACATGTTATTAAAACTAGATATATGTAAAATAAAAATCTTCTAAGAAGCTATGAAATATAAGAGAGGGAAAAAAAGCCAAATAGAAAGTAGTCTACAAGATAGTACTGAAATAAATAAATCTCATAATGAAGACTTTCCCTTGTAAATATGATTGTTTAAACTATTTTAAAAAAATAACTATGTTTTACTTCAAAAACTAGGATTAATGAAATGAAAAGAGATGAGACATCTTACTGTCAAACTATTGAATACACTAAATCTTTATACTGACTAAAACAGTTGGCAGGTATGATAAGTGATCACATCTACCACAGATTGTTCTTTTAAAACCACACATAAATGTAACCCATCTGTTATATATATATTTGTTTTTTTAAAAAAAGAGAAAGAATTTTAAATTCCTTTGGTTTGGCTGTTGTTAAAGAATTGATTCATTCAAGCTGCAATCAGATACACAACACAAAACACAATTTTACAAGTGATTGAAATGAGTGCTAAATAAAATGACACTTAAGAGACATGCCACAGACCAAATTATCATACAATCAAAACAAAATGTGTGGTGTTTAAAAAATGGTACTCCATTTTAATTCCAGGGCCATAAAGTATAATGCAAAAAGTGATGTGAACCAGCAAAATCTGGAGTTCAGGGACACCAAAGTCTGTTGAGAAAGGGACAAACCTATAGAGGTAATCACTAACATTTTTCTGTACACTTACGTCAATCTACGACAGTTGTGAAAAAGTCCACTGTCATCAGATACTTTGCTAAAATATAGCAGAGAAGAGAAATTGCAGGAGATTCTGAAGAGCGTCTCTTGTACACATCCACTTTTTGCTGGGGAGAGTTCAGCACCAACACAGATCTACACAATGTACAGTATTTTGTGCAGGGCTTGATTATCCATGCTGTTCCACATTGCAAATCGGAAGTTAAATGCTAATCATTCCATTTCACTAGCAACTTCTAATACAAGTAAATGCTCAATATAAATGTATTAGATTCACAGTTTGTCTCTTTAAAAAATGGAAAAACTAGCATTTACTAGTAAAAGACTATCACCGCCATAAAACACTCATTTTTGTTTCTTGAGCACCCAAACTGGCAAAAGGAAAAACTTGAGAAAAGCTGGCCATTTTCTTTTTCCACAAAGAGAGAATGAAGACAGCACTGAAGTATGAGGTTGTCACACAAGATGATGCTAGAACAAAGGTGCAATGCATCTTACAAAGTAGATTATTGCCTGAATGTGAGATGTAAGTTAGTGTATATAAGCTCTAGTTTAGTTTTTAAATCCATATTTTTTTCTTTTTTGTATTTTCTCCTGCATGTTCTCTGATTAAGTGCTACGACTTGGATCAAGTTGATACTGGAAAAGAAAAATCATATAAACATCACAAAATTAAACACACTCAAATGTATCAAATGCTATGTAAATTTGCTATTTCACTGTATTAGCCATTTATTTATAAGGCTATCAAGAAATAAGTCAAGTATACAAGGGTATAACTACATATATTAAATCTTGTTATTGGTTTTGAAACTTTAAAAAATTATTAACTTTTTTACACAAAACAAAGTAGGAAAATTTCCTACACATTTGTATTAATATTTGCTACCTCTTGAACATGTAGATTAGATTTGTCTAGCCCAGGAATGCCCAACCCAAATCGGTTGGTGGGCCAAAAAACAAATTTACTGAACAAAGGTGGGCCGCACATAAAAAATAAAATAAATTATTCAAAATATTTTATTATTGTGCAATATTCAAAATATGCATTTTTACAGTGCCAGCTGAGACTATACATAAAAGTAGTGTTATACATATATCATAACTACAACGACAATAAACTGTATTTAAAATCACCCCCACCACCTTACCTTCCTTCCTAATCATGAGGGTTAAAATATTATTATTATACTTATACTATAAATATATACTGTAGTTTATTCACGAGCACTACCACATCATTTTAAAATTAATGTGAGATTTGTTTTTGTATTTTACTAGAGATTTTGTTAATATCAACAGATAATGTGGTCAACGTGCATCATAACTAATTGGTCATGTTTTTATTGAGCAACCTGCTGTGACACTTTGTTTTTACCAGGTGAACAGTTGATTTAAGGAAATGTAATGCTATTTCCTGTGTTTACTTGACAAATGTGAACAGATACTTTTGTAAGCAACAAAAACATATAATTTGAGTTGCAACACTACTATAGTGTTTTATATATCAAATTAAACATTTTGGAGGTTAGAATTTCAAATGCATCATTAGCATGCGTTTTCTAAATAAACAATACCTTAATTCTTTAATTATTCCTTTACAATTAATGATAACTTCACAATAACGATAAATATAATTTATAACTTTCTTTCCATACAACTTCCACTGACTGGTTGGACAGAGCATGTGCACATAATGCGAGCCAGCTGGTTGTATAAGTAATGGCCGATTGACATAATATTCTAGAACACTCAAATTTTAACATAACTTGTCCAACCCTACTCAAAGACCATGTTTACGTTGGTTACTATAAAGTCTTAATGTATATAATATGTGATATTTATTTTTGCAAACATTAACAACTAAAATTCTATGTTTCAATTGTATATAGTTAAAATGACTAAAACTATATAGACAGTTGAAAACTTCAATTGGGTCGCAAAAAGATTTTAAATGGGCCGCATGCGACCCATCGGCTGCGGGTTGGACATGCTTGGTTTAGCCTATAACTAGTCTTAGTAAAAAGAAGTGTTTCTACTAGAAGTCGGAATAAAAAATTAAAGTAGACACTCTAATCACAAGCTAAAATAACAGTGCTTTCAAAGTGGAAATAGATTAGTGAATGCCTGGAAGACTCGAAGTCAAGGAATACACAGAAAGAAACTGAGTCAGTTGATTGTATACATACTGAAAAACGTTAAGATCTACTGTATCTCTTGATATATTTAAACGAGACAAAGTTTTCAGGTTCTCAAATGTTTTTGTACATGGAACCCTTTTCATACCAAACACCTGTTATGAACGCTAAACACTTCTATAATAACAACATTACACATTTAACTTTAATGTTTTTAATAGTAACATGAAAATGAAAGAGTTTGATAATCAAAACAATATCTGATGAAATTATTACCTTCAGTTTCGTATAATAAAAACATTATTTTTCAATTAATCATTGTTAGTATGTTAAGTGTTAACAATAAGTAAGAAAATCTTCAACTCCTTTTAAGCATTTTTTTTAAAGGAAAAAAATTAAAAATTTTATTTATTTATTGCAATTTATTTCAACTTTCATAGCAATGAAAATGATTCACATATATTTTAATTTGTATTAAATATTTAGTTGCATCTAAAAATGCTACCCATGCACCTCCAAATTCATTTTTATTACAGGGTATCTGCCAAAATAAAATGTTTTAAATCCATGACTTTTCATAACTTTCCCTGATTTAGCAGATCCTTTTCCAAGACTTTAAAAAGCTTTCGTTAAAGTATATATGAAAAAAACTTCTGATGTACATACAAATAACATATATACTTTTAGAGAAATTACAGGAATTTTACCATAAAAAAAACTATAAACTTACTTTATAAGCGTTAATAAACTCACATATAAATAAATTGTTGTATCTACATACCTAAGTTTAATCATATAGCAATTTTTCAATCAAAATGTTTCCAATTTGAATTCACGGTTTTTTGGTATTATCCAGGTGACAATGAATAATAGCCAAATATAACCCTATAATGTTTATATACAATATCCCTAGAGATAAACTTATATTTTGTGCAAAAATCTTAACTAATTTTTAATAAAAAATAATTATTATTATATCAATAAAATTTTAATGTACAATTTAAGAAAAATCTGGAATAATATACATTTACCCACCCATTAAGCTTTCTTGCTTTGAGTTTCCTTGGTGAACAAATTTTACTTGGCAATATGGTTAATAAGATAATATATAAATACCCAAACTCAGTAACTTCAGCCAAATGACAAGTAAAAATAGAATTAAACAATTCAATGCATTTTTATTTAATCTTTAGTTTAGCAGATCCATGACTTTCCATGACTTTTACTCATTTTACTTGAAAAATCAAGACTTTCCATGACAAAATTAATCCATTGTCTAAATCCATGATTTTCCATGACTTTCCAGGTGCACGGAAACCATGTAAGTATTTAATGAAAGTATAGTAATTTAAGAACCATGCTGATAAATTAAAAAAGTGAAACAATATATATTTATCTTACCAACAAATCAACAATGCCAAAAATTAAATACATATTATATCATAGAAAACTTAATATTTTCGAAAAGGACTAAAAGTGACCAACATGGTATTAAAAAATATTATTTTCTAAAGACTCAATAGTTTTTTTAAACATACATCATAGATTGAAAGTAAAGAAAAATAACACAGGAGATACATGCAGGTAATTTAATAGGAAATTTTTATAGCATTCTGAAAAAAAAAATAATAATAATAATAAAAATCACAGAACACCTAGACAATACACAACACAACACAACACTTCTAAGAAACATAAATAAAGCTGAAGGAGAAAAAAGACAAGGGATACATACACTCGATTGTACAAACTTAACATACATTATCTTGCCCATAACCTGGAATGCCATAATCTCCCATTTGAGGCCCATCTTCACGGGGTGTACCAGAACCAGTTGCAGGAGAATTTTTCATACTTTCCATTCCATCACCTGAAATGCAATGATATAAAAAAATTAAAAATCAAGAGCTTCAAAAATACAATTTCTTTAACCCCAAGACATAATTAAATTTTATAAAATAAATTTCTAAGCATTTATTCATACCTGAGGATATGCCATTGAGAACGGGTGGTCCCATATCAGGACCCATAGGACCCATAGGACCATCAGGCCCAGGACCCATTGGAAACTACAAAGTAAGAAAAAAAATTAGCACAAAGAATTTTAACAAAAAGTAAAACTCACTTTGTTACATGCTAATGTTCCCATATATGAACATGAATGTTAAAATTCAAAAATAAATAAGTTTTTATAAAATCTATGACTATATTGAAAACTTTTTCAGTTGGTTGGTTGGTTGCAATTTAGTGGCGCTAATTCCTCAAGGCATAAATTGCGCCAAACAAGACGAAAAACCCAATAGAACAACACAATTTTTAATCAATTTTGAGAAAATTAATTTTGATGAAACCGTAAAAATGAAAGATGCCCGAAACCGAAGAAAAACATTTAAAAACAAAAACATAGGTAGAAAATTTAGAAAGACAAAATAAACAACACGATAATCAGCAAAGTTTGATTAAAAAATAATGTTTAAAAATGTGAAACAGAAAATGAAAAAGGGACAATACAAAAATGAAAATTATGAATTTAAAGATTGAAAATTATTAAAATATTAAAAAATGAAATAAGGCAATCAAGCCCAAATTTAAAAAATTTTAAATTAAGAATCAAATATTACAAAATTGAACATTAAAAGTTAGGAAAACAAATACAAATCAGATTTCAAAGTACAAGCCAGTACAGCGAAGAAAGGGGAATAAGCCCGGATGTGGGATTTTTCCAATGATTGAATAAGATTAGGTGATGAATTTCCAAAGAATTTTATGTACAGAGATTTAAAACAAATATAAGACGTTAAAATATGTGCGACTGTATAAGTAGTCTTACAATACACACACTGTGGAGGTGCCTCACCAAGCAAGAGATGTGCATGTGTGAGACGGCAGTGACCCACCCGTAGACGAGTGATTATCACATCGTGTCTTCTAGAAGGAAGTTGAGGCCATTTAGAAATTTTATCTTTTACATCTCACAATTTATTTGACTGTGTGTTTACCCAAGAATTTTTCAGTTACAAACAAAGATAGGTTTGAATTTTTCATATAACAGTTATGTTCTAGAAATAAATTCTGTAGTGTGCAGAAATAAAACAGTTTTTTCAGAATGCTTTGAATATCAATACTTAAAAATTCCCCAAAAATAGAAAATCAAAAAGTAGACATTAACCTTGCAAATGATTGCAATTTCTTTTTTTTAATTTGCAAGTACACTGCATATATATTTTACTTAGTTTGATAAATGGTGGATGTTTCTGTTATAAAGAGGTGGCAAAGTCAGACTCTTGATTTTTACTTTTCTGAATTGGTAAAATTTTAAAAAATAACAGTACAGAAAACAAAAAATCCTCTGTAATGAAAGTTACAGAATTTTAAGTGAAAAAAAAAATACACCTTCGAATGTTTAAGGTTAATTACACATTGAGGTCTAACTCTTCTTTTGTTTTTTGTAAAGCAGTTTAAAGCAGAGAGGTTTAAATATGCTTGGTAAAGCCCCAATACATGAATAATATCACCATGTCTGTCTACATATAATGTTCTACACATTTTTTTTCTTCACTTTGAAACAGCATTTGTTCTTACCGTAATAGTTTCCTTAAAAATGTTTTCAAATTAATTTTCCCTGAGTTTTACTTCATATATTTTTTAGGTGTACTACAAATAATTCAAGATGTTTTTAATGGGCTGTCAACCAAAAAAAGTTGAGGAATACTGATATATAGATAAACATATGTGGAGATGCTGAAGGTTGTGTAAGATATTACATGCTTCATTGTTGCATGATATTTTTGTATTTCTCTCCCTCTCAAAATTTGAGTGATCCCATAACAACAATCATTCCCTAGTACTAACAGATTCGAAGGTGACCCCCCCATTGGCAAACTACTGTTGGTCAGTGCCTTCCTATTTTTGATATCCTACCAATATTAGTTGAAATTGCCAATAATCTCACAAAGTACGGTTCTGAGCTGCCTTTTATTGGGCTGGAACCGGTACTTGGTCTTCCTCATAATATAGTGAGAAAGACTGTTAAGGACCTCCTAATGACTAAGACTTATAGGGCTTGGCTTAATTCTGGGAATCAAAGGCAGGCTAAGGAGCTTAACCAGGGATATCCCTGGATGAGGGCTAAAGAGCTACTAAATCTCAGTAGGAATGAGCTAAGTCTCTCAGTAGGAATGAGCAAGGTTGCTACTTTTTCTCTTGCTATTGGTCTGTTGACTGGCCACTGTTGCCTCAAGAGGCACCTTAATATTATTGCCATCGCGGACAGCCCGGTATGTAGGGGATGCCATATGAGGGAGGAGAGTTCCTCATACATTTTGTGTGAATGCGACTACTACTGTGCCAAGAGATTTGAATTTCTTGGATATCACTTCATCAAGCCATGGGAGCTGACCAACTTTCTGGTTTAATTGTTGCTTAGATTTATCTAAGCTATTGACCTCTCTGAGACCTAATTGTTAATTATTTTCTTAACTTACTGCTGGGACTCTTTCCAGTAAATGGGGGGTTTTCATTACAATAGACCTTGGGTTGCAGTGCTGGTGCTCTTATGGGCCGCTCCACCCTAAATCTAAATCTACCAATACAGTCCAACTTCGATAACTCGATTTCCTATAAGTCGAATAATCTGCTAACTCGAACTTTTAATCAAGTCCCGAATCATTTATATATTTTTCTTTAAAAAACTGTCTCAATGACTCGAAGTGAACATCTTCTAAGTCGAAGTTTTTGTGATAGATTTCTCCGGTAAAAAACAAAATTCTGTTCAAAACGTCGAATGCCAGTCCACTCGTGACCTTCCAGAACCTTCGATCTCGAAGGTCACGAGCAAGCACAGGACGCTATTCACATCTTACAACAATACCTGGAGACCATCAAAAGGTACAGACAACACCCTATTCAACTGTGTTCAAAAATTGGGTGACTTTGTGAATGAAAACAACCTTAAAAATAACTGCTTTTTTAAAATGAGATTTGCATGGTATGTATATTAATTAATATGTAATGAGGCCAAATTTCTTGAGTTTTAAACCTTTTGAACCCATTCTTCTCTTGCTATTTATATAGGCTATTAAAAGAGTAAAATGCATACAACTATAGTATTATGGCACATATCAAACCTTTAAACCATGTCGACCCATCTTAAGTGCCAGTTGAAAGGAATGGCAGGTCACTTCGATAACTCGAACTTCTAATAAGTCGAATATTTTTGGGGGTTCTCTAGGACTTCGAGTTATTGAAGTTCGACTGTATTAGTTAGCACCAATTAGTGGCTGCTATACTTTGTCATGTATAGGGTGATCTTAAAATATGACATTTGAAAAAAAAAATTTCCCCCCAAGGAGGAGGGCATTTTTTTTAATTGCTTTTTCTGAGTTATGTCCCTTCTCGAAATATAGAGTATTACTTTATATGGTTTTAGTGAACTAAGGCAGTGATGTTGAGCCCTCCTATTTCCAGAAAATATACCTTACGAATGTATCGTTACAATTAATTATTTATAATTTTTACAGGGTTGTAAAAAATAATGTTACGTTGGCCTAGTGTTTGAGAAAGAAATTAAAACTCATTAAGAAACACATGGAAAATAGGTCTGGACAAAATGATTTTATACAATTAAATAAATGCCTAAGGAATACATCTGGAATCAACTTATCATTTGTAGATCGAAGACTGCTTTATAGTCAGCCTTGGCCCTAAAAAAAATGGTGATGCTTTTTCTACAAAGGGTTCTCCCACAAACCGTAGACGCCAGCCATTCACCTTCTCTTCTTTCGTAACAACCTTGTCCGCTCCAAATTTTTCCACTCCTCGCGGAGAAAAAACAGGGGTCCACTCCAGAATGGGAGAGTCAAAATTCCCCAAACGAACGGACACCTCTATTGGCTGGGAGAAGTCCGAAGTTTCTCTGCATTCAAATCGATCCTGCCCCGGCATGTCCCCGAAGACCCACGGGGAGCTAAACTGAATGTAACTTATTGTTACAAGGGTAAAGATGTTTTCCATATTTATGCAGAATTTAGTATGAAAGTGGACTGAATTCTTTTAGGCTAGTTAAATATTGAGTTGGACTTATCAAAATTGAACCTGGACTATATTTTGAGATCTAATATTCCAAACAAAGCAATATTTCTGACACAAAAGGATATTTCAGAAATATTTTGGAAATCAACTTGTTAAAGCATGGATCAAATTTAAACTTTTGAAATAAAGAACATAAATATTTTATTTAATTTTTCAGTTCTGAATAAATGTATATTACATTAAGTTAAAAGTGATACATACCCCAGGCATGTTTCCACCAGGTACTGGTTTCATCATCGTATACATCCCATCTGGGCCCGATCCTGAGGAATCTAAAGCAGATAGCAATCAATTCTTTTTGATAACCCACAATTATTTCTTCCCCAAACGTTTAAATAATTCAGGTAAGAAATAATTGGGAAGAAACACATAACATCATGCAATAAATAAAATATAAAATTAATATAATGAATAACTAATAAAAAAATTTAATTTCGGAAAGAAAATTAAATAATAATGCAGATTTCATAACAAAAAAAATTTAATTTAGTGGAAATAAACTGACTTAATATGGCAGGGTAGTTTTTAAATAAAGGTTATAAATAATTATTTTGTTCCCCAGTTTTAATGTGTACTGAAACATGAATGTTATTAAAAACATTAAGATGTCCAGCAACTTTCCTATCTGAAAGTGTTCTCTCTATTTTCTTTTGATGTACTCAATAATGACAAGTAAAATGTTCTTTTTAAAGTGTTTTAAAGATTTTTCAATATTCTCATTTTGTATAAACTAGAAGACTTGGTTTTTTGAGTAAATATTAAAGTAAAGTTGTACTGGATGCAGAAAAAAAATGATTGCATAAAAATTGAGACCAGCTTTAAAGCTTAATTAGCTGTTGTAAAGCAATTAAGAATTGCAACAGAACCAATAATTATATTCTAAGAAATCCGAAAAAGAACACTAGAAAACAATGTTCTATTGTGAAAGTCTTTAAATGACTGGAAAAAAATATAACATATTCCTTAGTATAAATATCAAACAATGATTCTATTATTTTTTTTAGTTGAAATTCTATGATAAAGATCTGGAGAATAAAAATATAATAATAATTCTGACATTAATTACTAATTGCTCTAATCAATGTACAGGTCCTTTGCAGAAATAAAAAAAGAAGGATAAACAAAAAAATTAAGAACTATACAATTTTATGGTACAGTTTTTGTTATTATTGTGGACGAAAAATTATTTAAAATAAAATTCAGTTCAGCTATGATAGTTTTGATTATCCAAAAACAAAAATTAAAAAATAAAAATTAAAAATAAATAAATGGATAATATTGTTTTAGCAGAAGTAACAAGAATGAAATCCTTATGCAACAGTGAGACAACTTCGGTAAAAGTTTCCTGTAGTGTTTGAGAGAAACTTAAATGGAACTAATGGATATCTGATTTAAATAATTACGTTTGTATTCCATGGATCATTCAGTTTCCAGTCCTTTAAACAACAAATAAAATGCAAATTGCAAAATTAAATACTTGATATAACTTCTTAAAAAATATTTAAAATCTCAAACAAAATAACATGCATGGAAAATAGCCAGTCAAGCAAAGAAAATATAATAAGGGGTTGACAAAAAATTTCTGAAAAATCTAAATCAAATACATATTAACATTCACATATATTAATATATAAATATTGAATTTGCTATAATTTACAGCATCAAAAGGTTTACATCATGATCCTAACTGTTTAAAAAATATAATCGGATAATATAGATTAAACTGTACATTAAAGTGTTATTAAATATTCTCCTTAATAAATGTTAGCCTCACTATAATATATATTTAAATCAATATACAATTTATAACATGTCATCAATATGAAACATAAGGCAGATCTTAACTAATGTTCAAACAACAAGGGTAAACTACTGATTATTTTTTTAATTATTGTTAAATATAATAATTATATGCTCCAAAGATGCTAATTATTCAAAAACAGTTCAAAGTCGCAATTTCTTTAAAATCTATGCTGCTAATGAAATATATATATATATATATATATATATATATATATATATATATATATATGTTTTTAAAGATCAAATGCCACATAAGAAATAAAAAAGACTGCCACATTTCAATATGAGTCTTATTTTTTTTAAATTCTGAAAGAATAAAATGGCAATCTTACTGAATGACCTCATTATTCAATAATATTACAACAGACAGTAAATTATAGCAATATATGATTTTCAAACTAAATATAAAATTTCATTTCATAGTACAGTACCTTGCGGGCTTGGCATTATTGGGGTGCCAGGACCTTGACCCCCAGAACTAGAAACTGGTGGTCCCTGTAAAATGAAATAATATTTATACTTTTGAAATCTTACACATCTCAATTACTTACAAAGAACATGACAACACTGACTCATAACAGACATACACACTAAATAACTATCTGGGCTCTGCCGCAAGTTGATTTTTGTTTACTGATTCCTATGCATGAAATATTAGAAAAAGCAAAAGAAATATACATTGAGCCTATCAGAATGACTATAGTAAATGTGTATGACAGAGAAACCAATGCAGTTAAGTTCATTTTTTGATATATTTTAGTCTTGCAAAATTAAATGGGATAAATAATATTCTTTTTAGTTATTAAAAAGTTTAATTCTTGCTTTCAATAATTTTTATTATCATTTAATGTTAATATCTTTAATAAACCAGGTGGGTGTATCATATCCCTGAACAACTCATATGATATACACACTCAGAAAGGTTCCAAATACAGCTGGCAATACAGGCAGATATCTTAACACTTTGCGTGCAGGCAACATATTTTTACGTTTTTTGCAGTCTGTCACTGGAGCGCAGGTCACATAAAAATTATGTATTTAGTAGATTTGTGGTGGATACCTGCTAATCACCACAAATCTACTAAATATATATAATTATATGTATGTGTCACATTATATGCATGTTGTTTGCGTTGCTATGCAATGCTTTCCATTTTTTTCATTCCACAAGTTATGATTGTCGAGTTACTCAGTCTTTTGTAGCGTTATTTTGTCTCAATCGAATTCCTAGCTCCAGAACGTGCGAGTCATGTTTTGTCAATCTGAAGCTTGGTTTTTTATTGTTGAATACAAACTTGATAATAAATAGTTCTATTTGTACTTGTCATGAAAAAATATTTTTGAATACATTGTAAAAATTTAAAAATTGTTTATTTTTGCAAATTTGTAATTTTTTTCTTTTCTTTTGGTTAAATAATCATACAGTATATATTAAAGTGTAAAATAAAAAAAGTTTTGTTCATAAAAATAAAGTAGATTTTGATTTACTGAGATTTTTCTGAATAATTAAACTTTCACATGATTAACACACACACACACACACACACACACACACACACACACACAAAAAAAAAAAAAAAAAAAAAAAAAGAGGGGGGGAAAAAAAAAAAAAAAAAAAAAAAAAAAAAAAAGCACATGCCAGTTGGCGGTGAAATATACCTGCATGCCAAGGGTTAATAGCATACAAGGCTAAGAAACTGTTACTCCTTTAGCATTATCCAGAGAACAGGTGTAGCTTAAGGATTGATATGGACACAGGTAACATTGTCCCTACTAGTGTTCTCCTAAGAAGCAAAAGACCTTCATGCTTGCTCTACCACCTTCAAAGGTATCATTTGAACTTGGAGGACATTTCAACCACAAACCTATTTTATGTGTCCCAGCTGACATTAATAAATCCAAATGATATTTTGCACATTTGAGCCAAGAAGATACAACCCTCCAGTTATGAGATCAACACCTTTCTCAACTTAGCTACCATGATTCTAAGGTATCCTGAGAGGGTTAAATATGCTATAAAAAGGTCATTTCACAGAGATAGATATGACTAATGAGAAATTAACACAATACACTAATCACAAACCCCTTTTATAATAATTAATATAAAAGATACAATATTTTTTCAACTGTTAGTGTTTGAAAAATTATACTTCTATTACAAATTGGCTAGCTAGGAACACTAGAGTCAGCCTTTTACTATATAAGGGCTCATTAAACTGGTTTAGTTTAGTTTTTGGGGTGCTACGGTCTACTTTTTGCAACACGAGGGATAATGAGACTGGGACCTACTGCTTAAAGCCAATTCCTAATGGCTATGAACATCCATAGTATAGTGGGATTCAAACCCACCAACTCCGGCTCTGAACGCCAGCACCCTAACCATTCAGCCATCTTTCAGCCTCATTAAACTGGGTTGGTTGGTTTTGAGCAATACAGTCCATTGTTTTGCTACATGAGGACTACTGAAAGCAGGATCTGTAACTTAAAGCTACAAATATTCATAACAGCAGTGAGAATCAAACCCACAAACTCTGGTACCAAAGAACAGGCCCCTACCCATTTATCCATGGTTTGGCCTCATTAAACTGGGGCTGTACAATGGCCAAATAGTTAGGGTGGTGGCCTTCAGAATCGGAGTTCTATCCCACAATGGCATGGATGTTCATAGACGTTTGGAATCGGCTTTAATCAGTAGGTCCTGATCTCATTAGCCTCTGTGTTGCAAAAAGGAGGCCATAGCGCTCCAAAACCAAACCATTAAACTGGGACACATTACTTAAAAAGCTATTTCCAAATAGTTATAAGCATGTATGCAGCAGGATTTGAGCTCACAGAGTCAGGTTTGATTTGGTTAAGCTCATCACTGTCTAAATTTCTGTAATAGCCAGAGTTTGTTAGTGAAAAACAGCATGATAACTATTTGGTTTCCTATTGCTAGTGAAATTAGATTACAGTGAATAGTTATTCACAAAACTTATAACATTTTAACAATTTAGTACTGAATGCAATGCATTAATAAACAACCATTTAAATTTATATTCTTCACACAATATTAATATTAAATCTGTTAAAATGCATCTTGCAATTTTAATCCAAATTTTACAGTACACAAATTTAACAGCATACAGCTTTTATCATTAGTAAATGAATGATAATTATAAAATATCCTATTTTATATTCTCTCAAAGCAACTTTAAAAAAATGAATCAGAAAATTTTTACCTCACATTTTAACATAAATTACTATCTGACCATGTCTTTGAGAATAAATAATTAAATAAGTAAAACTGGTCTTCTAGTCAAAACATGAGGCAACCTAAAAGCATTTAAGTACTTAAATGAAAATCTGAAATTTTATTCCAATTGTATCTTAAACTATAAAAATAAATAAATAATCTTTTTATATTTACTACATATAAAGTACAAAATCTGAATTCTTAATTTCAGACACTTTCTTTTGTCAGATATGGCCATTCTACTTAAATGTAAGTAAGATAAAGGAATAACCAAATGAAGTTCAGAGATAACATACATAACAACAGAATTATACAGATTTTGTTTCTTATTTGTAGAATACATTTTGATAATTGTATGTGGAATTCATTACTTTTTCTGAAAACTGAAGGCAAAAGAAACAGATCCATTATGCATATACATATCCATAGAGCAAACAGAAACAAATAGGGAAAAAAAGTAATTTTTTTTTTGTAAAAAACTTTTTTTTAACTTCAAAACGTATAACCTTATTTTTTCTTCTTTCAAGCAATTTATCAACAATAGTAGATCAAGCTTATATTATTTGTGTGTTAACACAGGGCACATTTTATAAAAGAATGTTCAATAAAATATTTATGAATTAAACATAATTTACACTACTTTTAAAAAGTTAATATACTTTTCTACAGTATTATAGGAATTTTACAAACTAAACATAACATTTTATTACTTCATTATTGATAATAATATATGTATGGACACACATACATACCAACCAAATAGAACAGCTTTAAAATGAGCCTCAAGTGTACAATAAAATTATAATTAATCTACTATCACCAAACACCATTTCAAAATAATGTAAGAGAGCAAAAATATATTAATTCAGAAGTCACAAAAAGCAAATAAATGATTTCTCTTCACACACACATACACACAAAATAAATTTTTTTAAAAAAGGGAGAGGGAGGGGAACAGCGAAAGAGAATAAACTATGAAATTTATTATCATTACCCCATAATGACTTCCTGGAGATGATGATGAGTAATTCATCTGAAAAGTTTAAAAAATATATATATAAATTATACAAAATGTATACAGAAATTAAAATCTACCAATTGACAAAATAAAAATTACTCTAACTTTTATTGGCAATGAATTTTTTAAACATGCATTATTTGTTGATAAAAATACTAATATAAACATACAGTTGTAAACAAAGAAGACAATATTGAAAATTAAGGAGAAAAAAAAAATTCTTACTGAAGATGTATTTGGATTCCATGGTCGGCCTCCAGGACCAGGCCTAATTAATTAAAAAAAGAAGAAAAATTATCAGAACAGATAGAGTGAATAAAATATTATTTTACTGAATGATTTTAAATAGACCTTTTGATTACAAATGAATGAAAAACCTCACCTAACATTTTCCTTATGATTTTTTAATCTTTCATAACAACTCTAAAATATTTATTAGGGCATTCAATGAAGTGAAAACAATTTAGATGTAATAGGCCTTTAAGTGTTCACTCAATACTGTTCAATGGCCATGTAAATTTTTCATAATTGTTTAAAAAAAAATTATGAAAAAAAAGTTTAGGATAAGCAATAAATACAGAAAAAAATATGCAAAATGTCTAAATGAAATTTAGAATTATTAAATTTTTGGTGAGTGTTTGACAGTTATTTGATTTATAGTTATAGAATCTTTATTAAACAAAAAAATTATTGTTAATAGATTTTTTAAGCCATCCAAAAGAATAAACTTCCTGGCACTCTTAAGCCATGTTTTCATTATTCCCAAAATCGCTACTGATAACTTTTTCATGTATTTTGCAGTTTTGATATTGGTTCAAATAAATGTAGAAACCAACATGAGAACTACTCATCAAAATACATTAAATTATAAATAAGGATTTTAAATATAGCTTTATATGATAACTTTAGTAAATTTAATGAATTTCATTTACTAAAGTGTTATAAAAAATCTTAACAGAACTTAGAATAATTCCATTAGGACCCTTAAAATAATCATCAACTTTTTATTTTATAATCAAATTTGACATATTAAGTCTCTTGTAAAAAAGATCAAGCCTAGAACACAAAATTTTAAATCCGACTGCATGTTAACAGTTTAAGTTTTCTCACCCCCACCCCATACAAATGGATATATCTTTAACTTAATGTATGTATGTATATACAGTAAAAAGCTTCAAATCAAAAATCATTTGGACCATGAGGAGTCTGAATTTCAGCAAA
Organism: Pardosa pseudoannulata; assembly: GCA_032207245.1. NCBI lineage: Eukaryota > Metazoa > Arthropoda > Arachnida > Araneae > Lycosidae > Pardosa > Pardosa pseudoannulata. Next base: position 49,408,971 of record CM063509.1, read on the forward strand.
TTTTTTCTTATAAAATTGTAATCTTTGTATCTTTCTTTGTAATAAAAGTAATATTAACAACATCCTCTTTTTTCTTACTCTCTGCAAACTTGTGCATATGCTACATCCTAAACTCATCTGTACACTAAACAGGTACATGTTACTCTGCAGTCCTAAAGGCCTAATCACACGTCAGCATACAGGTATTGAAAAAGGATTTAGGATTACTTTTCCTATAGAACAATAAACAAATTTCTCATATGATAGTGAAAACTTTTCAACCAAAGGCCTTATCACAAATTAATTTGAACTAAATTAAATCACTTGAAAATTATTGCTTTAATGCAGGAAATCTGCACATTCTTTACTACTAAAAGGAATCTTAAACTAACTTGTACATGTTGATGTGTGTTAGGGTCTCCCTCAAGAAAAATGAAGATGTGAAATTGTCATTTTGGATTCAGATTTACAATCACTAGTATATGAGTTTTTCTAACTGATTCTTATCAGACACACACTTGCTTTGCTTCTATTTATACAACTAATTTGGGCTGAAGGAGCCTAATATTTGAAATAAATAAAGTATGAAAAGCGTTGCCTTCAGAAACTGTTAAAAAAGTACAAGGCTGTGAATCTGATTTTAAAATTGCATATTACAGCATACAAGAATAATATGATAAATATTGTGTAGGCTAAATAATAAAATTAAATAATAATAAAATTTTATTTTAAACTAAAGGATATAGAATTTATATTTAATTTAAAAGAAAAACTAAAACAGACAGCTTGAAGACATTCAAATTTGGGACCATTCTGAATTTCGGACACCTGGATTTGAGGCTGTTTACCATACCACATTATATATTCCAATGTAACAGGCAATACAGACAACAGATATATGTATGTGAAGCTGTTGCTATTTAGCACTAGCTAAGGAACATGTGCAGTTTAGCCCATTTGCGACCAACATCTCGTATATGCGATGCAGCAATTGCACTCTTATCAGTCCAGCATCGCATCCACATGATGATCTCCGGTTGATATTGAGGGACCAGCGTCATGTATGCGTAATTGGAGATTGGAACTTTTATTTTAATTTTTAAATGTTACATTTAATTACTACATTGTGTTAAACGGCAACAGTTTTCACAAGGGCTGAATCTTATAGCATTTATGGGCTGGTCCTCAAGGAGTTTAGGGGTGCTAGGGATGGAAGTAAATTACCCCCACTGGGTCCTAGTAATTTATTTAGTTGCAGGGACAAGAAAAAGATGCCACTGCAAACCTGAACCTATTTTATGTGTCCCAGCTGATATTAATGAACACAACAAATCTTTGGTTGGCTAGAATCTTGAATTCCCAACCTTCTAGTTAAGAGCTTGGCACCTTTGCTGACAGAGTTACTCCGGCTCTATACTACATATGAAACAAAGAAACACTGATTTCCATATGCATATATTAATTCCTGTTAAAAAAACTTATAAAAATCCTACTTACATAGACATAGGTGACATCTGAGGTCCAGATGGACCCATACCGCCACTTGGAGGCCTCATACCACCATAATTCTGAAATACATAAACATTAAATAATGAGAGGAAAATAATCTAGTTCAAAACAATACATACAGATGAACAAATCAGAAATTTGAGAACTATTTTTAACTTAGCAATTTTAAATTACACATGCGGCAATAACACATGGTTTGATAATAATATTTAAAACATTGAGCAATTTGATCAGAACACACATTTAAATTTCTAGAATTATTGACACAAAATTAATGTACATAATAAGATGTAAATAGTGTTTCTATGGGCATTTTCAATAATTAAAAAACATACCATGTACACACAAAAAAAATAATAATAATAATAATAAATAAATAAATAAAAATAAAAAAAGAGTCATATTTTAAAAATAATTTTTTTTTTAATTTCACTTTTCATAAAAGCTACAAAATTAAGCCATTTGCAAAAACATAATAATTAGAAGCAAGTACAAACATAATATAGCTCCCAGAAAAATTCTTATTGACCCTTTGATACACAAATTAAATGAAATTTGATGCTTTAAATGAAAATGTGCATACCCATTTTTACTGAAAATCATGCCTGTAGGACTCAACAATATTAAAATAATTAACTTTGTTTAAAAAAAAAAAAAAAAAAAAGAGAGAGAGAGAGAGAGAGAGAGACAGGCAACCCCTTCCTCTAGTAAATGGGAATAATAAGAAATTCATTAATAAAATTCAGACAACTTTGAGGGGGGGGATCTTTTTCAGAATGGTAATACTCCCTTCAAAACTATTAAAATTTTATATAAATTAATTTGTTTTCTTAACTTGAGATGGAAGCAAATAACAAGTTTAGGACACATGTATTCCATTTTTCCCCTACAACCAAATTTGAAAATTAATTTTTTTTTTTTTCAAAATTGAAGATTAAAAAATAATGCCAAATTTGAGACTTAGACCTACTAACAAAATACTCACAAAAATCAGAAAAAAAATTTAAATCATTATCTCAGGACAATTACTATCATCATTGTTATTAAAATTAAGTTCATTGTACTTACTCCTGGATTCATGGGACCCATTGGTTGTCCCCTAGGAGGATTCATTCGTGGGTTCATTGGGCTCATCCCAGAGGGGCCTAAAATAAAATTCAAGCATGATTATCCTACTCAATAAATCATACTAGAACACATTTTGAGGTAGTACTAACATGAAATAAACTACTTTGAAGAGTATATAAAATAGCCATTGTAATGTGAGAATGATAATATATTTTTATTACTGCATTTATACATAAAGTAGAATCAGCTGTATTACAGAAATTGCTCAGATAAAATATGAAATGTTCATCAATATTAACAAGCCTAACCATGCTTCTAATAAAAAATATCAACACATTTCTTATTTCAATATTATAAAAAATTACTTTCCAAAATTTAATATTAATTACTTAAACCAGAAATATAATTCAGCTCATTGAAATGTACCAGTGATACACTATTTGCAATTTGCACCACATAAAACAGCTTTAAACTATTTCTTCTAATTTTTATGCTTTAAGGGGATTAAATGCTAAATAAATTTTTATAACCATATATATATATATATATATATATATATATATATATATATATATATATATATATCCATGATTGATAGAACATATAAAGCATATTATGAAGTAAAAAACAAAATCCAATTTTAAATGTAATGAAAATAGACTTCGTAAATTTTTTTCACTCATTTAATTTACGTGTATTGTGCTAATTTGGTAAATTTTTTAATGCTATTTAAAAATAATAAAAATTCCAAAAATACTTTTCATTCATTGGCACAGCTGAAATTTTATGAATAGTTTTTTATATTTGAAGAAGTTTCAGTATAAATTAATAATAATAAAAAAGTCAGAACATTGTATAAAATTTCCATGCATATTGATCCCTACGCAATTTTTCTAAAGCAATATACATTTATATAATAAAATATTCATAATAAAGATGAGAAAATGTCAGTCACATGTGATTTGTTGATGACACATAAGAAAACAATTTGTGGTTAATGGATAAAATAATGGTTCTTATGAAGAACTACAATCATCAAGAATGGGAAAAACTTGATTATATGATGTGAACACTTTCTAGATATTATCACCCGTCTTTCAATTATTTGGTGCTATAATTTCTAAAGAAATTTCGAAAAATTAATTAAAATTCTATTTTAGAATGACTTTTTTTATTTTTAAAGAAGCATTAAAGAAAATAATTATTGCTAGGTAGGGATAAATATCAATATTTCTTAGCTATGAAAAAGTTTGTCTTAGTATGAGTTTATTCGGGAAGGGATGTTTATCTTTTAAAGAGGCTTAAAAATTTTGTTTAACACAACTCAACATTGCTTTTTATTCAAAAAAAAAATCTATAAATTAGATTAGAATACATACAATAGATTAATTTTATAATCACAATTTTCTGCATATATTAATGATGTTTTGAAATATGTACATAGCTAGATTAGAGTATCTAAACAAAAATTGTGAAGAAAATGAAAAAGAGAAATGTGTGCTTTGACGTAAATTACTTTAATGTATTAAATGTACATTTCAGTACAAATGTAGATTTCAGGAACTTCTTTACCACTTTTCAAAATCACTAATTTCTGGAAACCATATGACTAATTACATTTTAATAAGAAAAATAAGATTAGAGCATCACATTTTGGTCTTTTATTAAAATATTTTGTTATTAATTCAGATTTCCTTTTACAACAACAGATTTTTGCTGTGATACACCATGATAACTGTTTACTTAAAAAAGTAACTAAAGGTGAAAAAAGTGACGGAATTGCAAGCCTGTTTAAAGCAAATAACATCTTTCAAACAGGCATTAAGATTAGAAAAACCTTAAAAACATTTATGTGTACACTGGGAATATAGTCTTCCGTTAAGGTGGGGATGGGGTACGGATTCAGGATATAAATATCCTTTCTTGCATAATAAAATAAAACCAAAAAGGATGGAAGGCTACACATGAATTAATGGCGACCACCAATATGGTGTTTCTTTTCTATACAGTCAAACTTGTCTATCTTGAATCTCTTGGGAGAAAAAAAAAATTCGAGATAAACAGGTTTCGAGATACACAGATTTTATGAAAATAGACCAAGAAAATTTCTTTACGCAATACAAAAGATTGAAAATTTGAAGTACTTTTAGTTTTATTTACATGTACGGCTCTTTTTTCTTTGTTTTGCAGCCATTTTCAAAATTCTTTTGTACAATATCTTTGTTTTTCATGATAGTAAAATAGTACTGAGTGGAATTTAGTGGCAACTACGTTTTTCTTCATAGAAGGGTTTTCCTTAAAAAATGACAGAATTTCCATTTTTTTTCGATGGTTAAAACATTCAATTTTCTTTTAACACCTGCCATTTTTAGCTCTAAAATTGAGACAGCAAGTTGCAAGATGATACTTTAGTTATTAGGCTATAGACTGAGAACCAGTTCTATTTCCAAAAAGAAATTTCTCCCGTCTCCTATTCCCTCCTCCTGCACCCCGATCCCTTATTATTCCAGAGAAGATACCCTGATTTTAGTACAATTCCCACCGAGTCCCTGACTAAATAACCAAAGCCGTCTTAAGACCCCCCGAGAGAGAAAACTAGAAGTGTATTTCTTTGAAATGGGAACTTGTGCGGTTGTCAATGCAATAAGGCTCACAGTGTTCTTACAAAAAAAATTCGAGATAGACAGATTTGTGAAAAAATAATTTGAGATAGATCTGGAAAATACATTAAATTTTTATTGAAAATGTAGAGAAATTGAAAAAATTTGACATAGACAGGTTTTCGAGATAAGCAGGTTTCGAGATAGACAGGTTTGACTGTAATATAATAAAATTGTTGAGATATCAATTCGATTCCATTTCACCTCTCTCCTCCATTTTCACTGTACATTTACAAGTGGTAACATGTTCTGTTATGGTTATTGTATCCATGGATTGGATTATTGTAATAATATTAATATGGGATGTATCTCTTAAAGAAAAAAATAAGTGATTGTATACAATGAACTTTGAGTTTATTTGGATAAAAATAATCTATATATATAAAAATGAATTTGTGTCTGTCTGTCTGTGTGTACTCAATAGACTCAAAAACCATGCATCCAATCGCCATGAAAATTTGGGAAATGTTTAGGTATATCCCTGGGAAGGTTTTTGTAAATTTTTAACGTTTGAAATCCATTCCTTCCCCCTTTTTCGAGCATTTCATGTCACTCTTCCAAGCATTATTTTCCGCGGTTAAAAGCAAACGATTAAATTTTTAATTTATCGCATGTAACTAAGTGAAAGAAGCGATATTTCTAGCAATGTGACGTCATCCCAAGTAATTGTTTTAAATGCAGTTTTCCTCGGTTAAAAGCAGGAGGCTGAAATTTTTAATTTATTACATAATACATAGGTGAAAATGATATTTTTCTATCATTATGACGTCATTCCTTTCACTATCTCATTTATTCTTTTCTTATTTTATATTATTTAAACATCGTCTGCATAGTATCCATTCAATTTGACCTAGAAGTTGAGATATAAAGTGATTCACTTTCATTTCTATGAGACGCAAATTATAGCATTTTATATAAGAACTCATTTTAAATTTAATTCTTCTTTCATTTTTAAGTTACAATGAAATGTTTATTAACAATATTCTAATAACAAAAAGTACAAATTTCAGGGACTCTCAAGGGCATACTAAATTCATTTAAAATGAAAGTATTTTTATTTTTCATCAATGCAATGGCAAATAATTTTAAAAAATACTGTATCAAAATATTCTCAAATAAATCAATGAAACAAATTTTACTAATTATTATAATTATCATTATTAGAAAAAATATACTGAAAATTCTCATTTCATTATTCTTAACTTGGGTTCCACTTCCATACGATAAAAATATATTTCTCATGGGTTACTCAAATTTAGATTCTTTATTGTTTTCTTTTAAGTACTTCAGATAACTTTTTAAACTCTGTTCTTTAAGTTTCCAAACTATTAAGCTATTTCCTCCAAAAAAGTAGCCGAGCAAATTAAATATATTCTAATTTTTTTTCTATATTTAGATTAATTATAAAACAACTTCATACAATGTTTTAGTTAAAACTTGAATACTTTGGAATAAATATTTTCAACAAAAAAAGGGAAGGATAGGATTTTGTATTTGGCAGATTGCCTGACATTTATTTAAAATATATATTTATTGTAAAAAAAAATATGTATGGACAGTGTTCTGCTTATACAAATTTACAGTTATGGAAAAGTTCCAAAAAATGAGTAATTCAAGTTTATAGATAAGGCTGTATTAATTATTCAATATTTCTACATAATCTTTGTAACCTTTGTAGTAACAAATGTAGAAGGTTCCCTTGAAATAAATACAAAAGCATGATTTCCCTTTAATAATTATAAACATGTACTGGATCAGACCAACAGTACAAACATATTAAACATTGAATATTCTGCCCTGGCTTATTTATTACATATTTTAATTTTTCAGTTTAAAATCAAAAGAGGTAAATAAATTTCTCTCTTAAAATTAAGATTTTTTTGTCCGTTACTCTTAATACATTTTAGTGGAAAAATAAGTTGTATAACATTAAATGCATCAGTTTTTAAATAACAAAACTGCTTCACTGATTTTTATTAATTTCCATTTCAGAGGTAAATTTATTTTCTTTAATTGCCTTTGGTGATGCTTGGGAGGAGAGGGGGGTAGGTGAAAAAGTGTGTCCTCATAAATTTTGGTTAAAATAGAAACCTTTCACATTTCTTTTATTTTAATCCTACGGCAGACCTTGGTATGACTGCCATTAGTCTGTGGTTTGGTGTGGTTTTGGAGTGCTATGGTCTACTTTTCGCAACATGAACCCCCCATTAGTCTGTGACGGGCAGCTCAATACAAGAGTTCAGACAGGCAAACAAATTAAGAAATTTTTTTTAGCACAATTGACTGCTGTTATGTCACTAAGTCCAAAAAACTTATAAAATGAGTAGTTTGAAATTTGAAGTTTTTTTTAATTACCAAATTTTGAAGCTATTTTCTTAATTGGGGAAAAAAATTTTCATGTAATTTTTTTTCACTAGCATTCCTTTCTTTCTTTCTTTTTTTTTCCATACAAAATTAGTACATGAATCTTTGTTACTGTTATATTTACAGATGTCAAGAAAATGCATTGTTAAAATGAGTAGTTTGAATTTTTAAATTTTTTAAATTACCAAATTTTGAAGCTATTTTCTTAATTGGGGCAAAAAAAAATTTCATGCAATTTTTTTTCAGTAGCATTCTTTTCTTTCTTTTTTTCCCCCATACAAAATAAGTACATGAATCTTTGTTACTGTTATATTTACAGATGTCAGGAAAACACATTGTTCAAATGAGTAGTTTTAATTTTGAAATTTTTTAAATTACCAAATTTTGAAGTTTTTTTCTTAATTGAGGCAAAAAAAATTTCATGCAATTTTTTTCACAACATTCCTTTCTTTCTTTCTTTCTTTTTTTCAATATAAAATAAGTACATGATCTTTGTTACTGTTATATTTACAGATATCAGGAAAACGCATTGTTAAAATGAGTAGTTTGAATTTTGAAATTTTTTAAATTACCAAATTTTGAAGCTATTTTCTTAATTGAGGCAAATAAAAATTTCATGCAATTTTTTTCACAACATTCCTTTCTTTCTTTCTTTTCAATATAAAATAAGTACATGATCTTTGTTACTGTTATATTTACAGATGTCAGGAAAACACATTGTTAAAATGAGTAGTTTGAATTTTTAAATTTTTTAAATTACCAAATTTTGAAGCTATTTTCTTAATTGAGGCAAAAAAATACTAACATTCTTTCTTTCTTTTTTTTCCATACAAAATAAGTACATGAATCTTTGTTACTGTTATATTTACAGATATCAGGAAAACACATTGTTAAAATTAAAAAATAAAATTTGAAATATGATCTATAACTTAGTTTGAGTCTGCATTGCAAGTAAATGTTCATGTAATGTTGCATGAAATGTGATAATTGCGGAGGGGGATGCAGAAGTTTGATATATTGTGACAAAGTGTGTCCAAAATATTGAAAAAACTGTGATATCATTTATGGACAGTCCCTTGCTTAAAAATCTATTTACGGCAAAAATTACTCTTTTTCGTATTTACTGAGGAAAAAAAATTATGATTTTGTAAATAATTATTAAAAGTATAATTTCGCGATTTATGATGTTTTTACCAAGCTTCATAAATGCCATTGATCAATGACCTCATTACTTCCCTGTCTGCCTCGTTTTTGGATGTGTCTCTGAAAACTAAACATATTCCATAAAGGTTACAATTAAACCCTCATTTCAATTCTGAAATAAACATTTTACCTTTCAATTATGACAGCGGAAGAATGCATTACTCCCGACAGATTTCTTAGCATGCCGACCACCGTACAAAGGTAGTATTTATCAACGCAACCAACCATTTATTCAAGCTTCATTTCATATAATTAGGGGAAGAACGTCGCCCAATCAAATATTCGTCGCAAAAGTGAGATGGAAGGTTTTACTTCGTGTGGGTTACTATTTGTTTTTCAAGGGTCAAATGTTGATGCATTAGACGCCGAGTTCGAAGCTCCTAAAACACTCCAGACAATTATCATTTTTTTATCTAAAGAATATCGGCGCAATCTTTGATATTAGACGCGCCATCTTGGCGGCTAATTTTGAGTTTAAATTTAAACAACTGCATATTTAGGTGAATCTATGAAAAAGCTAGAATTTAAAGTAATGGTAAAAAAATGCCGAGATTTCAATGAATCTCGGCGTTTTAGAACCTGAGATCGAAAAAAAAAAATTTTTAAGGCAAGTGTCAGAGAGTGTGCGGATATGATTCAAATTTACAACAACCTCTATTTGGTGAAGTTGGCAGGATCATGTCGTACAAGCATTAGCCGGTACCGTAAAGAGACGGCATAAAGAACGAAATAAAAACATTTAAGGAGCGGTAGTTCAAAGGCTTACATCATTGTAAAAAATCAGACATGTTTTTCTCCCAGCAGAAAATGAATGTCCATATTCTATTCTGAACCCAATCAGTATACCTTAAAAGGTGTATAACCGCATTCCGCAACATATATTCGATAGAATAAATACAGCGGCGTCACAAGAAAAACTAGTGGTTGGGGGCAAAACACCTTTTCTCCAAAACATACAGTAATATAATACATACAATATATCATTAAGCACCCTTCTGCGAGTGATAATAGAGGCATGATAGCCCCCCACCCGTACGCCACTGGATAAATGGCAAAGATTGTCCAAGTTAATCATTTCGACCCTTCACGCTTTCGATTGTTTTGGTTACTTTTTTCTTACTGTGTGGTAGCTGGTCACAAGAGAACCAGAGAGGGTCGGTCATTCTCAGGAATTTATTCACCTGAAAAAAGCAGGAGTTCTAGACCCAGAGGGGTTTTGAATTTTTATGTCCCTGTATATATCTGTGTGGAATGCCGGCTATCATTGAGGAGTCCGGTCCGCTGACCACTCCCTTGCTCTCAGCCCTTTTTCTCCCCCCTCTTTTTGCGAGGGGTCTTTCAAGAAGGCAGTTGGTTGTTGGGGGCTGGAGGGTAGAGAAGGTTGTTTCTCTCTCCCAAATGAAGTTGTTTTATATCGTGTATATATTGTATATAGCCGAGATAATAAAGTCTAGGACTTTAAGCGATTGTTTTTACTAAGCCCTCACAAACACAGAGGTGTATGTAGGTTGCGACGTTACACTGTCAATAGGGCCTGATGTCCGACAAGGAAAACGGGGCAAGCGCCTGGGCCCCCGTCAAAAGGGGGCCTCCAAAGTAACTGCCATTTCAATATAATGCGTATGTCTAAAATTCACTTTAAATTATAGACAATTTCTTCTTTTAGATTTTGACTTATTCAGTATCATTAGAGAGCTTGTTCACAAATGTAAGTGCTGGCAAAAAATGTAGAACACGCAGCTACACTCTGTGTTAGGCAGGAAAATTCCTCGGGTAAGAACTTACAAAATTCTAATATACGCTTAACCATCCACGATTTTTTTTGTAACTTTTTTTTTTATAATTTTACTTATTTCATAATTTTTCATTTTATTTTAAACTAATCTTACTTTACTAACTGCATTGGTGAGTCAACTTTAAAGGCTCTGCTGGCCATAGTTTAAGAATCACTACATATAACAAACACTCCGTTGCCACCACCTGTGTACAGCAGAGTGAGGGGGGGGCGAATGAATGGCTTTACCCTGGGGCCCTACTTCAGTAAGTCGGGCCCTGACTGTCAATCGAGAAAAAATTGCATAAGCACTTTCACAAATGCGACCATAAGTAGAGGCCAAAACTCAAAAAAAAAGAGACGATCACACTACACAGCAGATATATAACAGTAACTAGATTATATATACAGCGCATTTTCATTCTGAACACTGTTGCCAAATGTCAAAAAGAAAGAAATATGAAATCCGATATAAAATTATTTAACTATCTATATAAAATTGCAGGCCGTATTTCTGATAAGCACCTTCTGTTTTGACAACACGTCTTACAGATACGTTCTTTTATAAGGACGTAAGCTATTATTTTTAAAATGAAGACAAAAGATAGCGCCGATTGCTCAAGAATTTGGAGTTTGGTTTATTGGTTTACATGTTTGAATAGTATTTTTTATAATGAGAGAGAATGCAATTTTGTACATTTTTTCTTCGGGGTGATAAAACAAGAGTCGGTCCTGCTGCCGTAACCTAAGGAATTGTGATTATGAATGAAAATGACTAAAGAATCCGGAGAACAGAGATCACTTTCACTAAATAAGGTGTCAACGATATCATTACTTCAAAATTAAGCACAACTGATGAATTAATAGAAAACGAATTGTTTGGGAGAATGTGCAGAAAGACTAAATTCCACTCCAAACTTTTTTTATGACAATACTCTGCTGAAAAAACATTCAATGCCCTTTATTGCTGGCTGCACTCAATACTCACACACAAGAAGTAATGATTTTTCGATTATCTTTCTTTAAATTAAACACCTACTTGCTTCCTCATAAAATATATAACACTTAAGATATGCGATAACACTATGGTTTATCTCGCATTAATGAGTTTGGATAAGGAGCGTTACGGTCTACTTCATTGCTATAGGAGGGCTAATGAGACCGGGACCTACTGCTTAAAGCCGATTCCGAACGGCTACGAACATCCAGGCCAGCAATGGGATTCAAACTCATGGACTCCAGAACCGAAGATCAGCGCCCTATACATTCGACCAACGTTTGGCAGGTATCCACTGGCTTAGACCGATTCCAAGTGGCTACTACAATAATCCACTCGAATCCCTGCACTTGGCGCCGAACGTCAGCACCGTATCTGTTGGGCTATCGAAGTGAGAATGAGCATTTATTGAAGATCGTGAGTGCTAAACGTGATACTGATTTCACGAGAGTAAGAGAAACACGGAGGAAAAAAATAAACAAGCGCCAAATAGGCGCAGTATTTTAGAGGCGACGCCTTTTGTTGCTCGACGGAAAGCCCATTACTTAAAATTCTGCTCGATAAGATACAGTTCGTAGCGGATTCGATTACTCTCGTTCTTCACATCCGAGAATTATGAGCCCAAGCCTACAGCAAACAAACCCGCGTTCCACGTTCTCACATCGAAGGTTTTAAATCCTCGGGGACCCATAGAAAGAAGCCGATCACCGGGGGTCTCATTTACCAATCACAAAGCACTACGCTGGGACTCGTTTTCGATAATTCAGCGGCACTTTCGGCGAACGTGAGGCCGCTTCCGATGCCTCGAAGGTTAACTTACGTGACTATCTTAAAAGGGGCTCGATGGAGTCTAGTTTCTTCGCAATCGTTCGTTAGACCACGTGCGTGTGCCCGTGAAAAACGACGTCGTGAACACAAATTGGAAGTTATCTGCGGTGAAATTATGAATTATGTAATGCGATGAACAGAAAAACCGTATCAATTCGCCGGGGGTAATTTGCGACAAATAAAATTTTACTGCTTTTAACTTCCACAAACGTGTGGAAGCTTTTGACTGCCATGTATTAGGGTATGATAATTGTTAGTCATAAATTATTGAGCAATGCGTTTTCCACATGTTAGTTATACCAATTTTGACGCTTGTTTAAACTACCGTTGTCTTTGGTTTGGTTTGGAGAGCTACGGTCTACTGTTTTACTACACGAGGGCTAACGAGATTGGGACCTACTATCTAAAACAGATTCAGAAGGATTACGAACATCCATGTCAAGAACGGAATTCGAAAAAACGAACTCAGATACTGAAGAGCAGAGTCCATATACATCACATTTTTAACGGTTTCGTTTGGTTTGGAGCGCTACGGTCTACTGTTTTGCACACGAGGGCTAATGAGACCGGGACCTACTGCTTAAAGCCGATTCCGAACGGCTACGAACATCCATGCCATAGTGGGAATCGAACCCACGAACTCCGGTACCGACGATCAGCGCCCTAACCAATCGGCCAGCGTTCGGCCACATTTTTAGCGGATTATTCGCTATATGACCACATGATCTGGTAATTGCAATATTCATACAGACCAGCGGGTTGTAATTTATTTTCATTCGCAACCCCCTCCTCCCAATTTTGTGTTAACTTTTGTCGCCCCCACCTTTCCAGGTAGAAAAAAAAGTTCTATTCTTATAAATTATAAATTTTATTTAAAAATTTTGTTGATACCTCTAACTTGTTGGAGAAAAGTCATTTTTCCCCAAATCTCTTTGTATTTGGAAACTTTATAGCTACCAACATTCCAATTTTAAAATTATTCCAATTTTAAACTATATTATACACACACACACACACACACACATATGTATGTAAACATATTCCTTTTATCCATCCTGAACGAAGCACTACAACTCCAGAGTAGCAGAGTCTATCGTTAAGTCATCAGTTCGACTTCTTGATTTGGTAACAGTTGTTTTTTGAAAGAATGTGTATACAGTTTCGAGTTCTGAGTGAATGAGAGGGAGAGGGGGAAAAATAGGAAATGATTAAATGAGATGGTTAAAGGAATGACGTCATAATGCAAGAAAAAATGTTATTTTTACCTATTTATAGTATGATATATTTAATCGCCTGCTCTTAACCAGGGGTTTTCCCTTGAAATAATGGCATTAAACGCTTGGAAAGAGGAGGAAGGACGGATATCGAACTTTTAAAAGACGACAGCATTTTTGGCTGTGATATAAAGCATATTTATACCAATTTATTTTAGAATCAGATCGATAGAAGATAAACTTCACTCGCTTAGAATTTTGCTAACCCTAACTCATCAAAAATCCAATATGGATGCCTCTAACCATTCCAGTCACAAGCTCTTCATAAAATCGAGGACGGACGGACTGATAATATAGGCTATTATTATATATGGGATATTGAAATAGGCTATTTTATAACACAGAGATGAACAGGGCTCTTTTCTGTAATTTTAGTTATATCACAGACACCGTAGTTCTAGTGTCAAATCGATGACGTCTTACATACAGATACATCACGTGACACCTACACGTGCGGTTGCTTTACTCAACCGTCCATCTTGTCAAACTTATTTTCGAGAAGCACTTTTCTCAGTCTAATGCCGGCATGAGGACAGATAAATTTCCGATTTAAAACTGTCTTGCAATTAACGATTCGGCTGGAGAGTCTTCGAAAAACCTAATCTCCCGAGAGATTAAAAATTTATCAAGCTTAAAAACATCGTCGGAAAGGGCAAAGACATCTGGAAAATCGGCTGTTCAGTATCGCGTCTTCCATCTCAAACGTGCAAAAACTCCTAATACGGCAATAAAATGGTACGACAGCTTGGACAAAATAAAAATAAAAAATCGTGCCTGTAAGAAAGGTCCGAGGAACTCAAACGCAAGATGAGATTGAGATGGGGAGACGTTTCGAAGCCATCCAAAAATTAAAAGGCAAAGAATGCCGCCATTTCCGGTAGGTGTGTCGCGGTTTTTTAAGGGGCGCTTGACATGAAGGGAATGGCCTTCAGCAACGCCCACCATTTACGTGTTCAGCTGACGGGGTACCGCATGAAAAATGAATAATGGACATTTCTTCTCGAAACCAAACATAAGGTCACATAAGGTCTGGCGTAAGCAGAATTTTTTCAAGGGGGGAGGGGGTTCATAATTCTAAAAAATAATAGCCCGCATAGTTTCTACTAAAATTCTTATTTTTGCTATTTTGTCTAATATTAATGGGGAGAGGGGGTTTAAACACCTAACCCCCCCCCTTGCGTACGCACCTGAGGTCACTAAACTTTTTTTTCTCAGATAAAAGACAACTGTAGATAAAACAAGATTCAATAACAATAAAATCTGTATACATAATTACTTAATTTATTAAATAAAACGGTTCCATAAAAACAAAGGGCTTCAAGACTAAATAAAAACCAAATTGCACCCAGAAGACAGATACATTTAAGAAAAACTTAATCAGCCACTTTTTATGCAGATATGCCAACATTCGGACAATTGTGTCCGGAGCAACAGTGTGATATGAAATTTTAACATGCTAATTACAGATTATACATAAGTACATATTTTATTAGGGTCCCATTAGCCCTCGTGTTGCAAAAAGTAGACCGTAGCGCTCCAAACCAACCAACCAACAAACCAACATATTTTATTGGTTTCTAAATTAAAATTAAATTTAAAATATTTACACAGTAGTAAA
This sequence comes from Pardosa pseudoannulata, assembly GCA_032207245.1. Taxonomy (NCBI): domain Eukaryota; kingdom Metazoa; phylum Arthropoda; class Arachnida; order Araneae; family Lycosidae; genus Pardosa; species Pardosa pseudoannulata. The sequence goes on from CM063509.1 coordinate 49,424,245, forward strand.
TTGTAAAAGGTAAATTAAAATTTATGAGTAGCTTTTTTAGCTTTAACAACTTATTTTTCAGAACAGTGTTTCTTATAGCAACACTGACCCCGATTAAAATATTTCTATCATTTTTCTATCATCAATTTTTCTATCATTAGAGATTCTAGAGTTTGTCTACTCAAATTTGACCTAAATTCAGTTTGGTTTTTCCGCACAGTACTGAAAACTTGCAAACTTGCATTACTGAGATAAGAGTAATATTCAGCATTCTTTTTTGCAAAACTTCGTATTTAATTGCTGAATTGTAATGTTTTAGCTGTTCAAAAGTTGTGTTATTTTCCAGAGAAATCTGAGAAGTTTCCAGAGTTTTCAAATTTTTTCATTTCTTCGGAGCTGCTAAGGAGAAATTGACGTATATGTTGATGTTAAAGAAACAAAATAAAGTCTACAGTAAAGTTTATAAATCAATAACCTTGTTGTTTGAATCATTTATTAATGTTTTGTGTATTTTGTTTTGTTATTTATCCTCGAACTCAATGTTTTACATTTTGTACTGTTATATTTTATGCTCAGTGTGCTATGTTTTGTTTTGTAGTTTAATTTAGTTGCATTTTTGTGGCAAGACTTTTTTTTTTCCTTTTAGAACGAGAACGTTTTTGTGGGAGTGATGGCCGTACATGGCTGCTGGCTTGGTTTGGTTTGGTTTTTGGAGTGCTACGGTCTACTTTTTGCAACAAGAGGGTTAACATGGCTGCTGGCATTCTGATTATTAAAAATAATTTTTAACGAAAAATGTTATTCTTGTATACATTTGTGTATTAGTTTTTGGTCCGCGTCGACACTTGTGTCTAGCCTTCCAATACTTTCCCATACATGTCCAAAGATGAACTCATAGCATTCACTCAAATGGACAACATCAATTTCACCCATCGGAATCATTAACGACCGTTACCTTTCAGTGTATCTTAATGCAGTATGTTGTCAAAGAAGCTTTATTAAATTATAAATTGTTTTTTTCAGGAGCAGAAATATCCCTTCTGTGTACTGATGTCCAAAGATGAACTCATAGCATTCACTCAAATGGACAACATCAATTTTACCCATCGGAATCATTAACGACCGTTACCTTTCAATGTATCTTAATCCAGTATGTTGTCAAAGAAGCTTTATTCAATTATAAACTGTTTTTTTCAGGAGCAGAAATATCCCTTCCGCATACCGCCAGATGGTGTTGTGAAGACCCCGTTTGTTCAGAACACTAACGAGATCATAACACTAATACTACACTGATAACACTAATCAGCTGAACTGGGTCTGTAATCTTAACTGGAGTTCTCAGGTAACTGGAACCGTAACTGACCCTCAGGTATAAAAAGCCTAGAATTTTGCGACTCGGGGCTTTTCGACATTTTTTACGTAGGTATTTTGACCTCGTGGAGGCTTCCGCGACTTTTGACCGGAGCCAGCTTTTTAGCAATTACGTTCGGGAGACTCGTAAGATCCGCTCATATAAGGAACGGCAGGGTCTCGGACACCGAACGGGGGATAAATTGGGTTCGCGTTGCACCCTGGAAAACCCTCCCCATCGTGTGAGAATATTTAATTCTTTTTTAGGACTGAGATCATAGTGGATATGTTACCCAAGCAACAATCTTATTTCGAAATGTTTTGGGATATTAGAATCCCTTTGTATATAGCCAGTATTTACTCCAGAAATGAAAGTGATTTCCATTTCTGTTATGTCTGTTGTGGTATAGCCACCTTCTATTTAAAAGGGAATGCCAGGAATTGCCGGCTTCCTGACCCCTTATTTTATGGAATGGGGCTTGTCCATGTCCAAGTCACCTTGAATCTTCCCGCGCTGACCATCCGTGGGTTGCCGTTTTGCTCTCCCCATCTTTCACCATTTGTCCAGCTTGAGCGTTGCTTGGCGCCATAAGATTCCTAGGTTGTTGTTCTTCCTACTCACGCTACGTTTTGGCTATCGTCTTGGGTTCCCGCTGGCGAGATTTTTCCATTGACCTCGCCATGCGCGGTGTTGAGTGCGCATCATTTTGGCCGAAATTGGGGGGAGAGATCACCCGTATCATTTTAAAAAAAAGAGTATTTTTTTTTTTAGCCATTTTTGCTTTTCCTTATCTTTGTGTCATGTCGAGAACGGGCATTTTTCTGACAAAGTCAGCAAGGAATAGAAAATAAATAAAATTCCTTTAACTTAATCAATTAAGAAGACTCTTTTCTACTCGTCAATTTGCATTCACCTCTGTTCTAAAATTATGGAGCATACCTTATGAATTCAGTGAATTGTGTCTGCCGCCATATAGTTCCACCAAAGAACCGGTGAAAGGTTATTGCGGCTAAAAGGAGCAATGTAATAATTCAACATCAATAATTCTACAATAACAATTCTACATCTGTGATCCTTCTTCAAGCTACTTCTTGACTCAAGTACATTGAAGGCGTCACAGTGCTTAACTCAGACCATTAGCAAGTTGGCGCAGCAAGTAAAAATATCCAAATTCGCACACATGACATCAAAATCATAATAATAATAAATACAAATCTATAAATAAATTGGGTCGAAGCAAAAATATATTCAGCAATTAATGCATGAAAACAAAAAATCCAACACATTGAAAGCAGAACATAAAAAAGTTTTAAAAAAACTAAGCAATGAAATGATACTACTAAAAACACCGCTCATTCCTTACCTTGCCAAGAAACGAACTCTCCACTCTCACCTAGAATTAAAACGGATAAACGGAAAGTTAGTTGTTTAAGCAGGCATGCACTAGACAAAAAAGAAACAAAGGGCTCTGTTAATAAAAGCAAAAAGTTCAAGAAACAAGTCATTTAAACGGGCCCGAGTTCACAAAATGCGAAAAGAGAGAGAGGGCTGTCTCCAACTTGTAAGAGGCCTCGCGACAGAGAGGAATTAGGATATTTTTACAATAACAAGCTTGTTCCAGAGTGAAACAAACACGTTGTCATCTTATTAACGAATTAGTGTGTTAAGGGGGGGGTTGGAAGTGAACGCTCCGTTGTTATTATTATTGATCACAGGCGTCATGCAAAACAATACAAAATATGCTCGAGATATCGAGTTAATGAGTGCTCGGCAAAATTCCTATGACTATAAAGCAATGCACTTAATGGCACCTGCTGGTTGAATATCAATTACACGAATTGGAACAAAGCAAAGGGATGACACGACAACAATCAATTAAAACTAAGTACAGCGCAGAATAATCAAACATTGAAATTAAAAGAGGCACAAAGTAACATATATAAACCTTTCAACAAACCATAAGACGAGAAATTAACAAATTTCTTGGATATATTTTTTTAAATTAAAATATGAAACACTGAATGACATTTGAAATTATTTATTGCAAATAAATCATCTAATATATAATGCATGCATGCATATATATACAAATAATTACTCTAATAAATGATACAATTTTCAAAGACTTTAACAAAATGCTAAGAAATAGTATGAAACTGGAAGCAATCAAAACACTAAGTTTAACAGCAGAAAGTTTTTTCTTAAGTATTCAAGAAATAAATCATTTTTATCATTGTTGTAAATTTATTTTGATGAAAGACAGATTAAATTACTTCACTGACCATAAAAAAAAGATAAAATATCTAACATCTGTACTACTGTGGTACATTTCACAAAGAGTGCAAAATAAAAGTCGAAATATTCTACAAACATAAATATTTTCTTCTATAAATCTTTTTTGCTAATAATTGTTTTGTTCGTCAATAATTCTCTCAAAACTCTAAGCATATGCAACGAATGATAAAAATATGCAAAACCGTTTATTAAACGTATTATTATTATTATTAATTATTATTAATTATTATAATTATTATTATCATAATTATAATAATTATTATTTATTATTATTTATTATTATTAATATAATTATTATTTATTATTATTGACATTGACAACAATTGTAACATTTTAAATGATTATTGATTATTTAAACAGTTCTTAGTAACATGTTTTTATATTAGTATCTAATATTTGTAAATAATTTTAAAACAATAGGGTGTTGTAAATTAGACAGTATTAACACATTGTATGCGGAACACGTACTAGTAAGTTTTCTGACGATTGATACTTGAGTGCAGGTCACATACTAGTACGGGTTAGTGTAACAACATAATTTATTTGTGGGTACAAAAATAACGGTATATACAGGAAAACAAAGCCAAATGTTCTTGTCTTCTACATAGATTCTGGAAAAATTTAGACAAATAAAAACTAAGTTTTACATCAGTCGATGCGGAACCACAGAACGGGAAGGTTGTTAAAAAAATCAATTTAGATTTAAATTAACTTGTTATTTATCCTTGCGAAAAGGATATTATATGTGTGTGTGTGTGTGTGCGCGCGCGCGCTTTTGTATTATATATATATATATATGTATATATATATATATATATATATATATATATATATATATATATATATATATATATATATATATACACATATATGTATATATATATACATATATGTATATACATATACATATATATATATACATATATATATACATATATATATATATATATACATATATATATACATATATATATATATGTATATACATATATATATACATATACATATATATATATATATGTGTACATATATATATATACATATATACATATATGTATACATATATATATATATATATATATATATACACACATATATATATATATACATATATACACATATATATACACACACACACACATATATATATATATATATATATATATATATATATATATATATATACATATATATATACATATATATATACACATATATATACATATATATATATATATATATATATGTTTCTTTGTGTATTTATATATTTGTTTATATATTTCAATATAAAATACGAAAAGTTGGTTAAAAAATTAAATAATTTTTGATCTATTGAGATTTAACTGAATAACTAAATTTACGCGAAAAACGCCCGCTCACGGTACAATTCCGCTGCGAAATGTACTCTCATACAATGTGTTATTACTTTCTCTTGTTTGTGTATAATTTTTGTTTGTTGCACCTATTGTAAGTAATGGGAATTCATAATTCTCAGATTTCACATAGACGACTAAACTAAAGGGGGGAAATATCTAAAATATAAGACTTTAAAACTCCCATGGGCAGTTTATTACTACTTTTAACGCTGTTTATTCAAATTCTTACCTCAAAAGCAAGGAATCATGCCTTACGTTTATTAAAGGAAATGTCCACGTATAGCCTGTCTCTATTTATCGTTTATGTATAGTTCACTTAAATGAAATACACAGTAAAAAATAAATATAAAAAAAGACAAAAATCCACTGCGGGAGCAGAAAGAGGAACAAAAACACTGGGTATCTAACGGACTTTATAAAGCGCATGCGCTAAAATAAAATAAATAAAAGCGAGCTTAGCGTAAAGTATCACCTTAATCCAAGACCTAAAAACAAATATCGAAACTAAAGACGATACCGACGTTAACCGGCGAAATTTATCCATTATGAGTACTTGTTTTATCGGCGCTATTCCCGATCAAACTAGAGTACTTAATGAGTACCAATTATGACACCCACGGTCACGGAGAGCGAAGAGGCAGGGGAAATCACATAATGACAGAAGCCATTACCAAAGCTATCAGAGGGCTCCTATCTAAGAGCTTGACGGAAATATCTCATAGAGGGGTCAGCCTCAAAATGAGAACCATTTCGTAGTGGCATTCTTTTCCCTCTGATGCTATCTTATAATTTACTGTTCGGCTGCAACGCGGAGAAAGTGTAAAGAATAAATTAAAAGTTGCAACTAAAGAAGAATCTTCAGCAGTTATGAAGTTAAGTGAACAGTTACTCAATCAGAATGAACCAGACACGACTCAACACTATAGAACTAATATAGAATTTTTTCATATTATGTTCTGCAATTTAAGAATTTTTGCTGATGAGGAATTCCTTTTATGCTGTTTACTGTCACATAGAAGTGGACTTTCAACCCTGGTGATTTACCTGTGGTTTAGTTACAAATTCCATGGGTTTATAAATCTAGAACCACTAATTCGATTTGGACAAATTTTGAAAAATATTTAATAGAAAATAAACTAAGAATTCAGACATTAACAGGGAGTTGTAAATATGTGACAACAATACAATCTAGGACTATTGGGGAGAATTAAGGATTGGAATGAGGTTGGTTAGTTAGGAGTTCTACGGTCTACTTTTGCTACACGAGGGCTAATGGGAGCTGTATCCACTGTTTAAAGTCGATTCCGAAAGGCTACGAACAGTTATGCTATCAATGGGATTCGAAATTACAAACTCCGATACCGAAGAGCAACGCCCAACCCATTAACAAATGGAACTACATACTTCATAATTCCCAACATATTTTTATTTGATATTTCAATTAAGTGTCGCACATATTAAGTCATAAAAAAAGCTATATCTTTTACATTTTGCAATTGTAATGAATCTATAGGCTGAAATACAGAAATAGGGATATACTCCAAGCAATTAAAAAAAAAAAAATCCATAATGGAACTAATTGAACATTAGCATTAGAAATCTGTTTTCTTTGTTCTGAGACGTAAAGTCTACTTTCTATATACGAGAGCTCAGTGGCGTAGCAATGGGAGGAGGTGTGGGAGTTGTAACTCCCTTATAAAGACTTTTGTATACATACATTGTTAAGCAAAAATTGCTGTATTAATTTTCATATATGAATTGAAGTAGCCTTCACCCCGTGAAAAATTTCTCGCTAAGCCTCTTCAAAAGCTCCGAGGTACAAGACACCTATAGCTTAGTACCGATTCTGAACGGCGAGAAGTATTCTTGGCAGCGGTGGAACTCGAGACTGAAGGCAATTCTTGCCATTTCCACTTGTTCAAGTGTTAAGAGTATGAGCTGGGATACTGAGGTTAAACATTCATAAGTGCTTAAGCCTCGAGGAAGCGCGATTTCTGGAGTTACACGCGCACTTTTTTTGAGCCAACAAAGTATTTTGGACTGTAGATATTTTTTTATTAGCATTCCGAAAGCACAAACGCAAAAAACACCCAAGTTAAAAACTTAAATCACATCTTTTATCTTTCATCATTTTAATCAAATACCGATGTGATTTTGTCACCATCTCTTTCCAGACCATAAAAATTAAATAAAATGGCAAAAGTGTATGCGCATCATTGGGTTCGAGCCCCAATAAATTAAATGTATCTCTTTCTGAGAAAAATATTCGGAAAAAATTGCAAAAATGTATGTTATTGGGGTCTAGAAGACCTACAAGACACTGAAATTTGGGAAGTTTATTTCCATTGGGTGATTTTGTGTAGTATGTTTTTATAACGTTTGGGTCTCAGAGGCCTGGTGCTTGTCCTCGCGGGTTAAAACATCCCCCTGAAGATGTCATGCAAGAAAAATGTGTGGGTCTGATTATCCTCTAGCCGGCAGGTAAGAGGGAAAGAGTGCATCGGGAGAGAAAAATCATCCTCTTTCAGGGAATGAGCAAAATGAGCGGAATTCTAAGTCGTCGATTGTCCGGAAGGAGGGGTATTATCAGTTATCAGGTCATTGATATCTCTTCTGCCTCACCAGTCGTTCAAAAAAGATGCCTAGCTCACACTTTCGCCCGAAAACAGTTAAAACGGCTGGCAGGAACTGCATTTAATTATGCACAACCACGAAATACTTCGACACTTATCTGGATCACTATTTTCTGAAGGTATTAATAGCGACAAATCACTGCACTCAATTGAACGCAATATTCTTTGAGCGATATCGTGTTATTAAAAATGTCAGTAATTTTCAATAAATCCTTCATCGAATAATCTTTATTTCAAGCTGAGAGCCGAGTGATGTCACCATTTTAATCTTTACTGAAGAATGACAAAATTTTTTGTCTTCGCGGTAAAAGTTATTTCATATTCAATGCTGTTGTTATTTCTGACAGTCTGACAGATGAAATAGTTCCAAAGATATAAGATATTTCAGATATGCAACTAATAAGGATTTTTAAAATATTCTTTGGAGATCAACTTAAGACTTTTTGAAGTTTATAGATGTAGTACTGCCTATACAAAAATCTTTTTAAGAAAATACTTACAGATTTTATGAATATTTATTTTATTAAATGTTTAATAACTGCAATTCATTAAACGTTTTTAAAAATGTGACGCATAACTTACTTCTATTGTACTACTCTTCAATAAATCACACTATTCAATGGTTGGACAAGACAGTACTGGGGTATCGCTTCAATCCTGAATCAATAGCGCTTATCCTCAATCTTTTGGGCTGGGCAAGGTTGATTCAGCCTTTCATTCCTTCGGCGGGTAAACAAACTGAACACCAAACATGTCAGGGAACTCAGTGCTGGTGTTTCCGCGCAATGTTGACCACCTATCTGGAACATACGTTTTCGCCTTCCAGGGCCCTTGGTCTCGAAAACGAAGATTGGTATCGCAGACCATAGCTCTCAAGTTGGGCAATAGCGCCAAGAAATTTAGAGTATTTTTTGTTGTTGTTGACAACACTACACTTGTTCTACACGAATGATACAGCACACCTTTCAAAAGCTCATTCTGAACGGCTACACGTAGCTATGCCTCTACTGAGATTCGAAGCTAGACTCTGAGGCAAAATAAAATTTTAGGAGTGTCATGGCCAAAGATTTAGCTACACAACGACTCATATGATTGGAACCTGCTGCTTAAAGTCGATTTCGAAGATCCATAACATGCAAAACATGGGACTGCAATCCACAAATGTGGCACCGAAAGCCAGCAATGTAGATAACAGACTACTATTTGGCTCTGAATTGCCGGAAAAGACCTACACGAAATTTGGATTGCGGTGTGACTTCCGTAACCAGATATGCAACTTGAATCAGACAAAAATTATTGTCATTCTTGTACTTAAGTTTAAACATGTGTCGGGCTTCATATCTTTATTCTTCATGCAGTTTAATTTTTTAACCCTTTTTATCTTGACGGTACTTATAAGTACCGCTTCAATCAAACATCTATATATTAATGACAAGGACATGAATGATGCAGTTCCTACAGCAGAAAAGAAATGACAGCACCAATCAGGAATCCTTTTTATTCGCATAGTAGGGATTTTATAATTGGCGTAGTAGGTCATTTTGTGGTAGAGTTGATACACGTGCTGTTCAATTGAGTAAATTTACCGGCTTATTACCAGTTATTTGGAACTATTATTTTTTTAGACACTTCTATACTTCGCAGGTAAGCATTTCATTTGTTTTATTCATAATTTAATTATTATTTTCTATCATTGAGTCAAAAATATATGTTGGTACTAGAAAGTACCAGCTGCAAAATTAACTACTAAAATACAGCAAAAATTAATTTTCTTTTTTTTTTCTATGATTATTCTCTATTAAAACTTATCTAATGATGCAAAAATGCAATAAGAAAGTTGATTGTAAATTAATTCAGGATATAAAGGGTTAATCTAATAATGCAACAATGTTAAAATAGAACCAACTATTGAAAATGTCCCTTCCGAGAGTTTCCAAGTTATTTTGTGGAATAAATAATCCTTAAACTTTTTTCAAAAAGCAAATGGCTTTGCATATTTGATTGACTATTTATTAATCTAACAGGTTAAAATAGGATAACGGTGTAACTATTAAAGCCCATTTTTCTCTGGGATAAAATTCACCTGCCAAAAAAAGGACGCCAACTATCCTGGCATCAATTTATCCGGAAAGAATGAATCGCGGATTTTATGCTGATTTCTCTACGACCGTTAAAAATCTCGCACGTTAATAAGCCAACCGTTAAGTTAATGCTCGCCCGAGCCTAAGACCGCGAATAAAAGCGGGAGATTTAATAAACCAGAGACCTTTCGAAGACATTTCAGATAATGGCTTCATCTGGCGTCTAAGGGTAATAACCCGTTACGAAAGGCATGCGATAGCTCCGGAGACGTAAAGCGCTTTTCCTTTTCTGAAAACACGGCACTTTTTGCTAGAGGCTGGCGGATCTTCTTCTCTTTATGGACTCCTAGGAGGTGATGCAAAGAACGCATTGCAGGAAAATTATAATGGCCCGCTAGCGTTTGGACCACATTTAATGGCTTTCTTCTGATTAGAATGCGCAGTAGGGGATACACCATAAAAGTGTAATTTCCAGCTTCAAAGGCAAACTTCAGCTTATGGGGTTTTCCTTAGCGAGGTGCATCAATGTCATCTCGTAAAGCAAATGCAAAGGAGGTCGTTTATAAGGCGTGCAAATGCTCAAATACTCTGTCCACATTACCCTGGTAGGTACTACTTTAGTGCTATTTCGTAAGAAAGGATATTTCGATGGGGGAAAACGGATCATTTCAAGGCGTTCAAACAGAATTAGTCCAATTACGTGCATTATAGGCTGAATTGAAGGTTTTTTCCAGAACCTATTAACACATATATTTGCTCTCACTGGATAAAAAAATTCAAGCATCTAAAGAAACAAGCTTAATTATAACTCCAAGGGATGGTGACGGTGCAAAGTATGTTTATTAATTATTAACTCAATTCTGATTATATAAATTGAAGTATAAGCAGATTTGCATTAAATTGTTTTCTTAAAATCAATTTACATTGTTGTATAATTCATCTTTTATAATTTTTTTAATGCTCCTTGAGACTTGTTTTGCATAGATTCCTACAAAATGTTAACTAAACATTCCTAATATATAAAATAATCTGGGTATCCATTTTAAATTTTTGTAATTAAACACATAATTGAAGTGTAAATAGATTAACTGCATTAAATTGTTTTCTTAAAATCAATTTACAGTTTTGTATAATTACTCTTTTATAGATTTTTTTAAATGCTCCTTGCGTCTTATTTTGCATATTTTCCTACAAAATGTTAACTAAACATTCTTAATATATAAAATAATCTGAGTATCCATTTTAAATAAATAACTTTATTTAGAAAAATTAAATCTAAGTTTCGAAAGTACGAATTTTTCATAAAAAATCTTTGCAGACGTAAAAACATTTCCTATAAATTATCTATTCAATCTATATGCAAAGCAATACCCAGATAGGTTCGAAAGATACTTTTAAGTAATAATAATAATACACAAATAAAAGGAAAAAAAATGAAAATTAGCTCGATTAAAACATTTTAAAAATCAACGAAATATTTCGAAAATAATTATCTGATATTTAAAATATTTTTTATGTGATTTGTGTTTATTTTTAAATATTAATTAAAGTATTACAAATTATAATATTTCATTTATAATTAATTTTAAATTTTCGAATTTTTCATGAAATATTTTTGTGTAGATGCAAAAATATATCCTATAAATTATCTATTCAATCTATATGCAAACCAATATCCAGACATGTTCGAAAGATATTCTTAAGCAATAAAAATAATTCACAAATAAAAGAGAAAAAAAAGGGAAAATTAGGTCGTTGAAAGGATTATAAAAACTAACAAAGTATTTCGAAAATAATTATCCGATATTTAAAATATTTTTCATGTGATTTTTGTTTGCTTTTAAATGTTACTTAAATTATTGCAATTTATAATATTTCATTTATAATTACTTTTAAATTTTCAAAATTTTCATGAAAAATATATCCTATAAATTATCTATTCAATCTATATACAAAGCAATACCCAGATATGTTCGAAAGATACTCTTAACCACTTCCAGGTTCATTTTATTTCGGAATTATAGGTCAAAAAATGTCAATTTTTTACGTTTATTTTTATACAGACATAAGTTTTTAAACATAATAGCAGCATTTGCACACAAAATTTCTAAATATTAATGTAAAAAAATCCATTTAAATAAATGAGTAATTTACATGTATAGTTGGCTTTCTGTACGACAGAAATCATGAGGTTTTGGAATAAATTCACACTAAGTATAAATATAAAGCTTAGAATACCTAGCTTTTATCGTAAATTAAATTTTATTTATATCCTTTACATTTACATAAACGATCATGAAATTATTAATCAAAATATGATCGTATATCATATAATCGAAAATACGGTACTGCAGAGTCCAACATCGCAATATGGACAGTTAAACCTTGTTTCTCTTTGCTGTCTCTCTTTGAGCTGTAAATAATCTAGTAGCCAGAAAAGTAAACAAAAGCATTCGCATATGTGAGATAATTTGTGAAAGACTGATTGCTCAGTGTAAAATTTCACAGTGCCCGAGCTACATTCGGGATGAGCCAGTATGGTAAATTTCGCCTGCCCGAGTTCAGCTAGGGAAAAAACCGGGAAGGAGTTAAGTAATAATAATAATAATATATAAATAAAAGAAAAATGAAAAACAGCTCAATAAAAACCCTTTAAAAATCAACAAAGTATTTCCAAAACAATCATCTAATATTTAAAATATTTTTCATGTGATTTTTGTTTGCTTTAAAATATTAATCACCGTACTCTTTGTAAATTTTGTTAATATTTTGTAAATTTCCCTGACTTTTCATAAATAATCTATATTTTTCCTGACAAAACTGTCTCACTCTTAACAGAGAACTTTTTATCCCATTGCTTTGTACATTCTAAAAATAATTAATAAATATTTGCCAAACTATTATTAAAAGAAGTTTCTTTTGGCCGAAAAAACAAATCGTGAAATAGATAATTAAAAGTTATTAATAAAATCGTATGCGCTTAGCAAATGTAGTCACAAATGTAATCCGTAAATTTCAGTTATAAAATTTAGCGATTAGATTTAGCAATAAATTGGTTTCAGTGTGACGACAAAGTAATTTTTATTTATCTACCAATGCTTGCGATTTTGCAAATTAAAATCAGGTTTTTTAAAAGAACAACAAAAGTCATAGAAAAGATTAATACCTTAAAAAATAAATAGGTTTTAAAATGTCGGTTCCTATTTGTCTTCACAATTTCGACATTAAAAACGGAATATTGGATGGAGCGAAAAGCTTTAGTGAATGAAATAATAAAAAGTGAATGATAATAACAAAGCATGAAACGCTCAACTTCGTGGGCCTTTGTGTTTTGATTTTCAACCAGTGATAAGTACTAAAAGAAACTTAAAAACAAAAATATCGGGGAGGTTGTTTTACCTTGCCTGGATGGATCCATTCCGCTTGGCATCATGGGTTGTCCGGGAACATTGCCAGGAGGCTGAAACGAGAGAGTTCAAATAAATTAAACTAATTGCAAGATATTATATATAAACTAACATATAGCCCGTCATATGGCGGAATCAGTAAAATTTTTAATTTTCCAGAATTGTAAAGTACCCCCCATCCGCAATTGTATCCCGTGGTGAAGAATTGGAAGAGAACATTTTCGAGTGGTTGGACCTTGAAAACCAACATCGAAGCTTCCAAATCCTTGATGTTGACGAAAGTATACAAGCTTTTGATACCTCGTAACGAGAGTTCAAATATATTAAACTAACTGCAAGATATTATATATAAACTAGCATATAGCCCGTCATATGGCGGAATCAGTAAATTTTTTAATTTTCCAAAATTGTAAAGTACATTATCCGCAATTGTATCCCGTGGTGAAGAATTGGAAGAGAACATTTTCGAGTGGTTGGACCTTGAAAACCAACATCAAAGCTGCCAAATCCTTGATGTTGACGTAAGTATACAAGCTGTTGATACCTCGTAACGAGAGTTCAAATATATTAAACTAACTGCAAGATATTATATATAAACTAGCATATAGCCCGTCATATGGCGGAATCAGTAAATTTTTTAATTTTCCAAAATTGTAAAGTACATTATCCGCAATTGTATCCCGTGGTGAAGAATTGGAAGAGAACATTTTCGAGTGGTTGGACCTTGAAAACCAACATCAAAGCTGCCAAATCCTTGATGTTGACGAAAGTAAACAAGCTGTTGATATCGTAACGAGAGTTCAAATATATTAAACTAAATGCAAAATATTAATATATAAACTAACATAGCCCGTCATATGGCGGGATCAGTAAATTTTTTTAATTTTCCAAATTGTAAAGTACCCTATCCGCAATTTTATCTCGTGGTGAAGAATTGGAAAGAACATTTTCGAGTGGGTGGACCTTGAAAACCAACATCGAAGCTTCCAAATCCTTGATGTTGACGAAAGTATACAAGCTTTTGATACCTCGTAACGAGAGTTCAAATATATTAAACTAACTGCAAGATATTATATATAAACTAGCATATAGCCCGTCATATGGCGGAATCAGTAAATTTTTTAATTTTCCAAAATTGTAAAGTACATTATCCGCAATTGTATCCCGTGGTGAAGAATTGGAAGAGAACATTTTCGAGTGGTTGGACCTTGAAAACCAACATCGAAGCTTCCAAATCCTTGATGTTGACGAAACTATACAAGCTGTTGATACCTCGTAACGAGAGTTCAAATAAAATTAAACTAAATGCAAAATATTATAATATAAACTAACATATAGCCCGTCATATGGCGGATCAGTAATTTTTTAATTTTCCAGAATTGTAAAGTACCCAATCCGCAAGTATCCCGTGTGAAGAATTGGAAGAGAAATTTTCGAGTGGTTATCTTGAAAAACATCAAAGCTGCCAAATCCTTGATGTTGACGTAAGTATACAAGCTGTTGATACCTCGTAACGAGAGTTCAAATATTAAACTAACTGCAAGATATTATATATAAACTAGCATATAGCCCGTCATATGGCGGAATCAGTAAATTTTTTAATTTTCCAAAATTGTAAAGTACATTATCCGCAATTGTATCCCGTGGTGAAGAATTGGAAGAGAACATTTTCGAGTGGTTGGACCTTGAAAACCAACATCAAAGCTGCCAAATCCTTGATGTTGACGTAAGTATACAAGCTGTTGATACCTCGTATTACATTAATAATGCTGACAATGAGAACCAGGAGATTGAAAACTCTAGGACTGGCTATAAGTCATACTGAAAATGTTCAAGCACTAACAACTGTCATAAAACATTTGGAACAATGAAGCGATATTAAGCTGATAGATCTACTTTTGCTTAAAAATAAGAGCGATTGTCAGCCACTGATAGAATTTCTGGACTTTAGCAACGGAAGATAACACACTTTTTAAATAATAATGTATTTTGATAAATAAATGTAATTAAAATTAAATAATAAAATATTTTCTTCAGGTGTGTTTTTGAAAATGCATTTTTTCATATTGAACTTAGTATGTAGTAAAAAAAATAATTTAAAAAATACATAGTTTCTATTAACCGAGATTTCAGATCGGGTACTGAGGTACTACCAGTCCCAACTGGCTTGGATATTTGAGGTATTAGCAAATATCATTCCGGAAGGGGGTGGAGTAAATTCAGAGTTCCCAACAAAACTGGTCTGATAAAATTCACTGACTTTCCCTGACCCAAACTCCAAAATCGTCTAAGTAAAAGCCCAAAATACTAGCCCAGACGTAATTAAATTCAAAAGAAGTATTAGTTATAATGAATATTAGCAAAGTTGTTAATTTATAAGCATTATTAACTGAAAAGTAGTACATACTAATTGCTTTTCAGATTGATATTTATAAAATTAACACAAAATAAACTTATAGCAAATAGTTTTAAAAATATAATAAATGAAGTAAAAAGTAGCACAATAAACTGTTATAAAATTAGGAAAAGGAATTACACATTATATATTACACAGTTTAAAATTCTTTTGCAGAGTTCGCTTGAGAACTTGCACAATTTAAATTTCTCTTACTATTGTAACGATCCGTTATATGACCCTGACGAAAGAGGAGCGGAAGGTGACCTTTCGCAGCGGACAATTACGGTTAACGGCAGGTAGAAACGAGAGTGCCTAACAATACACGTTTGTGTACTAGGTTCCGGACTTAACTGAAAACTGTCCGTGTGCTGGAGTCAGCGCGTCTGAGACTTTGTGAGACTATTGAGTGAAAAGACTCGGGGAAATGATTGTAAATTGAGCTACATTGCAGTGCCACATGTGCGCCCATTAGCGGTAGCGAAAAAGGAAATTAAGTTGTTTGGGTCGGCTGATTTAAAGACGGCTTTTCGGCCACATCTGGAAACGAAACAGCTGATTCAGGCGGGAAGTGACAGCAAGATTGCATCATCCTGGTTCTGGAAGGTTCCAGAAGAATCGCGTGAAGGGAACCGGGACCGCTTAAAAGAAGAGTGGCGGAGCCAAGAAGAGGCTTTTTTTCTTGAGGCTTCTTCTTGAGAGTTGCTTTTGGAGCTCGAGAGGAGTCCAGTCGTCTCTCCGATTTCCGGAGTTTGCTTGTTTTAGAGACCGCCAGCGTCTCTGTTTGCTAAGAAGTCAACTTTCGACTTTGGGATCCTATTTCCGTTATTTTACTATTTTTTTTTCTACTTCGTGCATAGAAGTAGGTAGCTGAGAGTGACCCTTGCTCTCATTTTGGATTGTCTTGCATCCCGAGTTTCCTTCACGAACTCCAGCGTAATACGCACTCTGAGCGTTTGAACCTTGGTGTGAAAGCCGACTGTACTAATCGTCAGCCCGGAGGTGATAGTGTCAGCGTTTCGTACCGGCACTAATTAGCGAACTCTTCCAGTGATTTAGAAGACCTAGCCACATTGTACCCACGCATCGTAATTGTGTGAATGATATCTCAGCACGAGATCCCAGAATATTTAGAAATCTACTGAACCTGTACATAGTTGTACATAATTTATCCACCTGAATAAAATATTTAGTCTAGATTAAACAGTCTTCTAGCCTGTTTCACTGACGGCTTCACTAACCATATCTCCAGTACGTTACACTATATAGTAAGAAATATAGCAATAATCTTCTAATACCTGCTATTTCTATTCCTCAAAATGCTAATCCTTGCCTTTTTTAGTACCTTATTGCAACGTACTTTGAAAGTAGTAGGAGTCAACTTATTATTTTAAGATTCGGGTTCTAGCAGACCGTTCCAACAGCAGTTACGGGAGTTTTTAAGAGTCAAATAGAATAAAGGACATTGATTCTCTTTCAAAGAAAACAGAAAGTAATAAAGAGAAATAATTCGCAATTTTATTTCTCCAGGAATCCGGAGATCATCCCCGGAATGTCATAACACAAATACATATAACAATCGCAAGGTAAAGTTTTTTAGTGTATTTAAACGAAAAGCCGTTCAACTACAAATAAAGAAGAACTCACGAAGGTATACATAGTAGGGCGAAACCAATACCAAGCGACATTTGACAAATTGCCTCAGCAAATGGTTTAAACTTATATTTATGACTAATATATACGTAAACATTGACATCATTCGTTGTAGTGTGTAATTAAAGAAAATTCTTGTATGGTTATTATGCACCATTAGTGATGAAAATAAACCACTCTCTAATGATTATGTACTAGCTACTCACTATGCAGATATTCATAAGTACGAATAGTAAAAACAATCCAAGATTCATCTGTGAACTCATTTCTGTTATTTTCAAACCAAAAATATAACAACTTTTCGATATATTTCGATATTTTTTACTGAAAAAATTGCTTTTTAAGTTGTTATATGCTTAATAGGAGATTTATTATTTTGACCATAATACTTTCTATACATGAGTTTGAAAAATGGCTTAAAGACAGTTATCGCTTCTTTATTGTATATATTTAAAAAAAAAAAAAAAAAAAAAAAAAAAAAAAACCACTTTTTATAGGGGGCTATTTAGAATTCCCTTGGGGTTTGAAAACGCTGAAGTAAAAGTACTAATACGAAAACAAAGGGAATATTGTCTCAAGATTTTTATAATAGCAGTAGGCAGTAAACGACAGTATACTGGAATTGGGCATGCTTCTTAAAATACCATAAAACTACTTTTGTCATGGCCCCTACCCTCATAGGATTTAACACCGTGCTACTTTTCTTGTAGGGCTTTTTAAAATTAAAACAAAATCTTTTGCACTAAAGGACTTTGTTCCCCTTTGGCATGTGACTTAGCAGAACTGCATGAAATGATTACACGTGCTATGAAAACTGTTTATAGTAATACAGTTTGGCAAAAATGAACTATCGCATTGATGTATGCTGTGTGACCAAAAGCTTACAAATACCCCAAAAAAAAAAAAAAAAATTAAGGGCATTAAAAAAATTGAATAACTTCTGCATACAGGAGCAACGTTATTGTTGTACGTGTCAGTCTTTCGGAAACTCGAAAGATATTAAGAATACCCCTGTATTTTTTAAAATGCTTAAGTCTTCATCTAGTACAGAAAAAAACGACATTTCAGTTTTGTCTTTGCAGTTTCATTAGACCTTCGTGAAATTTTGTACCCTTCGCCTACAATCAAAAATAATCAAATTTAATCTAAGTAAAATATCAAACCCCAACTTTCCCCGGCCAAATCCGTGTACTTCATCTAGTATTGAAAATAACGACATTTCACTTTTGCCTTTACAGTTTGTTTAGACCTCCGTAAATTTTGTACATTTAGCCTACAATCAAATTTAATCTGAATTAAAATATCAAACCCCAACTTTCCTCGGTCAACGCAGTGTACTTCATCTGGGTATAGAAAATAACGACATTTCAGTTTTGTTTTTACAGTTTGTTTAGACCTTCGTGAAATTTTGTACCCTTCGCCTACAATCAAAAATAATCAAATTTAATCTAAGTAAAATATCAAACCCCAACTTTCCCCGGCCAAATCCGTGTACTTCATCTAGTATTGAAAATAACGACATTTCACTTTTGCCTTTACAGTTTGTTTAGACCTCCGTAAATTTTGTACATTTAGCCTACAATCAAATATCAAACCCCAACTTTCCTCGGTCAACGCAGTGTACTTCATCTGGGTATAGAAAATAACGACATTTCAGTTTTGTTTTTACAGTTTGTTTAGACCTTCATAAAACTTTGTACATTTAGACTACAATCAAATTTAATCTGAATTAAAATATCAAACCCCAACTTTTCCCGGTCAACGCCGTGTACTTCATCGAGCATAGAAAATAACGACATTTCACTTTTGCCTTTACAGTTTGTTCAGACCTCCGCAAATTTTGTACACTTAGCCTAGAATCAAATACCAAACACCAACTTTCCTTGGGCAATGCCGTGTACTTCAACTAGTATAGAAAATAATGACATTTCAGTTTTGTCTTTACGTTTCATTAGACCTTCGTGAAATTTTGTACCCTTCGCTACAATCAAAAATAATCAAATTTAATCTAAGTAAACTATCAAAACCCAACTTTAACTGGACAACGCCGTATACTTCATCTAGTATTGAAAATAATGACATTTCATTTTTGCCTTTACAGTTTGTTTAGACCTCCGTAAATTTTGTACACTAAGCCTAGAATCAAATTTAATCTAAATAAAGTATCAAACCCCAGCTTTCCCTGGGCAACGCCTGTACTTCATCTAGAATAGAAAATAACGACATTTCAGTTTTGTCTTTACAGTTTCATTATACCTTCATAAAATTTTGTATCCTTCGCCTACAATCAAAAACAATCAAACTTAATCTAAATAAAATATCAAACTCCATCGTTTCCAAGGCAATTTCGGGCACTTCATTTAGTATTGAAAATAACGACATTTCGCTTTTGTCTTTAGACCTTCGTAAAATATGGTACCTTCGCCTACAATCAAATGTAATCTAAATAAAATATCAAGTCCCATTTTTCCCAGGGCAAAGCCGGGTACTTCAGCTAATAAATAATAATTTTTTTAAAAAAAATTTGTACTTCGACAATAAATAATCAAATTTATCTAAGTAAAAAAAAAAAACGGCGACGCCGACTTCATCTAGTAGAAATAAACAATTACAGGGACCTGAAACATAAATCAAATTTAACTAAATAAAACA
The DNA here is from genome assembly GCA_032207245.1 of Pardosa pseudoannulata. Classification (NCBI taxonomy): domain Eukaryota; kingdom Metazoa; phylum Arthropoda; class Arachnida; order Araneae; family Lycosidae; genus Pardosa; species Pardosa pseudoannulata. Next base: position 49,444,067 of record CM063509.1, read on the forward strand.
AAGCGTGCAATTTACTTACGAAGAAAATAACGACATTTTTTTGTACAGATATAAATAAAATGTATTCGTAATAAAAACAATCAAATAATCTAAATGAAATATCAAATACGAAGGTGGGATTATTTAAGAAAATAACGACATTTCGATGGAGACGTAAAATTTGGTATTCGTCTTTCTAAATGAAAATATCAAATGGAAAGGGGGTACTTCAGCTTTAATATTTTTTAAAAAAATTAAAGATGCGAGTGAGGTACTACGGGAGAATATCGGGTCGAAAAGCATAAAACAACCACGCCATCGCGAAATCCATCAACTAAAGTAAAAACAAAACGGGCGACGATTTTAAAATTACGAAGACTTAAACGTTATTTTTATGCTTGAGCGATAACAAATATTACTGATTTAAAAAACGTATAAAATGAACGAAACACGAAATGAAAGGGGGATAGAGATTAACTGGTTCTGAAGAAAATGGGGATAAAATGGAAGACGTATCATTGCGATAGGGGGAGACACCCAAAAATGAGGCGTATTCGGTAATTCGGAATGAAAATGATAGGAAAGGGGGGGGGATACCACTTGACAGATGAGGGAAGATTATTTGCCGGTGGAGAAATAAAGACGGTGGTTTATGATCGATTTATGGGTGTGATCCCGAATAAACAAAACAGAGACAATTCCGCGGTGATGGACGATATTTCGTTTCGGGTGCATATCGCATTTTCTCTCTCGTCTCGTGCAGCAGGTTTGATCTTCTCTGCCCTCCTTTGCTAATGGAAACACATCATAGTTCCAGATAGATTGGAAAGGGGGGAGCACTTTCTTTCTTTCCTGCCAGAGAGATAAAGTCTTTACGTAAATGATACGAGCAGCTGGTAATAAAAATATCTCCTAACGTCGCAGAGCACTTATTATGAGAGGTGTATATATACATGTTTAAAGGAGAATAACGACTTAACAATATATTCGTGTTTTGAATGAACCGTTCGACAGAAAGACTGTTTTAAAAGAAATCGTTGTCACATGATCTTTGACGAGGCAGCTAAACAAAAATATAAAAAGGGAATGAATCGAAGGGATTTTTTTCCCCTTTCTTCTTGAAGAAAGTGTCAGGAAAATACTTCTTTAGGTTTGGACAATATCCGAGCACAAAGAGATAAGTCGAACAGAAGAATGTATAAAAGAAACCCCAAATAGGCAACTGAGAAAAATAATCTGTATACAGAAGAAACTGTACGGGATTCTCTAATAACTAAACCTCCCTTCACAAACATAATATCAAAGGTAAGAGGGGTATAGTTTTCAGAGTATTGGTCGTACGAGTTCTTATTCGGGACTTAAATGATGGAGTTCTTTTAAGTATTTTTAAGTAAATCATACATACAGTCATTCACATTCACGTACTAGCACATAGTTAATGATGTCAGCCCGAATAACCGATCAGAGAAGGCACCAACGGTGGATGGTATTTAAGTAGTGCTTGAGGGAAACATGAGACTGAGACAGAGGAATCATTGGAGTTCAGTGGATACCAAGCGATTTATCAGACTCTGCAATAAGTAAACTTCTCGTGTGCAGCCGTGGTGAAGTGTATCTCGCATGCCAAAATGGCAGTATCGGAGATCAGCGACATGGAAAGTGTGGTGCACTACAGGTCATAAGTGACAGTACAGGTGAAACGATGTATTGAGACGAATCGAAGGGTAACCAGGGAGCAACTAACCGTTCAAATGACCAAAGGGCTACCACTTATTATAAACGACAATTCAGCGAATGTTACTATTCATGTGGCTCCGTAGCATACAGCTGGTTTTCGCACTTACTCTAACAATGCAACGGATACGGAGGTTGGAATTTGTACGGCAGTACTGCAACTAGCCATATTGACACCTGAAGACAGGCTACTGAGCAGACAGGCGGCTGTCTCCGACGAATCTAGTTTCTTCTCCAGCGGACGGATGGCGTTGGAGGTTACGGCATCAAACGTCGGAAAACAAACGTGCAGCAACAATTGGCGGTAGTGTACAAGCTGGAAAAGGTAGCGTTATGGTCTAGAGACTGTTTACCTGGGATTTTCTGGGTACACTCATCGTTGTAGATCGCATTATGGTTCAAATTAAAGAAGCAGCTACCCCGTGTAACCATGTCCACCTCTACATGTAGATTATTTTGTCTTATCAAGATAGAATTTTTCAGCAGGATAATAGGATGTGTCACACATTTGCGTGGTTTAGAAAGAATGGGGATGAGATTAGATTATTGCACTTCCCTGACATCTAAATTTCCCATACTTAAAACTCGATCGGATTGTTCGCTTCATGGATCTTCAACCTCGCCACTTCCGGCAGCTGACGAAGGAACTGAATACCCATGACTCCAAATTACTATGAGTTCATACCATTCGATCGGTTGTTTGTTCCATGGATCTTCAACCTCGCAACCTCCGGCAGCTCACGAAGTAACTGGATACCCATGACTTCAAATTACAGTGAGTTCCTGCCAGCACATCATTCACTATCACTGCAAGCCTAGTAAAGTATGGTGGATACTCTAGACATATAGATCTTGATAAGTAATTACATGAAAAACGCTGTAACTATTCCTGCGAGTCCTTCTTGATTATTCCTTCAGCATAAGTAATTAACGGAAAATTTTAACCAGTCGGTTCCATTGATTCGCTTAAGCAAAAATAATTTATTTGTATGAATGTGCTTAAAATTCATTTTCCATCTCTCTCTCTCTCTTAAACAAACACACACACACACACACACACACACACTTAATTGTATGTAAGGAAGCGAGAGAGGGGGGAGATAAGGGGTACACAAAGTTGCAAACATACGCATGTGATAAGTATGTATCCCTGGTGTTTTTCACAAGTAACTTAGCAAAACATAAAAGGAAACAAAATTTGCCTGTGGACTGTCCTCTTTATTATGCGAAACCTGAGTACTTCATTTCGTATTACAAACCATAGTTATGCACGCCCAATGATGTGGAATTGCTTCATCACGATTCGAGATTGCAACTTCCATCTTTGATCATTGCAAGGGTGGGATCACAGTTATATAATCTCGGGTTAAATTGCACACTTGCCTCTAATAGAGTTATATAATGTGATTTCAAAATAAAAGAAAACCACTAGATCAAAATAAAATGCATGGAGTATTTTATACAATGCGCTAGTGGAATAAATAAGAAAATATTTTGATTTAGATTTTATATAATATTTAATTTACTTCGACTTATCTGAATTTACGTTTAGAATTGTAAGTATTTATATTTTGTTAATTATAAATTTACTTTCGATGTTAAAATGAAATTTTTCCAAGTTGCTACAGTAATAGTTTCATAATGTGTAGCAGTATATTTTTGGAGGAGGCTAAATTAATAAGCAGTAACTTAAAGAATTCCTGAATCAATGCAAAGGAGGTAAACGTAAAACAATAGAATCGAGAGACAAAAAATAAAATAAAATAAATAAAAATATCTGAAAGTTATTTTCAAAATTTTAATTTTAACCTGGGAGTTTAAACACTTAAAAGCCACGATAGATGTTTAAGTGCTTATATCTGTAGCAAGTTATACTACTTAATGAAGATAGATGAAAAATTGCAGTACCGCAATGTCATAGGACAAAATATTATCGTTAAACAATAAATATATTTATTTTTAAAAATATATTCATTTTTTTAAAACCGCTGATAAAAAAAAGGTTTTATTTTTTCAGTAGGGAAGAGAGGGGGGGGCAGTTTATTACATTAATACAGTCAGGGATTTTTAACAATATTTATCCTAATTTCCAATTACCAACAATCTTTCTGTTTTTAGATAGCAATTTATTAACATTAAGATTCAAACACATATTCGTAATTACAGGCTTGCAACTGCTGAGGTACTTTCAAAAAGGTGAGAAAAGTGATAAATAATACAGAATAAGTGACTAAAAAAGTGACTAAACATTGAGAAAAAAGCGATTTTTGTTCTCCTCTTGATTACAGATGCTATTATTAAGATTTTTCTATTTATTTTAAACCTAAATCAAATGATTCATGCAAGACATGATTTTAGCATAAAATACAAAGGGTTAAAAATTTTGTTTAACACAACTCAACATTACTTTTTATTCAAGAAAATCTATAAATTAGATTTGAATACGTACAATACATTAATTTTATAATCACAATTTTCTGCATATATTAATGATGTTTTGAAATATGTACATAGCTAGATTAGAGTATCTAAACAAAAATTGTGAAGAAAAAGAAAAAGAGAAATGTGTGCTTTGATGTAAATTACTTTAATGTATTAAATGTACATTTCAGTACAAATGTAGATTTCAGGAACTTCTTTACGACTTTTTAAAATCACTAAATTCTGGAAACCATATGACTAATTACATTTTAATAAGAAAAATAAGATTAGAACATCACATTTTTGGTCTTTTATTAAAATATTTTGTTATTAATTCAGATTTTCTTTTTTCAACAACAGACTTTTGCTGTGATACACCATGAAAAAAGTGACTAAAGGTGACTGTTTACTTAAAAAAGTGACTAAAAGTGATCAATTGTAGAAGAAGTGACTAAAAGTGATCAATTGTAAAAAAAAGTGACTAAAGGTAAGAAAAGTGACGGAATTGCAAGCCTGTAATTACATTTTGTTTTCCACTTTGGAAACAATTTAAATTTTGAAGAAAAAAATCAATTTGCAACTTTTATATAGTCCTTCGATCTAGAAAGTTTTATCTCCGTAATAATATCATATTTTGTAGGAGGGAAGGGATGGCAAATTTGGCTTCTGGCCTTGAGAGCAGAAATCTGTGCTACGTCCTTGAAATCACTGTGGCCCATCTTTATGAAGTAGGAAATACCTTCCATCAAAAAGTCTTCAACCATTTGAAGGCCTTTACCCTTAGAAATTCTTTGGTTTTTAATTATATTAGCTTATAAATGTTGTCTATGGACTTTTTAAATATGAAATATATAAAAAAAAATAAATTATATTAATTGAGGGAAGCTTTGGGTACATTGATTGCGTAATCACCTACCTTGGTGCAGCATGAAAATGGCATAGTTAATTAATTATATTGAAAGAATCATTAATAATTTTCCTTAATATGAGTATAAATCAAATAGATAAGAAATTTGTAAGTGTAGTTTAAATAGGTACTTTTATTTTACAGTCTTAACATTGAAATATCGCTCTTTCGAATTTAGAATCCTTCATTGAAAAGTCTGGTTTTGACAGAAATATTTATAAGAAAAAAATTAAGTACTTTGATGTATAAAAAACATTTAAAATAAAAAACTTTCTAAGTTTATAAAAAACAGAGAAAACAATTAACAGCCGGTATATTTTAAAAACCAGCGTCCTTCAAACAGTTAAAGAATCTACTGCCCGGGAGGATGGAAAACTTAAGCCACTGAATCCTCTGGAACCTATCTTTATCGAGTCAGAAATATCTTTTGCCAATCTTTAAAGAATTTTCTGGCACGGATGGTAGAAACTTACATTACGCCACTGAATCCTTTAAAATCTATCTTGTTCACAGAATATTTTCACAGGACGAAAAGTGGTTTGAACTACCTGGGCTGAACCCTGTAGTTCAGATTTTACTAGGAAATTATACACAAAAGATACGTTGAAATGATGCTGGTATAAAATAAATAAGAATGTAGTTATTTAAATTAACCCCTTAACGTGCATGCTCGAGTTAACTCGAGCGCGCTAAACTGGCCAAGCCGTGCACACTCCAGGTAGTTCAGCTGCAATTTTGGCTGCAACTGACGTCATGCGCACATTCTCTACGGAAGTTAATCTGGTTTACGAGCTAAGGAACCTACCTTTCTAGGATCTCACAGGAAGAATTGACAACTGAACTCCCTGGGCCAAGCCCTCTAGTTCAGATGTTTCTAGTAATGGTCCATACCAAAACTGATGATATTGAGTTGGCATGACATGAGAGGCAACCTATCTTTCACAGGATCGCAGAATAGGTTTGGCACAGAACTGTCTGTGCTTAGCCCTCTAGTTCTGTGGTACGAATGATTTTAGCAAACAACTATGAAAATTGTATTGGCTATGAGTAGGGGAGGGAAAACCTAAGAACTAGGCAATGGTTGCTTGAGTTTGGGCGAAAAGATAACACAGAAACAAATTAGATTAATTTAAGAGAGGTTTACAGCATACAAGATGCCAGGTAAACAGAAACTGACCGTATAAGGTCGGGAGAGACAGATTAAACACAGAAAGGTTACACTATTTAGCAATATTTTTTTCCAAGAATAACTAGGGCGATAGTAGCAAGGCTACAGGATCGAAGACAGATACTTTGTCCTGGCAGGGTAGGAGAAATCAAGTCAGATCCAAATGAATATTTCTAGTCCAATAGAATTTATGGGCTAGCAGACCGATGGCAATCTTTAATGAGGGGACCCACCAAAGTGTAGCCTTAGCAGTAAACTATATTGAGTTAGAAATACCTTCAATCAAACAGTTTTTAAAGAATACCGGTGTCTCGACAAACAATCCGCAAACAACGTAATCGTCAACCTTCCCCCCTCTCCCTTCCTACGCACACACACCCGCCCCATAAATCAAAAGCGCGAAAAACCGCTTAAAAAGACAATGCCACCCTCCCCGATCCGTCAAATGCCTCCTCTCGGATTCTCTTTTATCTCAATTACGGTTATGACTCGTTAAAGAATGTCTCTTTAAATGAATGATGTGGCCCTTCATTTAGATTTTTTTGCTGTTGGCAAAAACGAGTTATTAACGTCGTTTAGGAAATCCATCCGTTTTCCGAACTTTTTTCCCCGGGTCGTTGAAATTAATTGATAGTCACATTTCGCTTCAATTTTAATTTGGTATCCCAACTTTTTTTTATTATTATTTTTTAAATATGGACACATACATATATTTTAAAACTTTAATGAAATTTTCGGGTGACGTGTATCATATGATAAATTGTAGTTTGTCTTGGATAATGTGGTATTTTTTCCCCTATATTCATACTAACAAACGCTACCGGTTAAAAGTATATTAATTCGCAAGAAGATAGAACGAGGATCTTTCAGAGTGATTCTTAAGTGGCCACATCTAATGTAACTAAATTTGGGAGGATACATATAATTTTATTTACTAACCACTCAGGTCTCAATATATTTATTCCGTGTCATCACATGGTTTTTGCTTATGTTGGCGACTACTTGCATACATTGACGTAAAATCAAAACTAGCAATTATTTTATTTATTAACCGCTTTAATCTGTATATATTTAATTCGTGACATCACATGCTTTATTCTAACATTGGCGACTACTTGCATACATAGACGTAAATCCAAAACAAGATTTTATTTTATTTACTATCCGCTTTCATCTGGATATATTCAATTCGCGAAATAAAATGGCTTATTAAAATCATTTTTGAGGGCTATATAAATTTAAAATAAATTACGACCTATAAAAGGTGACGTATATTCGTATATTTCTCGATTTATCTTCTAAAAAAAATTACCTAGAATAGACACACACACACACATATATATGTGTGTGTGTGTGTGGTATTCAGCATTCCATGACTTGGAACTTTGCCGCCAGAAGGCGCTGCCTGTGACGAAAGGACTTACATCGGTAGCAGTGTTGCCAACCATACGATAATTATCGTATATGTACGATAACTTAAAACTCTGTAAGATGAAAAATAAACTAAAATTATGTGACATAACTCTGAAAAACTGTACGATAATTTCCCGATTTGTACGATAAACCAAAAGTATATTAATGGAGAATTAAAAGAACAGGTAATTTAACTGTAACTCTATAAAGAGCAACATAAAAAATTGAGAATGTTTAATTAATGTTTTTATCACTTTTTCCCATCAAATAATTATTGTTGTAGATTTTAGAGTAGCTTAAGGAGCACGTTTTGAGTTGCTTCT
>CM063509.1:49457011-49497011 GCA_032207245.1 Pardosa pseudoannulata
GTCACAGACAAAGACTGTCTCTGGAGCAACAGATTGCCATCGGTTGACTTCCAGACATTTAAAGGCTCCTCCACACTATGGTTCACTGCAAGCCATTACTGCCGTCTGGAGGGGGTATGGCTTATCGTGGTCGATGGTGGCAGACGATAAAATAACCCTGGCGGACGATGGCTTCGGAGGCGGTTTTTCTTCAAAGATTAAAGACAGCCAGATGCGCAAGTAAAGTGCGCAGTAGACCCTATGGACGAATTCACGTGCTCGGTTCATTTAGTGGCCCAGCGTGTGGATGCAATCCGTGTACCACCGTTCAAGATCACCATCAGGAAGTGGTGAAGATCAGATAGTGTGAAGGCTATATACGATCTCTCTCAACAGAACCAACTCACCTGGTGAAGGGGGCGGGGCTTCCCCTTTTCGCGTAACCCTCAACTTTTGTCAGATTCACTAATTTAGTTAGATTTGAGTCAGTACAGACATACCAACATTCAGCCACCTCTGTCAGGAACAACTTTATTTTAGGATTTAAAATTTAACATGCTACCCACAAAGTATACGCGTATGCAATTTACATACATAACAAACAAAATAAAATAACACAAATAAATTAAACAGAATTGCATATTTTATTGGTTTCTAAATTAAATCCAGTAAATAAAATTAAAATAAACACACGTTTGTAAATTATAAAAGGTAAATTAAAAGTTATGTATTTAATAATGGCAGCGGAGAGCAGTGAAGCATTAGGACAAAGTTTCCCAGCTCTCGTCTGATGACTGGACATATGCTGATTGACATTCTGCATTTGTAAATAGAAGGGAATAAATACTATGTACATTAAATAATTTTTTTGTAAGAGCCTAAGTTTGTTTCTTTGCTATAATTTGGTTCCAGACTTATTATAGTGACTTTCGGAACTAAAAATGCATGGGTTTGAAACCTACTGTTGCTGCAATTGGAATATCTTTACCCGCTTATCCGCTTATACTCATATATATTAAGTTTAAAAGCTATGTGAAACGTCGACATAGGAATTGGAAAACAGTGTAGTAAAAGATATACGATATAGCTCTATATCCAAAACTGTATATGCTCTGGAAAATGTTAATCATAAATTAAGAAACTAGACAAAACTGCTACACAAATTTAAGAAAAAAAAATTTTTTTTTAATCCATAACTTTTCTTTGTCTTTTTGATTAGCAACACGCAATCACGCACTTTCATAACAGTAGTTAACAGCTTTGAATTCACAGTTTTTTTCTTGGGAAGAAATTTCAAAGTATCATCTGAAATTCCGCTAAGTATTTTAAAAAAAATTTCAGAATTTTTAATTTTATTTATTTATTTTTAGTAAAAGATAAATAATTTATACCCTACATGTATTTACTGAAACACTTTTTTCCCCCCTTTTAAGGAGAATAAAAAATATTTTAAAATTTTACTAGCCCAGTTGGCAATAATGGCGATTTTCTTTTTAATTTTTTTTTTCATAAGTTTTTTCCGGTTTGCAGAGTAAACTTATAAAAATTCTTGAGTTTTCGTGGTATGTTGAACAAATTTTAAATTGAGTTTTCCAGATTCTATAGCAACCCTGATAGAGGTATACGACAGTTCTACTTTTCTTATAAAATGAAACGTGTTAATAATAACTACAAACGTCATTCACATTCAACGTAAAATCATGTCACTATTTTATAACGTCACCATGTACGAGTTAAAAAAAGCAGCAAATTTAGCTCCTTAACTGCCGCGAGCGTATATATATATATATATATATATATATATATATATATATATATATATATATATATATATATATATACATATATATATACATATATATACATATACATATATATGCATATAGATATATATACATATATATACATATACATATACATATATATACATATACATATATATGCATATACATACATATATACATATATACATACATATATATGCATATACATATACATATATATATACATATATATATATATATATATACATATATATACATACATATACATACATATATATATATATATATATATATATATATATATATATATATATATATATAAACACGCTTTGCGATTGGATCCATTAACTGTCCCGTAATGTATACTTTGTACGTGTTAAATGTAGTATAAGTGAATGTACTTAATGAGAATCAGGAAATTACTAAGAAACGTATTGCAAGAAGACTTATAGGGACTACTTAAGAATTGGGTTCCCTTGGCAAATTTGGCGAAAATATTGGTGATATTTACAAAAACACAAAGGTAATCCATCCGAACATTGTATTTCTTGCTTTTTCTGGCGATTTTAATGCACAATGCGCCATCGTAATAGAATTATATACTCTTACTTTATTAAAAATAAAAAACGACTTGAAAGCGGACATTTATATTTATTGGCGATTAATCCCTTAAGAGTTTACAAACGCAACAGCTTCAAATTATTAAAAATCAGCCATAGTGAACCATTAATGGTTTGTTCTATCTAATTTTTTGAAACATTGAGCGCTTTTAATATATAAGAAAAAAGTTACACAAGGAGAGCTGGATGCAAATATCATATAAATTTTAATATAGATACAGATTCTTTGGACACGGTGAGATCAAAAGAAAATGTTAGGCGACTATACTTAAACCATCATCGCCAAGTTGGCGGGGGAACCGGGTTCTTTAGTCAAGCCAGTTTTATGTATACGCCCAAAACAGTTAAAGCATTGACTGCGCAAGACGTATATATACGTCCGCGGCAGTCTTATATACAAAATAAATTTTTAAAATTTTAAAATGAGGGAAAATACTTGGTAAAAACAGTGATAATGATAAAAAAAAGTTTTTTTTTTTTCAAGTTAATAATTCAGTGTATAACATTAAAATGAATAATGTCGAAAGGTTCTCCCCACCCACTTAGGCTTTTGCATCCATAAACTTCTTCAGTTGGATGTGGGTGTGGGTCATCTAAGTCTAAGTCCGCGGCAGTTAAAGGGTTAGTTTAGGATTCCTTTGGTTTGGTTTGGAGTGCTATGGTCTATTATTTTGCTACACTGCGGCTAATGAGGCCAGAACCTACTGCATAAAGCCGATTCCAAACGGCTACGAATATCTATGCCAGTAGCGGCATTCGAATCAGTGGACTTCAGTACCGTAGAGCAACGCCCTACAATTCGACCATCGTCCGTCAGGTTTAGGATTCCTTTTCCCGTTCAAGAATACGCGGATTTCTCGTATCATAGTGAAATATTTTCAACCGATTTCTGCCCTTATCACAATTTAACCAGAATTAAAATTAATCGGTTGAAAAATTTTCACTGTAATACAAGAAATCTGCACAGTCTTCCCCAGTAAAAGGACTCATATACTAACAAGTACATGTTGAAGTTTGATAACGCTCTTAGACAATCAACTTTTCACTTTTTTCCCACGTAATATTGTTTCTAATCGAATTACATTAAAATAAATATATTATCAAACCCTCCCCCCCTGCTAAAACATAACGCTCAGAGAACAAATTATATTTGCGAAGATTTTCTTAAGAATTTCGTATTATTTTTGGTCCCTTAAAAATCTTTTGTCGATAAACGGCTGCAGCCCACAAAATAAAGGCTTCAGAGAAGAGAATTGCGCTGCATTCACCTAGTTTCCGTTTTATTAAACGACAGGAAACAAAAGCTCTTTTCTGGAAATGTGTACCAATTTCTGAAGTGAAGACGGAAATATTTTAATGGCCGCTTAGCAATAAACGCAGTCGCGCGCGATCATTAAAATTGTTTTGCCGCCAGAAGCATAATGAGGTTACCCACCCACGAGAATGGAGATTCGAGTATTTAAGCGTTCATTTTTAGGGGGGATGCGGACGAACATCACGGAGTTCTTCCCGAAAACTACCTGCCAAATGATAGAAGCTGCTTAATGACGTCCAATTTCCAACAAGAACAACTCGCGCCGGCACGACAAGACACATTTTGCAAGGAGACCCCGGGAGATTTTTCGACGAGATTAAATGGGTGCAAGAAAGGATTGCCCGAAAATGAAGGCCGAAAATTTTCTTCCTGGGAGAGATTAGGTGATCGATGGGGGGAGGAACTGCTTTAAAGTACGCGTGATTCGGCAATGACATTGTGGAGCAATAACGATGCTAAAATCGGAAGTTTAGATTTGGGGAACTGTCGACGACTGCACGCGTTCAATTAATGAGATAAGTTTTAGGGCGGCAAAAACAATTTGAAATAATTTTATTGATCCGGGGATGCCAGATTTAAAAAAAGGGAAAATAGTCAGTCTTAGAACATCAATAGTGAGTGAAAAGGGAGTTTTAGTATATAAAAGTGAAGAGAGGTGAAACTCAAAGTATAGTTGTCCTCATTTTTCACCTAAACCGATTTTTAATCAAGAAGAGTATTATTTACCACACATTTAAACTGATGATTATGAGTTGCAAATTAGAAAATCTAATTAAAACTTGTGAATGATTGGATATTTTATTTAGAAATAACTATATATTTATCTATCAATCTATATATCTATATCTATCTATCTATCTATCTATCTATATATATATATATATATGACAAGTCGTGATCCAGAGTTAAGGCGAATGGAGAACAGTCTTCTTGATAATAATAAGTTTATTTAACTCATCGTTCTTAACTTGCGTCATTTTCATTGTTCGGGATGGAGCTATGCGTGGAAAGGTGTTGACCGCTCCATGTCCACGAGCTGACTGAAAACTTACCTGTTTGCAATCTCATCAAATTCTTCCAAAATGCTTCCGCCTGACCGGATGATCCCAAAAGCTTACGCGAGCGTGGGTCATTTATTTTATTATTATAAAAGAGTTCCCTTTTTAAAATCGTTTTTAACTCATGTAATTTCCAACTACCCCTTTTTTAGACCTATATATATATATATATATATATATATATATATATATATATATATATATATATATACACATACATATATATATATATATATAAGCAAGTTTTAAAGCATTTAAAAAGATGAGAAGTTTTTTTCATTTTTCACCTAAATCGATTTTTTACAGAAAAAGTACATTTTTTTTTTAATACGGAAAACTTCAAAAGTATTTTGAGGTCCACTTTTACTATGTACGATATGTTCTTTTACTACTATCAAAGTTATTATTATTATTATTATTTTAATTTTAAAAAGGCTTTTTTTTTCCAATTAATACACTTTACAAAAAATTAAAATAATTAAAACAAAGTCAAATAGTACACAGTTAAATGAACAAATTTGATAATTACAGATTGTATGCGGATACATTTCGCAGCAGAATTGTACCGGGAGCGGGCGTTTAGCTCGTAAATTTAGTTATTCAGTTAAATCTCAATAGATCGAAAATTATTTAATTTTTTTAACCAACTTTTCGTATTTTATATTGAAATATATAAACAAATATATAAATAGACAATATATATATATATATATATATATATATATATATATATATATATATATAAAATTTTCTCAATGATAAATAAAAAGTTAATTTTAAATCTAAATTGATTTTTTAATCAACCTCCCCGTTCTGTAGTTCCGCATCGACTGATGTAAAAACCAGTTTTTATTTGTCTAAATTTTTCCGAAACGTATGTAGTATACAAGAACATTTGGCTTCGTTTTCCTGTATATACCGTTATTTATGTACCCACAAACAAACCATGTTGTTACACTAACCCGTACTAGTGCGTGTCCCGCGCTCAAGTATCAATCGTCAGAAAACGTACTAGAATGTGTCCCGCGCTCAAGCACCAATCGTCAGAAAACAGGAGGTGTCCCACGCTCAAGTATCAATCGTCAGAAAACGTACTAGTACGTATCCCGCATACAATGTGTTTATAGTAACTTGCGACTGGAAATGAGACAGATATCCGGCGACTATCGACTATAGAACTATTTTTTAAATATCTGGAATCGTCATTTGGATATCTATAAACCAAAACAAAAGAGTTTTGAAGGAGATATTACCCTAATTCAGGAGTTTGAAGGGCCCTACAGAAAAATGTCCTCATTGCAGGAGGCACGAGTAATTTAATCATTTTCAGGAAATAGTGAGTTATTTTTAAAAGGTGAGAGGAGTGAGTCTGTGGTAGCCAGTTATTCTAATATGCGCCGTTATTTTCTCAAAGCTTTATTCGGTGTCTCAGAAGAATTTCGTGCATCCACCTAGTAAACATTTTCCTTCAGCACTATTTATTAAATTTCCTGCAGACCATTAATCTTTTTCAAATAAATGTACGAGAAATACTGCATATCCTTAGCCAGCACAGTAGGGGCATGCATTTTTAACCTTTTTTGCCTTGCGTGTTTGTCATGATTAATTAAGTATGAAAAACTTGGGATCAACACATAGCACACTTAACCGGAATATACCAGACATTTTTATATATAGGTTAGATAAATGATTTTAACTAAGTGCTACCTAAATATAAAACCGAAATCACACGGGAGGCATGTGTTTTACTTACGGTATTAATACTGTGACACTGCTATAGTTATAGTCACAATACTATATTAATAAAACATTCTAAAATTTAAATGTATTCTAAATTAGATCTAACAGAAAATAGGATAACTAACGACGGCGGGTTTACCCATGACATTGTAGAAGTATATCTGTGAGTTGCAAATACAGTACATTCCCGAGTATTTGGCCTAATGTGGCGGAAGGCAAGGCCGGATATTAAAAAAGCCGGATAGGTCGGAGTTCTATGAACTCGTTTCTTTGCCTGCCAATACTAAGTTTTTATACCAAAACTCCTTACTGAATATTTTAAAAAACGTATTTCGTGGTCCGTAGAGTTATGACAAATGCACAATCATGCAACTGAATGATAGTTATACATCTTTTCATCAGTTATGCGCCGAACAATGGCCGATTGGTTAAGGTGCTAGCCTTCGATACCGGAGTTCATGGGTTCGAATCCCACAGTGACATAAATGTTCGTAGCCGTTCGGAATCGGCTTTAAGCTGTAAGTCTCGGTCTCATTTGCCCTCGTGTTGAAAAAGTAGACCGTAGCACTCCAAACCAAACCAATCATCAGTTATGCAAATTTCTATTGAAACTAAAAGATTTTTTAATTTTCACAGATCACTAAAAGATAATTCCTTTTTTTTTTTTTTCTCTCGAAGTTTTCTATTGCATTCTAATGGTACCAAAAATAGTAAACATTTTCAGTCGATTCGCAAGTGCGTAAAATTTATCTCAAAACCGTAAATTTTACAGATAATTTGGTTTGGAAAAGTTAACAGGTACACAAAACTATCGTCGCCGAAGTTTTACTTCTTTATACAATTCGCGTGCAATAGGTACACCAACTTTTTTAAACGAGGAAACCATTGAACAAAACAGCTTCTATTTGTAATGACTATTTTTTTTCTTTTTTTTTGGGGGGGGGGGGGCGTGGAACCGCATCTGAGATTAAAATTAATAAATAGGAAACCAAATTATGGCGACGTGTCATCTCAGTACAAATAAATTCATCCTTCTCATTGATCCAAATAAATCTATTTACAATGATACTTTTTTTTTTGACGTGGAACCGCATCTGAGATTTAAATTAATAAACAGGAAACCAAATTATGACGACGTGTGTTATCTCAACACAAACAATTTTATCCTTCTCATTGATCCAAATAAATCTATTTGCAATGATACATTTTTTTTGGACGTGGAACCGCATCTGAGATTAAAATTAATAAACAGGAAACCAAATTATGGCGACGTGTCATCTCAGCACAAACAATTTCAACCTTCTCATTGATCCAAATAAATCTATTTACAATGATACATTTTTTTGGACGTGGAACCGCATCTGAGATTAAAATTAATAAACAGGAAACCAAATTATGGCGACGTGTCATCTCAGCACAAACAATTTCATCCTTCTCATTGATCCAAATAAATCTATTTGCAATGATGCAATATTTTTTCTGGACGTGGAACCGCATCTGAGATTATAAATAATAAACAGGAAACCAGATTATGGCAACGTGTCATATCAGCACAAACAATTTCATCCTTCTCATTGACCCAAATAAATGTTACTTACAATATAAATTTTATTTATATTTAATTATGAATAATTTTATTTCTCTTTTCTTATTCTTTTGTATATGTCACAAAAAAGAAAGAAATAAACATATTTTTTAACCCAATCAAAATTGTTCTGCAAGCTTTGTAATGTTTTCCTACAGCTTTGCTAGAGGAATAAAGCCTTTGTTTTACCTTTACCTAATTAATTAGTCCAGTCTATTCACTCTACTTGATATAACCGAGATATAATATCCATCAAATGATATTTAGCATTCATTTCAGCATACTTTTTTTCTACATAATTTTTCCTAACCGCACAATCTGAATACACACCACGGCGCATACAAATATATGGTTTTTGCATCCGGAATAAAGTTAATAGTTGCAAACCAACGAACCAGTTACCAATCGCGTGTTACGAAGTCTTTATCCATGTCAAATCAGCATACTTCCCATATGTCATCAGACCGGCGGAAGCAGGTGAAAATATGCTTGACTGGTCAGTGGGTAGCATTTAATACAGACATCATGGGAATGCAGAATTATGCACCCCGTTCGTTCCAAATGGAAAACGAACGAAGGACTGCTGCTGCAGATGTTAGAAATGGACTATTCCAGACAGTAAAACTACAAACATACCTGATCAAACAATAGACCATTTTAGCTTTCAGTTAACACATTCCTAAAAGGAATTTTGTAAATGTGTAACAATTTTAATTTTTTATTGCGTCAAGCTACAAACATAGCATATACCTTTGGCATAGATTCAAACAAACAAACAAAAAAATACTCTTTTAATGTATGCTATGTTTTAATATTTATTGACGGTATATTTTAATGTATGTACTCTTTGATACCAAGTAATATTCCAGGACTAGCACATTTGTTAGTGAAAATATTCTGTTTTTCTCTATCAAAATTTACTTCGAGAGTTTTATCCTTTCTTTCAAAAATATTATTTAAAAAAAATTTAGTGTGTGGCAACATAACTTTACTACAGTCATGTCCTGGAAAGCAATTCAATACAGCACACTCAGGTAGAGAAATTCCGTTTCTGGCATGGATGTCCATAGCCGTTCGGAATCGGCGTTAACCCTTTAACGGGCAGTGGTTTCGAAGCGAAACCACCTGTTAAATTTTTCCTCCCCTTTTCCAAAAACATATGAAGGATGTTTTTATATTCTATGCTTATGATATTCCATACTCACAACATAGAGTAGTTCTATACTTATTGTTTATGTTGGGTTTAGTTGTTTGGTTTGAAGCGCTACAATCTATCGTTTTCCAACCCAAGGGCTAATGAGACCAGGATCTACAGCTTAAAGACAATTAAAAATGGCTACGAACATTCATTCCTGCAGTGAGATTTCAACCCACAAATTCCTGTAATGAAAAGCAGCTCCCTACCATGCGGCCATCTTTCGGCTATAAATTGTTTAGTTTTTTTTTATTATAACATTTTTATGATAATAATCATTGTTCTCCCAGTATAATTAAACCTTTAAAAAGGTACTTTCACTCCGCACGAGGAGCTGGATTTTGCACTTTAACCACCCTTCAAATTCCCTCATGGAATGTAAATAAAAATTAGAAATTTTATATTTATAAAAGCTTAAAGATACCATTTATGAACTAATTTCCTTAAATCCCAAAGAATTATCATTAGTGACCTTTAAAGGGTTAATCAATAGGTCCTGGTCTCATAAGACCTCATGAGCAAAAGAGTAGACCGTAATGCTCCAAACAAAACAAAACCTGGTATCAAAAAACAGCGCTCTACTCAAACGTGGAGCCGAATGATCGCATCATTTACGCGTGAATGAACACAAATATATCGCACAAAAATTTATGTATTTTCTTTAAACAAATAGCAGGAATAAACAAAATATATAGTGGAAAATTGCTTTAAAATTTTTATGTATGAAAAAAAGAATGTTAAGGGCCCAGAGAGAATTTGAGAAGTTAAACACAGAGATATCCTACATCAAAAATACATTCTTATTACAAAAATCGTTCAATGAAAGCAAGCCTACACGCAGGAATTCAATTTAAAGGACTAAAATATTTAAAATTCTTATGAACAAACTTAAGAATATTTTTAAGGACCTAGAAAGAATTCCAGAAGTTAAAAGCACAGATATGATACATTAAAAAATACATCATCATAAAAATCGCTCAATAAAAGCAAGCATACACGTTGAAATACAATTTAAAGGACTAAAATATTTAAAATTTTTATGGACAAACTTAAGAACGTTTTTAAGGGTCTAGAAAGAATTCAAGAAGTTAAAAGCAGAGATATCCTGCATAAAAAAATACATCCTTATTACAAAAATCGTTCAATGAAAGCAAGCATACACGCAGGAAATTCAATTTAAAGGACTAAAATATTTAAATTATTATGAACAAACTTAAGAATGTTTTTAAGGGCCTAGAAAGAATTCGAGAAGTTAACCGGGATATTCTGTATCAAAACATACATCTGCATTACAAAAATCTCTCAATGAAAGCAAGCATACACGCAGGAATTCAATTTAAAAGACAAAAATATATAAAATTCTTACGAATAAACTTAAAAATATTTTTAAGGGCCTTGAAAGAATTCGAAAAGTTAAAAGCACAGATATCATACATAAAAAAAGAAAATATCTTCATCACAAATATCGTTCGACGAAAGAAAGCATACACGCTGGAATTCAATTTAAAGGACAAAAATATTTAAAATTCTTATGAACGAAGTTAAAAAAATTTTAAGGGCCTAGTCAGAATTCGAGAAGTTAAAAGCAGAGATATCCTGCAACAAAAAATACACCATCACAAAAATCGCTCAATGAATGCTTAAAGGACTAAAATATTTAAAATTCTTATGAACAAACTTAAGAATGCTTTTAAGGGCCTAGAAAGAATCCGAGAAGTTAAAAGCAGAGATATCCTGAATAAAAAAAAATACATCTTTATCATAAAAATCGCTCAATGAAAGCAAGCATACACGCAGTAATTCAATTTAAAGGACAAAAATATTTAAAATTCTTATGAACAAACTTAAGAATGTTTTTAAGGGCCTAGAATTCGAGAAGTTAAAAGCAGAGATATCCTGCATCAGAAAATACACCTTTATCATACAAATCGCTCAAATAAAGCAAACATACACGCAGGAATTAATTCAATATATATAAAGGACAAAAATATTTAAAATTCTTATGAACAAACTTACGAATGTTTTTAAGGGCCTAGAAAAATTTTGAGAAGTTGAAAGCAGAGATATCTTGCATCAAAAAATACATCTTCATCATAAAAATCACCCCAATGACGGCAAGCATACACGCAAGAATTCAATTTAAAGGACTAAAATATTTACAATTCTTATGAACAGTTTAAAAATTTTTAAGGGCTTAGACAGAATTTGAGAAGTTGAAAGCAGCGATATCCTGCATCAAAAAACATATCTTTATTATAAAAATCGCTCAATGGAAGCAAGCATACAAGCAGAAATTCAATTTAAAGGACTAAAATATTTACAATTCGAGCAAAGTTTAAAATTTTTTTTAAGAGCCTAGTCAGAATTCGAGAAGTTAAAATCAGAGATATCCTGCATCAAAAAATACATCTCCATCATAAAAATCACTCAATAAAAGCAAGCACATACACAGGAATTCAATTTAAAGGACTAAAATATTTAAAATTCTTAGGAACATACTTAAGAATGTTTTTAAGGGCCTAGTCAGAATTCGAGAAGTTAAAAGCAGAGATATCCTGCAACAAAAAATACATCTTCATCACAAAAATCGCTCAATGAATGCTTAAAGGACTAAAATATTTAAAATTCTTATGAACAAACTTAAGAATGCTTTTAAGGGCCTAGAAAGAATCCGAGAAGTTAAAAGCAGAGATATCCTGAATAAAAAAATACATCTTTATCATAAAAATCGCTCAATGAAAGCAAGCATACACGCAGGAATTCAATTTAAAGGACTAAAATATTTAAAATTCTTATGAACAAACTTAAGAATGCTTTTAAGGGCCTAGAAAGAATTCGAGAAGTTAAAAGCAGAGATATCCTGCAACAAAAAATACACCTTCATTACAAAAATCGCTCAATGAATGCTTAAAGGACTAAAATATTTAAAATTCTTATGAACAAACTTAATGCTTTTAAGGGCCTAGAAAGAATCCGAGAAGTTAAAAGCCAAGATATCCTGCATCAAAAAATACATCTTCATCGTAAAAATCGCTCAATAAAAGCAAGCATACACGCAGGAATTCACTTTACACTTTTATCGCGCAAACGTATTTTGATTATTGGAATTACGTTCTTCTATTACTTTAATACAATAATACTTATATCCATTTTGGGATTTTCAAATCTAATAAAAACCAAATTATCAGATCTCCAATCGGCATGCTTACTGTTTGTATGCAAATGTTAGGAAAATAAAAATAAACAGAGAATGGAACATTAAAATCTAATTACAACTGACTGATGTTGAGAGATGAATAACAAGTGAAAACTTTTACACACATTAATTCTTGTCAGAACAATGCATTGTTCGACGACAATAAGACCATCAAAACAGGGTTTGTATACGATAGTTATCACCATAAATAATTCTCTTTTCATGATTTAATCGTTTGCTGATAGTATTACAAAATCTTATGCAAACAGAACATATTAAATAGATTTTCATCAAATGTTACTTCAAAGAGAAAACGATGAAATGTGTAATAGACGTTATTTCTTTTTCTCTTTTCTGTTTCCTGTGGCTGCTTAAATAGCGTTTTCCTTTTATACCGAAACGTAAATCGCTCTGCGATTCCAGGTTTAATGAACTACCACTGATTACCACAATCTACTGTCGATATCTCAATGTTCTGCTTATCTGGAAGATTTTCCGAGATATTGAATTGTAAATGAAATAAAATTTATGCGGGTTTTTTTTTCGATAATTCGAATATTTTTCACAGCCCCGACGACCTCAAGACATCCAGAATCGGCTGTATAATAATTTTACCTTTATTTATTATTTATCTTATGTATGTATCAGGGATGAGAGCTAGTCAGAGGCTTGAAAATACTGATTTTACTGACCAAAATTGGAAAATACTGACAAATTACTGAGAGATTTAAAAAAGAATTATCATTTTTAGTAATTTCATTAGTATTCCTTAGCTCTAATCCCCTGTTTAATAATAGCCTAAGTTGTCTGTCCTCGAATTTATGAAGCGGATGTACCTGGAATAGAAAGAGGCATCCATATTGGATTCGTGATGAGTTAGGGTTAGCAACGTTCAAAATCCATCCCTTCACCCCTTATCGAGCGTTTAATGTTATTATTTTAAGCCCTATTTTCCCGTTTAACAGCAGGCGATTAAATTTATCAATTTATCACATAATAAATAGGTAAAAAAAATTCCAGCGTTATGACGTCATTCCTTTAGCTATTTCATTTAATCATTTCTTATTTCAAATTATTTAAATATCGTCTGCATTATTTTCATACGTTTTATCCCTGAACTTAGATGTGAAGTAAAAAATTTTCTTTTGTATTTGGCTTAAATAATAGATTACGTATATATGTGATAATTCACAGCCATCTAAACACAAGGCCTGCTCGCTGATTTTCCGAAAACCGGTCACGTGATCTCTAAAAGGCGGTATTCTATTAAATTCTGTTGATGCTTGTTGATTGCTTGCGTATTACTTCTTTTGAAAAAAAAACAAAGAAATTTATGGAAATAAAATAATGCTTGCTTTTATATGTAAGGTAAGTAGCAATTTTGCTACTGTTTCTTCTATTATTTTATGAGCTGTTTTCTAATTAAGCATATCATACGAATGATGGTAATTCTTAAGTTCGACACTTTAGAATGGTTCAAATGTTTTGTTATTAGTGTGTGCTTTGTATCATATTGTATATTATAACTGTCGTTTTAAAAATAAGTTTCATTGTATTGTTAGATCTCATTAAGGAGTTTATATAATACAACATTTAATATCCGTAAGTTAAATGTATTCTAAGTTATGTTAAAGTTTCGTTTTTGCTGTGTATTGCAACTTGGCTATTGTTGATAACTCACAAGTTACAATTTCTGTTTTATCCTAAAGGAAAACTATTTATTATTACCACAATAAAAGATTAATGTATCCTTACTTCATTGATTTTTTAATGTGTTTTTAAGGGGCTTTATTAATAAAATTTGATGTACAACTTCTTTCCCATACTACAATAGCAACTGGGAAATTTCTATGTAGAATCAATGTTATCTGCACTTTAAATTGTTTCTGATTTATCAACTTCATATTTTTTACGTCCTGAGCTCTTTTTTTTCAGATTTTCATATTAACTTTCTACAATTTAAAATTTTGAATGTCGAAGCGTAAAGAAGACATATATGTAATAAAAATTAAACTACCAAAAGAAAATTTATAAATGTAAGAAAAAAAAATTAATCTAAAGTAATCGACAGAAGCAATGTTTTTACACATTTTTATTATAAAAATATAACCTTTATTCAATGCTGTACTATTTTATAACTGGTAATTTCTCATATAACCTGTAGAAAAGTAATTAAATAAACATGCTTAAAGTTTTTGAATAGCTATGTCTAACACAGCCAAAAGTAGAAAAATCCCATCTAAATAAAATTTTCAAACTGTTAAAATTATATAAATAAATTTTAATTAATAGATGCTTTAGGTAGAGGAACTTAAAAAACTGTATTTACACTTAGTTACATTTATGTATTCAGATATTTACAAATGTTTTATTAAAATATAACAGTAATTTTATAGCAAATGATAATCAACTCAGTCACTTAACCATATCTTAAAAATGTAATAGATTATATAAATAGGTCTTCTAAATTATGTTTGCATGATTGTTTACTTCACTTCTAAAATATAATTTTAACTACTTATAAAATATTTCTGAATAACTACTCTAAAAAAGTGACTGAAAAATATACTGAAGAAGTTAAGGAAAAATACAATAAGAGAAAAATAAAAAAAAAATTCTTAAATATTTCTTGTAACAACATTTTTACTTTTTTTCTGTATACTATTGAATTATGTCTCATTGTTTATCTAGTACAAATCAGTATCAGATGTTATAAGTAAATAAAACTGTAAAAATTTTTCCTCAGCA
This sequence comes from Pardosa pseudoannulata, assembly GCA_032207245.1. NCBI lineage: Eukaryota > Metazoa > Arthropoda > Arachnida > Araneae > Lycosidae > Pardosa > Pardosa pseudoannulata. The sequence goes on from CM063509.1 coordinate 49,472,232, forward strand.
TATTTTTGCATGAGTTTGTGAAATTTGTCAGTGATAAATTGTTCTATGATTTTAAACTAAGGCAGTGTTTTTTTAACATTGCCTTTAATATAATCCTTAAGGATTTTATTTATTTTAATTTTAATGTGATCCGTAAAGGATCATATTTTATGAATAAAGGTTAAGACATTTTATTTCCATGGGACCATTTAATAAAAGGTAAGTAAAAAGGAAAAAAAAGATGTCAGTTGTGTAATTTTTTGCAAATGTAATTTCTTTGCTTAAAATTTCATCTATGTATCGTATCTGTTCTCGTGTAGTGTATGAAGTGATTTTGGTAACTAAAATTTAAATATAAATTGACACACAAATAAAATCTATAGCAAAATAATTTTCTACTAATCAATATTCAAGTTAGTGAAATAATTGAATATCCTTAGTTTATTTTTTGAAAAAAATATTTTGCTGAGTAGTAAAAGGCATAACACAATTTACTTGAGGATTATAGGAGGGAAACCGCCTTCGGCCGCCGCCATGTTTTTAAGCGAGCAGGCCTTCTATATAGATGGCTGTGATTTTAAATTTAATCATCGATTACTTTTGTTGCAATGAAAATTTTATCACCGGTATTAACAACAAATTATGTCTACCTCCAGGGTGTAGTAGAAATGATAGTTTCTAATATGACAGATATAAACCCACCTTAATTCAATATACCACATAATCTACGAGTCGAAAGACAGCCGAATGGGTAGTGTGCTTTCTCTTCGATACCGTAGCTTATGGGTTGGAATCCCACTACTGGCATGAATGTTTGTAGCCGTTCGGAATTAAGCCCCGATTTTTATTAGCCTTTTGTGGCAAAACAGTAGACCATAGCGCTCCACCACAGACCAAAAGCTACAGTATAGCAATAATAAATCCTATATTAGCTATACCTATGACGAGCGATAGCCGAAAGAGTGGGGTGCTTTCTCTTCAGTACCGTAGCTCGTAGGTGGAATCCCACTACTGGCATGAGTGTGTGCAGCCATTCGGAATTAAGTCCCGGTTTCATTAGCCTTTTGTGGCAAAACAGTAGACCATAGCACTCCATACCCACCAAACCAAAAGCTACAGTATAGCAATAATAAATCCTATATTGACTATACTTATAACGAACAATAGCCGAATGGTTGGGGTGCTTTCCCTTCGGTACCGTAGCTCGTGGGTTCGAATACCTCAACAGACATGAATGTTTGTAGCAGTTCGGAATTACGTCCCGGTTTTATTAGCCTTTTGTAGAAAAGCAGTAGATCATAGCGCTCCATACCACCACAGACCAAAAGCTACAGTATAGCAATAATAAATCCTATATTAGCTATACCTATAACGAACGATAGCCGAGTGGGTAGGGTGCTTTCTTTTCGGTACCGTAGCTCGTGGGCTCGAATCCCATTACCGGCATGAATGTTTGTAGCCATTCGGAATTAAGTCCAGGTTTTATTAGCCTTTTGTAACAAAACAGTAGACCATATCACTCCATACCCCCCAGACCAAAAGCTACAGTATAGCAATAATAACTCCTATATTAGCTATACCTATAACGAACGATAGCCGAATGGTTGTGGTGCTTTCTCTTCGGTACTGTAGCTCGTGTGTTCGAATCCCACTACTGATATGAGTGTTTGTAGACATTCAGAATTAAGTCCCGGTTTCATTAGCCCTTTGTAGCAAAACAGTAGACCATAGCACTCCATACCACCACAAACCTAAAGCTACAGTACAGCAATAATAAATCCTATATTGCCTATATTATATTCCAACTATATATATAAACTTGATACTTTATAATTTCAAGAGATAAAAAGTTTTCTTTTCCCGAAACAATCATTTACCATAAAAATAAATAAATAAATAAATAAAATAAATTCGTACTTGCATATTTCGGGAGAGAGGCGGGGGAATAGCGCATACTGTGATTTGGCTGCCATCTATTTTCCCCGGGCTCTGCACAGGAGCGAAACTACTCCAGGAATCTATCTCTTATCGTCGCCTCGGACACACGCGAATTTCGACACCATCTGTCACCCGGCCGCAATTTATATCTCCGGCGCTGTCAGGAAAAGCTATTAATATGTGTCCACTACCAATAATAAGAAATGGCAGTCATAAAAATACCAGGCCCCGAAACTTCAATCATCGGATAATCCACCGCGTCGCTGGAGACGTTACAATGTTCCAAAGGGATGGAGTGAGTTTGTGTCTACACACACACATATATGTGTGTGTATGTATATGTATGTATGCATATATATATATATATATATATATACGCGTGTGCATGTATGCAGAAATACAGTCGGCTCCGCTTAATGTGATCTGTTTGGGACACCGTGATTTTGATAACAATAAACGATATACAAAATTATATAAATTACCCCCCCCCTTTAATTCATACGTACTAAATTTCAAAATAAATTAAGAAACTCACCTTATATTTATGTACTGTCTATTATCCTTTAAGACATAAGAATTGTTTACATAATAAAAATAATTAGTCAACTGTTGACTGTCTACAATTTTTTCTAAGAAGCTCACTGATAAGTCGTTCGTAATCATGTTTTTTAAAGTCATCTGAGCGATGTTGTATTCCACGTTTCAACACTTTCAATGCATTTCAGAAGCTGAGAAATATGTAACTGCGCTGCAGCATTGAGCTAACTCGTGTTTGGTAACCTGTCATAACGATTTAAAATTTCGATATTTAGTTTGAATGTTAAATCATTTCGCTTTCTGGCTTCCATATCGACAAACTGCACGTAAGCGAGCAAGCCATAAAATGTGAATACGCTCCTTCTCAGTTCCGAATAGAATTTTTTGCATTTTGCTTATCTGACAACTATTGACCACCAGCAGGGTGTACGTATTCCTAAAAAATTCCAGGAAAGTGTAATTTTCCACTCTTTTGTTCATTCCCAACTTCCCTAGATTGAAGAGGAGAATTCTTGGAAATTCAAACAACAGCGAAGGGAAGGAAAAGAATGGGTTCCTTCTGAATATATTGTGAATATTCCTTTGCCATTTAAAATGAGGTTCGAAAACTGATAACATTAACCGATGTAACGATCCCATAAAGCGATAATTTTAACATACAAATGAATAGAGAGAATTGGGACCCAGTGATTTCGATAACAATAAGCGATTGATAACATTAACTGCGGTCACATTAACCAGAGCCCACTGTATATTTTCCCACATGGGTATAACAAAAGGTAAATTAAGGTAACATTAAAAGAATATTTTTTACGCACGAGCAGTTGGAAATAATTTACTTTCATACGTTATATCGCATCCAATATTATTTAATGTATTATCTTTAAACTTTAGTATAGTGTTTCCTGGACGTGAAATCTGGATGAAAATTGTGCATCTAGTGAGGTAACGAAAGCATTTCTATGCTAAATTTCTACTACAGAAACATTCGTCATAACTGATGCTCCTACCTACTAATTTTCAAATTTTAAATCATTTGCCTATTTGGGACTAAAGTGTCAGTCAGTAACATTTCCAGGGGATCGGATGAATTTTTAGAGGGCGCGAGTTTTTTTCTGCTGTACTAAGGAGCGAGAGATTGATCTTCAAATTTTAAATCATTTGCCTACTTGGGACTAAAGTGTCAGTCAGTAACATTTCCAGGGGATCGGATGAATTTTTAGAGGGCGCGGGTTTTTTTCTGCTGTACTAAGGAGCGAGAGATTGATCTTCAAATTTTAAATCATTTGCCTACTTGGGACTAAAGTGTCAGCCAGTAACATTTCGACGGAATCGGATAAATTTTTAGAGGCTGGGATGCTTTTTTTCTGCTGTTTTAAGGAATGAGAGATTTATCTTCAAACTTTAGATTATTTGCTTACTTGGGACTAAAGTGTCAGCCAGTAAAACTTCAAGGGGATCAGATAAATTTCTAGAGGGTGGGGTGCTTTTTTTCTGCTGTACTAAGGAGCGAGAGATTGATCTTCAAATTTTAAATCATTTGCCTACTTGGGACTAAAGTGTCAGTCAGTAACATTTCCAGGGGATCGGATGAATTTTTAGACGGCACGGGTTTTTTTCTGCTGTACTAAGGAGCGAGAGATTGATCTTCAAATTTTAAATCATTTGCCTACTTGGGACTAAAGTGTCAGCCAGTAACATTTCGACGGAATCGGATAAATTTTTAGAGGGTGGGGTGCATTTTTTTCTGCTGTGCTCAGGAATGAGAGGTTTATCTTCAAATTTTAAATCATTTGTCTACTTGGGACTAAAGTGTCAGACAGTAAAATTTCGACGGGATCGGATGAATTTTTAGAGGATGCGGCGCTTTTTTTCTGCTGTACTAAGGAGATTGATCTTCAAATTTTAAATCATCTGCCTATTTGGGACTAAAGTGTCAGCCAGTAAAATTTCGAGGGGATCGGATAAATCTTTAGAGGGTAGGGGCTTGTTTTTCTGCTAAACTAAAAAGCGAAGGGTTAAAACAAAAACATAAATCTGAAATAATGTAATATTATATTGTAAGGATTCTTTGAGTTCTTTAGCAGTGTGTGAATTGCTCAAAGAAGTAACAGTCCAAGACACACACACACACACACACACGCGTGTATTTCCTTTATTCCTTCTACCGTCGGTTTATGGTGGTGTATTAGATATTTATCCATACAGGAAAGATAAAAGAAGCGGAAGAGCATTCTCTTCAATTGCTGTTGCGAGGCGAAAAACACTGATGAACTCTCGTTACCGGATAGTAACTTTTGGTGCTTCGCTACTGCCTCCTCACAATTTATATAGCAGCCACAGGGGATTATCATTCGCCAGATATCCGCCAGCTTGAGGACGAGATATATTTAACGGGAAGTCCGGGGAGCGCGGATTATAAATGGTGTTCTCTCGCGATATGACACGACTATTAGGAGAAGGGGGCTTTAAACAAGAAGGAGAGAAGGGAACACGCCATGACGAAGTTGCAACACTTAGACAGACATGCCAACATTCATGCACTTGTGTCCGGAGCAACAGCGTGGTTTGAATTGATTATACATAAGCTAACAGGTTTCAAATTCACAGTATATATCTACAGATTATTACATAAATTAATATTTAAAAATACTAAAATTTTAAAAATATACACATCAAATTTAAAAACATTAAAATATTTTGCTTTAATTTATAACATATTATTCAACTACAGTAACATTGAGATTAAAATATTTATTTTCTTCAAAAAATCTACAGTTTGTCTCTCAATCTAATTTTACACATTACCAAAACTTTTAATATCAAATATACTATGTATAAAAAATAAAATAAAAAACATACATTATTGCAAAATTTGTATTTAATTATATAGTTATATTTTAGTTTCAATTGTTATTTACATTTTTCATTTTTAAAATTTTTTAACAGAATTTGTTTCATTCGAGTTATCATTTTTTTCGGATATTCTTTTTATTATAAGTTTTTTAATTTGTTTCTGTTTTCTTAAGTATTTCCCAGTATTTCTGCTATTTTCTGCTAGTATTATTCTTCTGTGTACATGCCACCCAATGGTGTCATGTAACAAGCACTCATGTAACGACTAAAATACTCCCAGGTAAGGGTTTGGGCCTATTTATATCAGGGCTTGTACTTTGCAAGTCTAACAACCCTTCCCTGTAAAAAGTACTTGTTGCGAAAAAAGAAGAAATACACATCGGCCCTATTTACCATTGAAAAGACATAAGATGTGAATTTCTGGAGCCCATAGCCTGCTTTGTGGACTTTACTGCATAGCCTTGAAAGATCTTCACAGAAATGGAAATCAGGAGACATTTAGGCCCCTTCAGAAATGCCTGAGAAATGGAAAAGGCCTCTTCTGTCATCTCAGTATAGTTGACACTTTATACAATGAAAGTCGAAAAATAATAAAAGTATACTATAAAACATAGCAAAAACCATGTTAGTTATAATAATAACGGAGATAATTGATGATAGAGAAATGTTTGATAGAAGGAATACATAACGAAGCTTCTATATTTTGATTTGATATATTTCATGTCGCACGTCAGGAGATGCATGTACTACCAGACATAGAAATGTTCAAAACCTCACCCTCGTAATAAGAATAATTTGCTTTATCCAAAAGTTTAAAGAGTTCTATTTCCAATTCTTCCCTAGATTCAATAAATTAGCCTTAAATGACTCATAATTCTATTTGATACTTAAAATCTACTAACTTAACCCTTTGAACTCGAGGACTCAGGAGCGGAGCCATTTAAAATGTGTCTTCAAACTCGAGAGCTCAGCTACGGAGACAATGCAAATAATTTTCAATTTTTAACATAAAAACGAAAACAAACCTTAAAAACTAATTATTTTGTATTGTCTTCGCAGCGGAGCCCTCGAGTTTGAAGACAAATTTTAAATGGCTCTGCTCCGGAGCCCTCAAGTGCAAAGAGTTAATATTACCATTTAATAGACTGCTGAATAAATTGAAACTTTATTTAAGATCATCAAATTGAGAAAATCTTGTTTTAAAACTTCCAATCAGGATATTCATTTTCTTTCAAATACTATCTAAGAATTTGGTTTCTTTGGTTGCCGCAAAAATCAATTAGATGTCCACCAGTTGGGACACCGCTTGCCACGAGCATGAACATCGAGTTTGATCTTCATAGACACTAAAGACGTCGAATCTCCAAATGTAATCTCCATTCTATAAGTACTTCCATCTAATGGCTGTTATTTTGCAATTGCAAACTTTACTATACTACACCATCGTATAATTCATCATTCGAGGCAGTATAATAAGTAACGTACACGAAAACTTTCTTTGCAGTATGAAAATAACTGGTAAGAAAGTGAATTGTCAAAAGAGAGAGCCCAATACTATGCTTATATATCAGGGATTCTCCCTTCTACAAGTACTTCCATCTAATGGCTGTTGTTTTTCAATTACAAACTCTACTGTACTACACCATTGTATGATTCATTATTCGAGGGAGTATCAATAAGTAACGCACACGAAACCTTTCTTTGCAGTATGAAATTAACTGGTAAAAAAGTGAATGGTCAAAAGAGATGGCCCAATGCTATGCTATATATAAGGGATTCTATGTACTAGTAACCTTTAAAATGTCGTTTGTGATTTCACAGTTACAATGAATCTTTGATGAGCAGTGATAAGATGTCATCAAACGAAATAGTAGGAGAAAATCATTTGGAAATGGTTAAAGTTCAGGGAACAAACTGTATTGACCGTACCAATGTGGGAAGAGTTTTAAACTGTAGGTCGCAACCTCAATCGAGGTCGCTGACTGCAGCAAAGTCAAAAATTTAGTTCTCTTGATACTTCTCTAACTTAAGATGATAATTTTACAGTTCAATATATATTTTTATACAATGCATAAAAAATAGATGAAATCAATAGAAAGATAAAACGTTTCTACGATTTTTTTAAAAAACTGAAACGTTTATTTTACTTGCTTTAAACGTGACGCTGTCAGTTCGTCAAAGGCCCTGCGTATGCAAAATCAGATAGCGACTTTCCAAGTGGCTACACTTAATAGGAAGACTATAGTTAATGTTTGAACTTACCCAAGTAAATAACTGAATTTATTTTTAATATTGTATTATATTTATAAGTTTGCTACTTATTTAAATATTTCATATTGCGCTATGTCTTAAAAATTAAAGTTAATGACCCAAACTACAACTGTATATTACAGAAGAAGTGAAGAAACTTACAGTTTTACTCCGGTGCGTGTTGGATTTACGCAATGCTTATGGGATCCTACGAAATTTTCGTAAATATTCCCACACCAAAAAAGTTTAAGAAACCCTGGTATAAACAGTAATAAAGGCTGACGGACCTCAAACAGGCCATGACTGCTTACATGGTTACATGGTTCTTTCTCAATTGAAGAAGTTCTATGAGACCAAAATTTTCAAACTGGTTTAAAGATGTAAATAAAAGCTGTGGCGAATGCTTTAACATAATTGGAACTTCACTGGAAAAGAAATATATTTTCAATACTTTTATTTCCGTTTCAAATTCTAATTAACCCCTTCCGGTAAAATGACGAGTCTAGCTCGTCATTGGTTTTTCATTCCATACCGCACAATGACGAGCTACACTCGTCATGTGACTAAAGTTACTGATAAATATGATAATTAATTTAGTTTAAAATTTCTAGTGTACTGAATTTAGCAACACTTTTGTTACTTGTGGAAATCCCAGGTCACTCTTACATATTGTTTATTTAAAGTTTCTTGGTACAAGTCACTGCCAAATTGATGAGTCAGAATAAAAGAAAACCTACTAAGAAATGCCGTGTGTGTTACAAGAATCAAATTAGAAGTGAGACTCCCTGGCGATGTAAACAATTCAGAATTCCTTTGCACTTTGTTTTGAAAAGTACCACTAGCTTGAAGACTATTATCTTAATTTTACCGTTTCTGATACTTAACACTATGTAAAAAGTGGATTTTAATTAAAAATATGTAAGAATTGTAAAATAAAACAAGTTTTTTAAATAAAAAATAAATGGTTACTTCACGTACAGTTTTTCATTATTAAATCGTACCGGAAGGGGTTAATTGCATTCAAAATCATGCGTGTTACTTATCAATACCCCCTCCTATTTAATCAAATATATGTGTAAGTAAACTTTATTTCCTGTCATTTCAAGAAGTCGGAAAAAATCGTGGTGTTAACACTTACATTGAATTCGACCTGTTGGGGCATTCGAACACCTCTGGGTCCACCGGGTCCTCCTGGATACCTAGGCCCCATGAAGCTCTGCAAAGAGAAAGAAATGTATTTTAACATTTTACCTAACGATTTCTAAAACATAGTAAGAGCTATCAACGTTCAAAATGTTCCAACAATAGATAAACAAAATAAGTAAATATAAATGTTAAAAAGCAGCTTTCTAGTTTTTGCTAATGGGTTTATTGTACGTTCGTATTCAGGGAGATGCTTCTTAACATTCTAAACAGATTTCTGTTTTAATTAGCATTTTTTATTCTCGATTTCATATATGATCACTCTTATTTACTGCTTTTCATAAAGACTGATAATAATCAACAGAGCGAACTATATCACATAACATTAAAAACTGTGATTCTCTTTATAATCGATCACTTTTTAAATTACAATTATATGTGAAGAAGTCTTCATTAAAAACCAATCAAAGTTTATGACAATAATTAGTAACAGACACGAAATGGCAGAGAAAACAATTTTTCTTACTAAATATTCTTAGCAAAACACCCTTTCTAAAAAAAATATTTTTTCAGTAGAACATTTTAATGTTATTTATGCCATCGGCCGCCATAGAAATTTGACCGCAAACTATGCACACCCACAAGCCTCGGCTTTTCCTAAGGCTGTGTGAGAATAATGATAAATAATGATAATACTATTAATAATAATATAAGGATGATGATGATAATAATAACAACAATGGTAAGATAAAGAATAATGATAGAGCTCCTTATAAAAATAACATATTATTATAACAAATAACATGAAAATAGTTTAAAAGTAAAATTTAAAAGCAGTAAGTGTGCATGCATGCTATGCACACTTACTAGCCTTGGCCTAACATATGGCTATGTAAGAATACAAATAAATAATATTAATAATAATAAGATAAGAATAATGATAAGAATAAAAATGGTAAGAATCAGAATAATGATAAAGCTCCTTAAAATATAAATTATTATCAAAAGAAGTAATATAAAAATAATTTAAAAGCAAAAGTGGTCAACGATTATACATGGACTGAACATGTTCGTAAGTATAACGTGCTAGTAACAATAAAAATGGTAGGAATTAGAATAATGATAAAGCTCCTTAAAAATATAAATTATTATCAAAAGAAGTAATATAAAAATAATTTAAAAGCAAAAGTGGTCAACGATTATACATGGACTGAACATGTTCGTAAGTATAACGTGCTAGTAACAATAAAAATGGTAGGAATTAGAATAATGATAAAGCTCCTTAAAAATATAAATTATTATCAAAAGAAGTAATATAAAAATAATTTAAAAGCAAAAATGGTCAACGATTATACATGGGCTGAACATGTTCGGTAAGTATAACGTGCTACTAAAAAAATGATAGGAATTAGAATAATGATAAAGCTCTTATATAAATAAATTGTCATAAAAAGTAATATAAATAATTTAAAAGCAAAAATGGTCAAGGATTATACATGGACTGAACATGTTCGTAAGTATAACGTGCTAGTAACAATAAAAATGGTAGGCATTAGAATAATGATAAAGCTCCTTAATATAAATATACATAAAAAGTAATATGAAAATAATTTAAAAGCAAAATGGTCAAGTATACATGGACTGAACATGTTCGGTATAACGTGCTACTAATGATAGGAATTAGAATAATGATAAAGCTTCTTAATATAAATATCATTGTCTGTAGCAAAACAAGGATTATACATGACTGAACTAGTATAACGTGCTACTAAAATGATAGGAATTAGAATAATGATAAGCTTCTTAATATAAATATCATTGTCATAAAAAGTAATATGAAAATAATTTAAAATGGTCAAGGATTATACATGGACTGAACATGTTCAAAGTATAACGTGCTACTAAAAAAATGATAGGAATTAGAATAATGATAAAGCTTCTTTATAAATTAGATAAAAAGTAATATGAAAATAATTTAAAAGCAAAAATGGTCAGATTATACATGGACTGAACATGTTCGTAAGTATAACGTGCTACTAAAAAAATGATAGGAATTAGAAATAATGATAGCTTCTTAAATATAAAAATATCATTGTCATAAAAAGTAATATAAAAATAATTTAAAAGCAAAAAATGGTCAAGGATTTATACATGGACTGAACATGTTCGTAAGTATAACGTGCTACTAAAAAAATTATAGAATTAAATAATGATAAAGACTTCTTAATATAAATATCATTGTCATAAAAAGTAATATGAAATAATTTAAAGCAAAAATGGTCAAGGATTATACATGTTGAACATGTTTCGTAATATAACGTGCTACTAAAAAAAGATAGGAATTAGAATAATGATAAAGCTTCTTAATATAAAAATCATTGTCATAAAAAGTAATATGAAAAGTTTAAAAAGCAAAAAATGGTCAAGGTATACATGGACTGAACATGTTCGTAAGTATAACGTGCTACTAAAAAAATGATAGGAATTAGAATAATGATAAAGCTTCTTAATATAAATATCATTGTCATAAAAAGTAATATGAAAATAATTTAAAAGCAAAAATGGTCAAGGATTATACATGGACTGAACATGTTCGGTAAGTATAACGTGCTACTAAAAAAATGATAGGAATTGGAATAATGATAAAGCTTCTTAATATAAATATCATTGTCATAAAAAGTAATATGAAAATAATTTAAAAGCAAAAATGGTCAAGGATTATACATGGACTGAACATGTTCGGTAAGTATAACGTGCTACTAAAAAAATGATAGGAATTAGAATAATGATAAAGCTTCTTAATATAAATATCATTGTCATAAAAAGTAATATGAAAATAATTTAAAAGCAAAAATGGTCAAGGATTATACATGGACTGAACATGTTCGGTAAGTATAACGTGCTACTAAAAAAATGATAGGAATTAGAATAATGATAAAGCTTCTTAATATAAATATCATTGTCATAAAAAGTAATATGAAAATAATTTAAAAGCAAAAATGGTCAACGATTATACATGGACTGAACATGTTCGGTAAGTATAACGTGCTACTAAAAAAATGATAGGAATTAGAATAATGATAAAGCTTCTTAATATAAATATCATTGTCATAAAAAGTAATATGAAAATAATTTAAAAGCAAAAATGGTCAAGGATTATACATGGACTGAACATGTTCGGTAAGTATAACGTGCTACTAAAAAAATGGTAGGAATTAGAATAATGATAAAGCTTCTTAATATAAATATCATTGTCATAAAAAAGTAATATAAAAATAATTTAAAAGCAAAAATGGTCAACGATTATATACATGGACTGAACATGTTTCGGTAAGTATAACGTGCTACTAAAAAAATGGTAGGAATTAGTAATAATGATAAAGCTCCTTAATATAAATATCATTGTCATAAAAAGTAATATGAAAATAATTTAAAAGCAAAAATGGTCAAGGATTATACATGGACTGAACATGTTCGGTAAGTATAACGTGCTACTAAAAAAATGATAGGAATTAGAATAATGATAAAGCTTCTTAATATAAATATCATTGTCATAAAAAGTAATATGAAAATAATTTAAAAGCAAAAATGGTCAACGATTATACATGGATTGAACATGTTCGGTAAGTATAACGTGCTACTAAAAAAATGGTAGGAATTAGAATAATGATAAAGCTTCTTAATATAAATATCATTGTCATAAAAAGTAATATGAAAATAATTTAAAAGCAAAAATGGTCAACGATTATACATGGACTGAACATGTTCGGTAAGTATAACGTGCTACTAAAAAAATGGTAGGAATTAGAATAATGATAAGTCCCCTTAACAATATAAATTATTATCGTAAGAAGTAATATAAAAATAATTTAAAAGCAAAAATGGTCAACGATTATACAGAGACTGAACATGTTCGTAAGTATTACATGTTACTAATAACATCAAATGCATACATTAAACTTCGTAAAATAAAAACAGTATGAAGAGAAATTAAGACAACGGTTAAATGCGTAATGTTGTTAAAGCTAACACTTTTTCACTATGCCAGACATTAAGACTGAAGTAAGAACTATGATTATATAAAACCAAAAAGTGGTAGTAAATATATTCAGTCATAATTTTGCATTCTCGGAATCAATCAAGAAGAAACAAAGAGTTTAGAGGTCATGTTATAAAGAATTTATTGCGTGAATGTAGTCATAATTAATGAAGCAGCAAACATTACTGCTTACAAACAAATGCCATTAAACTTTCAATATACAAGGCATTCAAAAGAAGGCTTATGAAGATTTAATCTCACAGCTTAAGAAGATTAAAATATCGTAAAATACAGCCATACTAATTTTAAACGATAATTGTTATCACTCTTATTATTGAAGGATAAAATATTATCAAATATGCAAAGTGTTTAAATATATAAACATGTATGATATTACACATATAAGCATTTTATATATTTGACTAGACGACCCGACTGACGTTATTATGATTTAACACTGTAAAATCCAGAAATTGTAAAATGTTTTTTAAATAAATTATTAATGGGATTATTTTGAATGGAAAAGTATGGAAGTTTTTTTTTAATTACTTGACCGTACCACGCGTACAGTCATCACAAACGTAATTAGATTAAATTAAAATTCCCTCATCGCCTGTACGGGGATTCGATCCCGGGATTTCTCGTACTGACCACTGCTCCAGAGACACTGCGCCACAGTGAAGCCTTTCAAGCGGAATTATAATAATCTCAATAAGCGCGCAATTCTGGATTTTTGATTAAAAAAAAAAACATTTTATATCGGATCAAATTGTAAATCTAAATCCTTCTCGAATTAACTTAATTACATACACAAAATTTCATCAAAATCAGTCCAGGCGTTTAGGAGGAGTTCTATTACAAACACATAGACAGAATAATTTTATATATAAAGATAATAATTTATATTTTATTATTAACTATGTTTAAAATCAATATAATATTTACTCACTAAAAAAAATTCGTTAGTTTGACTTGGATTAATTAACTACTTATTTTGAAAATAATAAATTTTACTGTTTTAATAACAGTTGAAATAAAATTAATTACGGTAGTTGGCAACTGAACGGGAAAAACTGAATATTTATTTATAAAGCTATTTTTCTCGTAACTCTTATTAAGGAAATTTTCAGATTGATGAACCGAATTCAAATATGTCAAACGTACATTACTAATTATGTCATCTATAAAACAGATCGCATAGTTATTAAGCCCAAGAACAATTTTTGCGTTTAATCCAATAAGTTCTATTTAATTTACTTTTTTTCCTGATTTAACTTATGATATTACTTTAAAATACACATTTCTGATAATAGATAACAAAAGATGTAGTTTTGAAACCTAAATACAAGTATGATGAATATTTCTCACTAATTTTGAGATCCATACAGAATTTTGGACGACAAAATTAAGGACTTCGGAGAAATCTACCAATTAATTTAAGTACTTATTTGAGAGAGAATTATGATTGACAGAAGCTCATTCAGGTTTGGTTTGGTTTAGAGCGCTACAGTTTACTTTTTCGCAACACTAGAGCTAATGAAAACCAGTACCTACAGCTTAACCCTTAATTTGACAAGATGCTTTTTCAAATTTTATCAGTTTGAGACATTTTGTCTCAAACATGCTGCCAAATAAGAATTTTATTTTTTTACCGTAACAGAAATATATTTTAAAGTTTTTGTTAGATATTTAAGCCGTATAGAAGTTTTTATAAACCCGCCAGATTTTATTTATCATATTGTTCGTTATAGCGGACTTGGCCAAATTAAGGGTTAAAGCCGATTCCGAACGGCTACAAACAACATTTAAGCTGTGAAGCTGGACTTGAGGCAACATTAAGTGTTAATGATTCGCTAGTGGAAAATTGTAAGGTATACTATTCAAAATTTACTACCACTGTTCACTCACAATCAAAAATCGATAGAAAAAAAATAGGTAAAATTTAGAAGTTATGAACACCTACCCTACCTTTAAATGGGTGTGACCTATAACTAAAAAGCAAAGTACGCAGTTAAAAGTATGAATGATTATTCGATGAAATGACCTACAAAGCACTTTACCCCACCTTTACTGAAAACAAATAAGAAATCTAAATGCTGCCTTTTAGTATACACCTTGCCCCGTAGCAAATCTAGACTAAACACTTAACATTAGAATGCCCGTTGGAGACATTTCGACTCCAAGATATGTATATTGTTTTATGAAATCCTGTAAAATCTATCTAAGTACAGTCGAACTCGTTTATAACGAGCTCAGATTTAACGAGAACTCGGATTTACCGAGGGAAACGAGAATATTTGGTTAGATCAATGCTAAGTCTATGGAACAGAAGTCGCTTATAACGAGCAAAACCTGGTTTTAGCAAGCAATATTTTTCTGACTTGCAATCTTTTTTCTTATTTTTTAGTCTTTCTGTCTTATCTTTTTATCCTTCTTCGTGGTTTAATATTTTTGTAGGAAAAATTCCTCCATTTCAATGTCAATAGGGAGGGTTCACAAATAGGTGGGGCTTAATGTGGAACAATACCACAGGAAAGAGACATTGAACGAGTTCAAAGTAAACTAACAAACTACAATTTTAAATATGTAGATTAATGAAAAAAATGTTTTTCTAAGAATCTTTTCCTTTATTTTTCTTTCCGTTTATCGTTTCTTTCCTTTAAGACTGTAGCGCAACTAGAAATTTGTCGCTGGTGGGGGTGTTAATTGTCATTAAATTGAGAAAACTATTTAATTAATGTAATTAAAGTAAGTATTAATTAAATTTTAAGTAAACTCAATAATTTAACCTTTCAAGCCCCCCCCCCCTCCTTCTACTTGCACGCCTGACCCGTTTATTACGAACACTCAGATTTAACGAGTAAATGTTACGGTCCCTTGTGCTCGTTATAAACGAGTTCGACTGTATACACACACACACATATACATGTATACACATATATAAATATATACATATATATATATATACACACATTATATATACATATATATACATATACATACACATTATATATGCATATATATATACATATACATATATATACACATACATTTATATATAAATATACATATATACACACATATATATACATACATATATATATATATATTTATACATATATATATATGTGTGTGTGTGTATGTGTGTGTGATTTAAAAACACTCACACTTATGAATATCTTGCATATATATTAAAAGCGCACACACATAGAAAATAAATACTAATTGTGCGGTCTATAAATTGTATGTTAATACTTTTAATTTCTAATAATTTAGATAGATCATTAGAATATAACACACACACACACACACTCAAATACATATATGTGTGTGGGTGCATTCTTATATGTATACACACCAGTTAACATTCTTGACTGCAGCGGACTAGAGCATGTAGCAAAGCTCCGGACGTTCTATTGTTAAAACAGGCATAAAAAAAACCTAAATACAGTTGGTATTAATTTAGAAAGCAAATTTCCTCAAGAAAAAATTCGAGGTTCAGAAAATGCGGCTGGGTCGAATGAAAAAAAAAATAAGAACGAGATTTATTCGGACTCCAGCAATCCATTTTCGACGGTTGAGCTTCAAATTTCTTTCCAATTTATTTGATTGACAGCATCGCTTCGCCCACGGAAGAACTGGCCGCCGAAGAGACCTTAGCATTCGAAAATCATGTATACTATTTCAGATGAGAACTTTCCCTTGAATCCACGTACGTGTGGGTGTATGCGCAGGGGTTTGAACGAAATAACCTTGGAATGGCATATGCAAATTTTATTTAGGAATAAAACGGGCAGTGACGTAATAAAATTTCAGGAAAAAAAATACCGAGGTTTGCATGTAGCACATAAGATTCAACTGCAGTAGATTTTAAAAATGAACGAAAACAGCTACAGAATATGTGAATTATGGAGCTTCTTCAAAATATTCCAGTTCGAGTAACCTGGTCACGACACTAGTAGACTACAAGAAAAAATCGGCTTTTTCCTCATCGATTTTCTTCTATACACTCACAGAACTGTATATTCAATCTGTAGAGGAAATGCAGTTGCTGAACTCAAAACTTTCCGAAAGGTGAATTGTCCACTACAGTGCCACCTAACAGGGGTGTATGCAAGGGGGGTAGGGTAGTTAGGGGTTTAACCCCCCCCCCTTGTGCTTAGACAAAATGGCAAAAAATAAAATTTTAGTAGAAATTATGAGAGCTATTATTTTTTAGAATTATGAACCCCCCCCCACACACACACACACACTTGAAAAAATTTTGCGTAAGCCACTGTACCAACTACTGAAATTCATATTTTCTAATTACGAATGCCATTTCATTTGATAGCGTGCAAGATTGAGAAGAGGTTATTTAATAACAATCGCAATCATCCTGAAATGAAAAGTAAACAAAATATCAATTCTGGATGTTTAAAAAATGCTCCCTAAAATCCCCAACCTTCCAACTCAACGTGGATCTTTCCATTTATGTATTATACAACCGAATACACTAAATTATACCTACAAATCAAAATTGGATATAGATTTAAATATTTATTTAAAAACCTTTTGTATTTTATCAATTTGGATCGTGGGCTAGAATACAAAAATTTCCATTTCCTTACCCGTACGTGCTCGCGAGTTCCCCGCAGAAGCTAGTTGACTGTCTAAGAAAAGGATTGGTTTGGTTTGGAGAACTACAGTCTACTTTTTTGTATCACGATGGCTAATGAGACCGGAACCAATTGCTTCAACCTGATACCGAATGGCTACGTACATACAAGCCACGGTGGAATTCGAATTCCGGTACCGAGGATAAGCGGCCTAAACGTTCGGCTTAGCCCCTTCCCGGTTTTTCCCGAGCTGAACTCGGGCAAATCGAAATGTACCATCCCGGCTCATCCCGAGTATAGCTCGGGCTTTGTGAAATTTTACACTGTTCAATCAGTTTTTTCCAAATTATCTCACATATGCTTTTTATGGTTTCGAATGCTTTTCTTTACTTTTCTGGCTACTAGATTATTTGCTGCTCCAAGAGAGACAGCAGAGAGAAGAAGGTAAGGAGAGAAACAAGGTTCTACTGTTTAGATTGCGATATTGGACTCTGTGCAGTACCTTGTTTCCGATTGTATCATACATGATTAAATTTTGATTAATAATTTCATAATCATTTATGTAAATGCAAAGGATATAAATACAATTTAATTCAAGATAAAAGCTAGTTATTCTAAGCTTTATATTTATAGTTAGTGTGAATTGACTCCAAAATCTAATGATTTCTTATGCACAGAAAGCCAACTATACAGGTAAATTACTCATTTGCATTAATTTTACATTAATTACATTAATTTTTAGGAAATTTTGTATGCGAATGATGCTATTATGTTTAATAATCTATGTAGGTATGAAAATAAACATAAAAAATTGACATTATTCAACTCATAATCCCGAAATAAAATAAACTTGGAAGGGGTTAAGGAAAGGCACATCACTGGCATCATCATCCGAATGATGTTGACGAAATTGGAACCCGACATTAACAAGTAATTAACACTCAACCAGCTTCAACCATCTTATTTTTCTATTATTTCTTGTTTTTTTTTCTTATTTTAATGTTTTGAATAAACAATTCTTATTACATTTAATGGCTGTTTTTATTTAACATCTTCTTTGTGATTCTTAATAGATAGGTAAACAGATAAAATAAGCACATATAAAATGCAACAATATTTTAATACTTAATATAATTAGTATCGGTAAATACATATATCTATAAAAATACTACCTAGACATGGAGACTACCTAGACATGAAAGGTGTTAACATGGAACTGTCAACACCTTTTCCACGCTTAGCTCCGCAACGATTAATGAAAATGGCGCAGGTTTTGCTTTCAGAAAGACGATGATTTAACAAACTTATTATAATCAAGAAAGACTGTTTTCCATTCGCCTTATCACTGGATCACGATATATATGTATATATGTATATGCATATATACATATATGTATGTATATATATATATATATATATATATAGAGAGAGAGAGAGAGAGAGAGAGAGAGAGACATACATATGTAGTTGCATAGATTATATGTATATAGACATATATAAATGTATACATACGCATACATTTACATGCAAACACACACACACACACACACACACATATATATATATATATATATATATATATATATATATATATATATATATATATATATTATAAAACAATATACATGTTTACTAGCTTGGAATTGAAATAATTCAGAGCATTCTAGTATTAAAAGTGTCGTTTTTATTTCCTAACAGTATTGCTGCCTCTACCTGGAGGTGAATAATATTTTGCGCGCTCTGCCGCACACCTATAAAAGACTTCAAACGCTGCCTGCTCCACGGCGGAAAAAATTAAAGAGAAAAATGCTAAAAACACAAACTGTAAACAGTTTCCGATTTCGTCAGCAAAATCAAAGCGAACCTTTAAAGAGAGAGACACACGATTAAAACACTTAGTTTTGGTTTGGTTTGGAGTACTACGGTCTACTTTTTTTGCAACACGAGGGCTAATGAGACCGGGACCTACAGCTTAAAGCCGATTCCGAATGACTACGAATATCCATGTACTGTGGGAATTGAACCCACCAACTCCGGTAACGAAGGCCAGCTTAGTTTTGATTTAGATCGTTGAGATTTTGAGTTTGTACCTAGTAAAGTAAAAATACATACCCGCCACGTAGAAGTAGGTGGCAATAGAGCAGGCAGAATGAAACAAAAGAAAATTATGTTACCATAAATAGAAAAAGGTACCATTTGCAGCAACAAGACATGATATTGTAATGTAATGGTGTCATTTGGTATGGTGTCATTCAATCCTTAAATATTATTTACCTTCTATATTTTACTCTGTTCCACTTTCTTTCCCAACTGTTTGAAGACATAAATAAATCAATAACAGATTACTACCAGAAGTATTTTTCCTCGATAAGTCTGCTCGTCAGAGATTTAAAAAAAATAAAATAAAAGCGTGTAAAGAAGAGTTGACAGCTAATACCCATTTCCAATCTGCGGCGGACGAAAGCAATCAAGGCCCTTTTTCTCTGCCTGGCAAGAAAATAAATAACCCAGACCGAATCCTTCCACAAAAACAAAGGGCATCTGAAATTAATAGGGTCTGCCCTTCCATCAAAATATCCTTCCACGTGAAACGGTCTCTCTTGAAGAGACTGACACCGCCGACTGAAAAGAAAGACCGAGAATAGATTGCAATCGCATACTTGTGAATGCCTGTCCAGGAGTGTCTTAATAACAATAGCCAACGAAGGGTGATTAATCAAAGAAGTGAACACATTTTTTGTGTGTGTGTTCTGCAGAAGGATGTGTATTCGAGAAACTAGTAAAAATGTATCTATCTAAAGTTATTGATGCCATACACGAAGCCCATACACAAAAGCACCTCGTGACCTTGTGTTGTGGATGGCGACATACAGGTAAATAATCTCGGGAATTAAACCAACAGCTAGGCTTTAAAAAGCGTTGACTTAAATTATCTTATCAATTCCAACACCACCTTGAAACACATTTCTATGCAAAAAATATATGCAAATAATCTTTGGTTTGGACACATTCAGAACAGGGGAAACTGGTCACTCTTCATGTAAAGTGGGTCGGTCTTTATGATGATGGATGAGAAATAACTTTTCAAAAAAACAAAAAGATGTTTTAATGTATTTATTAGTACAGGAAAATGGAAACAATGAATGAGTGCGAATGCTAAAACTGGTTTTCTAAATACTGATTTGTATGCGATGAAATGTAATCAAATTTGAGTATTACTAAGTCGTTTTTTATAATTTTAATCCGCCTGTCATGTATAATTTAGAGGGAAAAAATTATTTCCGTTCACGACTAAGAGAAAGTGTTAGAGTTTGTAGCCATAGAAGTATAACAGACGGTAAAGGAACAGAAATAAATGTATGTGCACATTTCGCAAGCGCACACTTTTGGAATGAACCAAAGCAAGGGGCAAAAATTCCGCTCACCAGCTCGCCTTTGGCGACCAAACATTTAAGGCTGGCGAGTACATGTCGCCTTCTAAAGACCCCTCCACTCTATGGTCCACTGCAAACCATAACCACCGTCTGGAAAGGGTATGGTTTGTAGTGGTTGATGGTAGCAGACGATAAAGTAGTCTTAGCGGATGATGGCTTCCGAAGCGGTTTTTTTTTTTTTTTTTTTTTTTTTTTTTTTCCCGAAGATCAAAGGCAGCCAGATGCGCAACTAAATTACGCAGTAGAACCTACAGACGAATCCACATGTTTGGCTCATTTATGGCCCAGTGTGTGGATGCAAGCTGTGAACCATCTTTCAAGGTCTCCATCAGGAAGTGATGAACAATTAGCCATAGTATGGAAGCTACATAAAATGTTGATTCAAATTAAAATATACACGTTCAGACATCGTGGGTCCAGCGGCGCGTGGTAGTGTTTTAAATTCAAACGACGGCTCCAGGTTCCAACATTTTGAGCTGTTCTAACAGTAAGTACCCCTTCATGTGCGACAGGCTTCAGTTGTTACAAAAAACTCGAGTCTTCATATAAGAACTCTCTGAAGACTGAAACATTAGATGATTTGATCACAATTTCTATTAATGGACCTATTTTGATAGGGTTTGACTGTACAGCTATGATAGACAAATAGTATTTCAATGTAGAAAGGAAGAACCACACAAACATGCAGTGTTAAAAGCAGGGTTGGCATGATTTAAATCATTTTTTTTTTCACTTCTTTAAAAACTTGTATTCTATAAACAGGAGAATTGGGAATCACTCAGCACAGTAATACCAATAAGTAAATAAATGTAAATAGATAGCATGTGCTTTCCAAGAATTTTGGGTTGTTACCAGAAAGCATGTAGTACGAGTAGATAAAATGACTGATTACGACTGGTGGAATTCATTTTATGTAATGGGAGGTAAAGAGAGTATTACAGAACTCGAAATCCAGTTTATTCTACCAAATAACAACAGCTGTGGCTTCATCTGCTGCAATGGAAAGACAGTTTTCTTCTCTTGATATTGTTCATTCTAGCCTTCAAAACAAATTAGTAGTGGATAAAGCATAAAAAAAACTAGTGTTTTTATTGAAACAGTTAAATCCATAATTCGTTGCTTAAAAGAATATTGAAATAATTGTGATTTTTTTTAATAGTTACAATGACCGGAAAACTCCCAGGGAGGGAAAATAAATAATAAATGGAGCCGAAGGCAGACATTGCTTTCCGAGAGAGGATTGGGGAGTAGAGTTTGTTACCATTCTTTGCAACAATCCTCCAGCTCTTCAAAAAGTAATGCTCTGAACGAGACTTTCAAACAACATATGATTATATGAAATATAAGAATGTAAATGGTGAGAAACAGGCATCCGTGTGGCATATTTTTAAAATCGATTTAAATTTCGAATAATTACATTAAGTTTCAAAAGAATATGTTGAGAAAAATATACAGACATACCAACATTCAGGCACTTGTGTCCGGAGCAACAGCGTGGTTTAAAATTTTCACATGCTAGTTACAGATTATACATAAGTACATATCTTATTGGTTTCTAAATTAAAATTAAATTTAGAATATGTAAACAGTAGTAAATTGTAAAAGAAAAATATTTAATTTATGAGTAGTTCTTTTTAGCTTGAATAACTTATTTTTCATAACAGTGTTTCTTATAGTGACATTGACCCTGATTCAAATATTTCCATTTTTCTATCATCAGGGATTCTGAGTTTGTCTACTCAAATTGGACCTAAATTAAGTTTGATTTTTCCACACAGTACTGAAAACTTTTAACATGCTATGTGAAAAGAGTAATATTCAGCATTATCTTTTGCAAAATTTTAATTGCTGAATTGTAATCTTTTAGCTGTTCAAAAATTTTGTTGTTTTCCAGAGTCATCAAAATTTTCTCATTTCTCCGGAACTGCTCCAGAGTAGTTGGCATGACTGAATATATATATATATATATATATATATATATATATATATATATATATATATATATATATATATATATATATAATTTAAAAATTGTAATAAAATTTATTTTAATAATGAATACCCAATGTTTCCTTTAAACAAATATTAAAATAATTACTACCATATAAAAAAATTAACGAACAGTTTACAAAAACGAGTTCATCCATTTAGATGTAATTTTCTAGAAATTTCCTTGCACTTCAAACGCTACACAATCTATATACTACACTCATATTGTTAGAATACAAGGGATTAGGTTCTCTAATACTCTAATCAATTTTCCTTGCACTTCAAATGCTACACAATTTATATACTATACTTGTATTGTTAGAATACAAGGGTTTAGGTTCTCTAATACTTTAATCAATTTCCTTGCTCTTCAAATGCTACACAATCTATATACTATACTTCTATTGTTAGAAAACAAGGCATTAAGTTCTCTAATACTTTAATCAATTTCCTTGCACCTCAAATGCTACACAATTTATATACTATATTTATATTATTAGAATACAAGGGTTTAAGTTCTCTAATACTTTAATAAATTTCCTTGCTCTTCAAATGCTACATAGTCTATATACTATACTTGTATTGTTAGAATACAAGGGTTTAGGTTCTCTAATACTTTAATCAATTTCCTTGCACCTCAAATGCTACACAATTTATATACTATATTTATATTATTAGAATACAAGGGTTTAAGTTCTCTAATACTTTAATAAATTTCCTTGCTCTTCAAATGCTACACAATCTATTAACTATACTTGTATTGTTTGAATACAAGGGTTTAGGTTCTCTAATACTTTAATAGATTTCTTTGCACTTCAAACGCTACGCTTTCTATATACTATACTTGTATTGTTGAATACAAGGGTTTAGATTCTCTAATACTTTTTCAAAATAATAAGTAATAAAATGATATGGTACTATGTTGATATATTTGGCAAGAAAGTCAAAATTCTACAAAGTCTAGAACTCTGCTAATTGCTACTGCAAAGAATGTCGATTAATACAATAATACATACATACGTACATATGTGTGTGGATGTAAGAGTAAATGTTGAGCATTTCTTTAATTTTTTTTACGTCTAGTCTTATATCCAGATTATTAGAAACTCATTACACAATTTATTAGAAATTAATAGTGCTACATATTTATCGTTACCCCCAGACCACAAAAGAGCAGGGTGCTCTTGGATAACAGGGCACGCCATCAGAACAAAAAGAGCAGGGTACTCCTGGGTATGAAGGTACTCTATCAGAACAAAACTGGCATTTTTTAATGGAAAAGATTTTTAAAAAAATCGATTACTATAGGTATGAAAAAATTTAACTAATATTTTGCGATTGTTTGAAGTTAATTTTCTTTTATTAAATATATTAAATTCATAAGAATTGTTTTTTACTTAATACATATTTAATAAAATCAAATAATTAAAACTTAAAATAATCAAAACTGGATTTTAAGTCAAATTTTAGTTTTACTAACGACACTTGACACTAAGAAAAAAATTCTCTCAGTTGAAATAAAATATTTATAAAAGCAGCATAAAATAGATAATTAGTCATTTTCTTCTGATTTTTCAAACAAATCTCGCCAGATATCGTAGGCAAATTCATACAAATCAGAAAGGGGTAGGGCACATTAAAGGGGGAAAAGAGGGCAGGGCGCGTTGAAAGACAAAAAAAAAAGGAGCAGGGCGCAGCGCCCTCCTGAAAATGCCTAGGGGAAACATTAATATTTTCACTATTGTGTGTGTTTATCAATATATATATATATATATATATATATATATATATATATATATATAAATGTATACATAAATACGCATACATTTACACTCACACACACACACACACACACACATATATATATATATGTGTGTGTGTGTGTGTGTGTGTTGTAGCCTGGATGACATCGAACACCAGGTTTGATGCGCGCATCGAGCAAGCGAAGTTCTACTTTTACGGTATGGCAACAACCCTCCCCAGTGGAACGCCGAGATTGACGGAGGCCAGACGTGAG
>CM063509.1:49504511-49704511 GCA_032207245.1 Pardosa pseudoannulata
GATATAATTATTCTCTCATTTAAGAAAAGTCAAAGCGTAAATAAAAATTTTAATTACTATAACTTACTTTGGGGCTGAAAGGGGCATAAGACAATTTGAGTCTCCACCCTTCATCATACACATAAGCAAAAAAGTTATATAACTGTCTCAATATATCATTAATAAAAGAGGTAACTACACCTGTTATTAACATACAATTGATAAAATGCCTACTATTACTCACACATACAAGTGTGTGTGTACGTATTTGTTACTAAGGGGTCATACGATTTTTAAAAGTCGAATAATGTAAAAAAATTATCATATATGATTTCTCATAGCTAGAAAACACATTGTTTTACAAACATAATTTTTTTTTACATAGTTAGAACGAATCATTATCTTTACACACATATCTCATTTATTTTTGAAACAAAAAATATTTTTTTTTTAATTTTAAATAAGAGACACTTTGTTGTAACAAAAATGATATCAAGGCTAACGCGCACGATAACTAAACATGTAATTAAATAAAGACAAACTTATTGTTTTAAAACATGCTACAATATCTGAAAATAACTTCGAACCTAAATTTGTATGTATTTACAATACGTATATATATTTTTAAAAAAGTTGGTAGAAAAATTTTTTTTTTCTTAAAAAAAAGAAAATCTTTAAAAATTTTAAATTTACCATTTTTTATATATATATATATATATATATATATATATATATATATATATATATTAGGGAATATAAGATTTGTGTTCAATATGATGAAAATTATGCTGTATACAAACTGTAAAAATTTCATGAAAAAATATTAAAAACTTTTTGAGATTACATAAAAAAACCCACAATTTGAGAAAAATTAAGTTAAAGTTTTGTAAGTTAAAATTCTTTACAATAAACAGCTGGCACGTTTTTTTTTATTCATAACTCATCTCAATATTAGAAATTTTTTACGCGGATAGCTTTAAAATGTTCAGAATTAAATTCATTTCACTTATATTTTTTCTCAAAAATCTAATTTTTTGTCGATCTAATAGTCGTATGATCCCTTATAATCAAATTTATTACAATGTAATCAACAATCCTTGACATTCAGCGTTGCTCGAGTTTTAATACAAAAATAAATGCGAATATAAAAAGCTCTAAAGCGAATAACTGACGCAGATAGACGTCTCCTCGATATTGCAATATAATACAACTTTATCCAGAAGTGTATTATTTTGCGGTCATCGGGTCCGATAGTTTGAAACACTACCGTCTGCTATTTGACTACACGATCTAATCAGATCGTAGTCTACTTTTTAAAATCAATTCCGAGTGGCTACTAACATTCATACCAGTAGCGAAACACATAGATTCTGTTACTCAATGGCAACGATCTACCATTTAGCCATCGTTCAGAGATCTCATGGGAAAGATGTTTTATACCGATTAACTGTTTTAATCTATTTCATTTCTACCTTCAAGTCCAAATAGAATTAAATGTCTTTAAACTCCATACAACTTAATTCAACACAGACCAATGTCTATATAAGTGCTCAATATGTTTTACAAATGCAAAAAAAAGTATTCAAATTTCACTGGAAAATATTTTACGTGAGAAAAGAAAATCCTTAAATGCTGCACTTCTTTTATTTAGTCACTGATACTGATATCTTCTTTACGAAAAATGTTCAACTGATTATATAACAGGACTTAAGATAAGGCCTGTAATCGTTTAAAAATGTTTCGCTATCACAAAGAATCTGTGTATTCTTCAGCTAGAAAAGAAATTCTAAACTTCTGGTGCTTTTTAAAAACGTATATGTTGACGCGTGATAAAGAGTGTTGCGTACATCAATGGTTTTAATATTTGTTGTAAAAATATTATCGTTTGTCATTAGCTTTATTTTAATTTTTCATTTGTGGTGTGGCAACTTTTGAAAAGAAAGAATAATAAGTTTTTCTGATGAGACTGGAGTATTGTAAGATAACGGAAAGCATATACATGAAATTAATAAAAGAAAACTTGAGTGCTTCTTGTCGTATTTATATGAAACCGTCTGTATCATACAATATTTGAATAAAAAAAAAAGCAATTTTTCGGGTAAAATATATAAATCTAATGTTAAAAACTGAAACCAAAATCTCATGCGTTTCAGTTATGTTTGTTCATATCAAGCACACAATTCTAAATACACACACACAAACACACAAAATTCTAAAAATGTTCGGATCTTTCGAATTTTTAGCGAGGATAATATTTTATCTGTGCTTCTAGCAGGAGAAAGTAAAATCACCCAATTCCCTGGAGATCCTAAAAACCCATCAAAAGTAGCGACACACACTTATCAGTTTGATAGCCCTCCCATATCCCCGAGCGACGATAATAGAATAAGCTATTTTTAAAGTTTTCGGGCATGTTTGGTTTCGAAATCCATTTTCACTTCTAAGTTATACTTCCCATATATCTCTGGCCCCCGCTCTAAAAAAAAATAATAATAAATAAATAAATATAAAATATAAGTAAAAGCAGATCATCGATATATTTATGCAACTCACGAATACGCGAAATGTGAGCTATAAATCAGCAACTAAAGTATAAAAAAAAAAGCGAAATAACCCTTCATTTTTCACAACGGGTACACGCGCGCATAACAAATGCCATCAAAAAGTATAAAAATATTCTTTTTCTCGCGCAGTTTCGCATTTCACTGATGGCTACACTCTGTTGTTGGTATATTACTGGAAATAGCGCCATCTAGGGAGAGTCGGGAAGAGAGCAGACAGCTACCAAGTTGTTGACAGAATCCAGTTGGACTTCGGTCTCGCCGGTCGAGCGGCAGTGAGGCGCGCATTGAATACTGTCGATTGCGCTAAATTTGCGTCTCTAACTTGATTTTTAACATCATGTGCATTTTAATCAATCACCTATCAGTCCCCAGTCAATGATCTGACTGATGTGATTCACCCTAATAACGGAATTCCGAAGAAATTCTTCAAGAGCGGTAAACTTGTTGCTGTTTTGAAACTTGGATGTATCGACGTGTTTCAAGTGTGTTTACTTTTGCACTCGGAAATAAATCTTTAATCACCGGTAAAGAAGAAAGTTCAAAGTGTGTCACTACTGGATACTGTTCGAAAGAAATTGTTGCTGCTCATGTTAAACGACGCTGTGTGTAAGTTAAAAAACGGATACAAGCGGTGTAATATATATAAAGGCAGACAGCTGTTATTTATTTCTGGAAAAGTGAGACCAAATTAAAGAGAAAGTTGAAAGTGAATTTACAAAAATTACCTGTCATATTAACGATTAGGTTTAAAACAGAAAACTCAAAGATTTCGGTAAGTTACTTTTTTTTCCCCAACAAGTTAATAAAAATGCTAGGAAAAGCAAACAAACTTTAGCTACGAAGAATCCTCTAAAACGTTAAATTAAAATGTAATAAATGGTGATATAAAGTAAACAATGAAGAATTATCTTAAATGTTAAATAGAATGCAATAAATAATGTTAGGTAAAATAAACTTTAAGTGTGGATAATTTTTTTTTTAACGTTAAATAAGATGTAATAAATAGTACTAGGTAAAGTAAACAAACTTTTGCTAAGCAAAATTCTCTTTTAAACATTAAATAAAATTAATAAATAGTACTAGGTAAAATGAATTTTTATTATGGAGAATTTACTTATACCAGGACCGGCCTAAGTATTTTTGCTGCTGTAGGTACCTTTCCCTCCCTCAGCAAAACAAGAAGGGAAAAAAGAGAGAGATAAAACATTTGTAATTTTTCTACAATAAAACAGAAAAATAATTTTGCTAACCCCAAAAAAATAAAAAATATTTAAATTAAAATAATACTAATTTAGATTTTCGGAAAATTATTTTATGGAAAAACAAAATGTTTGCATAGACAGTCTTCTACCGTTTAGAGCCGGCCCTGCTAAAATATTAAGTAAAATGTAGTTAAAGACGCAAAACTAATTTTTCTACAATAAAACAAAAAAAATTGACAAATACTTAAAATAATACTAATTCAGGTTTTCGGAAAATTATTTTATTGAAAAACTAAATGTTTGCATAGACAGTCGCCTACCTCTTGGCACAGTCCTGTTAAAATTTAAGTTAAATGTAGTTAAAGAAGCAAAACTCAATTACTCAGTTTTTACGCTTTAATATTTTCAAGACCTCAACAGAGATGAAAGCTAGGAGGCCATTTAACGAATCACTTAACACAAAATTGGTGATTTCAAACCGCAATGTGGTTGGTTTATTTTTTTAACACGATTATTAATTGCGGTAAGTCCTCCTGATTACTTTCAACATTTCTGTGCACACCAAATTCTGAAGAGAGAGAAAAGAGAAATCCAGCTAGTTATAAAAGAAAAACAAGCAATCTCGCATTTTGTGATGTTGTTCACATACTGACGAGAGATTGTATCGGGCATCATTTCCATTCATTTTTCTGAATTTATTTACCAATGGACGAGAAACAGCTGCATCCCAGAAGTTTTTGCCAGAGAACAAAAGGAGATAGTCTACGTGCACGAAAATCCGTTTGATCGCCAGATAACAGTCTCCGGAATTGCTGTTACTAGTGTGCGTAGACTTTGATCACTACTGGGAGGAGAGAAGGAGGTCTCTTTCGTGACAGTATCGACAAAAGGGGAGAAAAAAAAAATAATAATACAGCGTGTGTGTGTGTCGCTTTTGACAGCGCCCCCTCGTGCGTACTCCATGTGATACCTATTTTGGATTACCATCAATACTTCCGGCCGTTATGTGGCCCACTCATCCACGTGACGACACAAAAGGTAAGCAGACCTTTCATTTTGCTCTGCTTAGTTCAGTATTTAATTATAATAATAAAATATGCTGTCTCACATAATTGGGGATTTTCCCTTTCAAAAATTGGAAGTTGTAATATATTTCATAAAGTATTTAAAATGGGTCGTATTACATATGTTTGAGTTATTGCTGTAAATTAAAGAAATATATATATTTTCTTTGGTAATATTGTAGTTTTTACTTTTGGCCTAATTCTTTTTTTCCCGTAAACTGTAAGTTTTAACAGTCCAGACAAAAAAAAATCTCGTTTAATCATGAAAAGTATAATATAGTTATTATCTTAAATCATTCAACATTATCTGGTAGTACTTGAAGGTGTTATTATTAATATTTGGAATTTTAAGATAGGTATAGCAGTGTGTATGTTCAAATATATATAAATTAACATACATACACACGTACTATTATGTAACGTAAACAACGATATGTTTACATATATGTACATATTTACACACATACATATAAATGTATGAATATTACATATATGTGTGTATGTATATATAAAAACACATATATGTATCTATACACACAATGCACACATATGTATGTATACACACATATATGTATGAATATATATATGTGTGTGTATGTATATATAAAAACACATATATGTATGTATACATACATATAAATGTATGAATATTACATATATATATATATATATAATGTGTGTATGTATATATAAAAACACATATATGTATGTATACATACATATAAATGTATGAATATTACATATATATATATATATATAATGTGTGTATGTATATATAAAATACACATATAAGTATATATACACCTATAATACACACATATGTATGTATACACACATATATGTATGAATATTACATATATATGTGTGTATGTGTATATATATAATTACACATATATGTATATATACACATACAATACACATATATGTATGTATACACACACGTACTATTATGTACAACGTTCCGACGACAATGTATGAAAACCAAGTAAAGTTAATTGTTTTAAAATAATCGACTACGTTTATAAGTCCGATTTAGATCAAAAATTAAGAAAAGTATTTTATTGGTTAGTTTGAAAGATTATTTTTTAAGCTATTCAAAACATTTTTTGTTTTGTCTACAAGTGACTATTTTTACATTAGCTGAAAATTCGCCAGTAGAATTAAAAATTTATATGCATTTGCTAAGGATTAGGATTTTTCTTATCCTTAATGGCTTAGAGATAACTTTTAAAGTCAAGTGTATATCTTCATAAAACTTTTAATATACATTATATGTGATGCTCAGAGTGCAATATACTAAAATTTTAAGTATTTGAGGGTTTTTTTTTCAAATTTATTTTTATTTGTTTTTTATATGTTCAAAATATTAATTTAAAAATCAACGAAAGCATTATTCAAACAAGTATATATATGGAATTTATTATTTTATTTCTTAGGTTGTACCCCATTACATTCTTACTAGGTTTCCGGCAAATCTCATGAAATTATTTGACCATTCTAATACCATTTTAGACTGATTTTTATAAAATTTATACATTGTAAACTTATAGCAAGCTGTAGAGAAAAAATAAATCCAGTAAATTGTAGCACAATTAATTGCTATGCATGTACGGGTTTTTTATTTCTTAAAAATTAAAAAAAAAATTATCTCAACAAAAAAAATGTTTTTATGTACGAACACAGTAAAACACATCAATATTAAATTATATTTGGCTTGTTTTACAAAACAGGTGTTGAACGATGTCGGAAACTTATATTCTGTATATAGCTTTCTGATGCTTAACTTCTGCTGATAACATCCTCCACGCTTGTCGTGGTAAATTATGAGAACAAAGGATATCTAAATGGCATAGCCTTTTAGATATCTTTTTCCCATGCCATTTAGAACGAGTTCCCGCTCAGAACTGTCTTTTTTTGGTGTTGCTACCTAAGCAAAATTCCTATGTCTACTTCCGCATCAGCTCCTTTACTCTGTATAGTTCCGCTCGAGGATGTGTATTTCCTCTATTACGTTGTCGTTAATGAATTCTATTTTTAATTATAACTCGTTTAATTCTTAATCCCATTTTTAAACTTCACACACGTGTATATGTATATATATATATATATATATATATATATATATATTTATAATATAAATAAATATGGATATAAATAAATTCAGGGTAAACTTATAAAAATATATAATTACATAAAATATTATATATATATATATATATATACACACACACACACACACACATATAAGCCCACAAATGTACATAAATACAAAAAAAATATTCGCGGGAGTCTACAAACTCAGAGTAATTACATTTAAATATAAATAATGTCAAAAAGCCTTATTAAACTTTTGATCAGAAGATTGGTCACCTTTTTATGTATTAACACAAATCATTTATTATGAATAAATATAATAGAAGTTATATCTTTGAAACCATACGAATATGACTTCCACAATAAAGTTATAAGACATATATCTATCTATATATAAATTTTTTATATGCCTGATAATAAAGACATTAGCTCTCCTTCGCATGTGAGACAGCAAGTTCCACGACATAATATAAAGATAAGACTTTAAAATATCTTTACTTCTGACGATTTTCACGCCGTGGTCTTATTTTAAGATACACCATTATTTTATGATATAAATTATTATATTATATTATACATCCATCGGGCAAAAGAGCGTAATATACTTTTTCAGAATGTCATCGTAACGTTAAAAATTGTAGTCTAGAGGGAAAGATTCACGATAGAAATTAATTTTGGAGTCGGACCTTTTGCCTGACTGTCAGAAAATCACGAAACCAATACCGTCAAACATTAAATAATTAAACTGTGTATGTATATGTGTAAACATACTAAATGACCGTAACTGGAGTTTCTAAGGAACTAACATGTCATAAAAATTAAATAGCATGTTACTCTACAACTTCGTGAATAAATTCGTTGTTTGTTTGTCAAGTACACGAAGTTTATAAAATATTCCTAATATATAGTTAGTTAATTTATATGGCTATATATAAGTATCATGAAAATACTAAGTAAAATTTGTGCAAAGTATGTAATGGCATTTGCGGTATAACTTTTACTTTATTGATAACCAGCACAATCTCCCAGATCCCTTCCATCCCCGAGCTAGTTTTTTATAAATATTTTTACTATAGTGTATATATAGTAGTAATTAAAATAAATTTTAATCACTACTATATACTAAATTAAAATAAATTTTAATTCCAGGAAATCAGTAAATAAAGGTTTACTTATTCTCGAACTACATAACAAAAATATAGTAGTAAAATAATATAGTAATAAACTAAATATAGTAGTAAGTAAAGTATAGTTAAAATATAGTAGTAATTAAAATAAATTTTTATTATATAATAAATTAAAATAAATTTTTATTCCTGGAAATCAGTAAATAAAGGTTTACTGATTCTCGAACTACACAACAAAAATATAGTAGTAAAATAATATAGTAATAAATTAAATATAATAGTAAGTAAAGTATAGTTAAAATATAGTAGTAATTAAAATAAATTTTGATTACTACTATATACTAAATTAAAATAAATTTTAATTCCCGGAAATCAGTAAATAAAGGTTTACTTATTTTCGAACTACATAACAACTAATATAATTATAGTAATAAATTAATATATAGTATATATATATATAGTATAATTAAAATAAATTTTTATTACTACTATATATATTAAAATAAATTTTAATTCCATCAGTAAATTGTTTATGATTCTCGACATACATAACAAAAATATAAAATAATATATATATATAAATTAAATATAGTATAAGTAAAGTATAGTTAAATATATATATTAAAATAAATTTTAATTATATATATATATAATTAAATAAATTTTAATATAATCAGTAATGTTTCACTTGCTTTTCACATGGCATGCATATATATATATATATATATATATATATATATATATATATATATATATATATATATATCATCAATATTGTAATGTTTCACAGGCTTTTCACATGGCATGTATATATATATATATATATATATATATGGTTGGTTTGGTTTGGTTTGGAGCGCTACGGTCTACTGTTTTGCACATATATATATATATATATATATATATATATATGTGTGTGTGTGTGTGTGTGTGTGTGTGTGTGTGTGTGTGTGTGTGTGTGTACACACTATGAATGCTAAGTAATAAAAAACTTGTTTAAACACTAAAGTATTGGCAATATATATATATATATATATATATATATATATATATATATATATATATATATATATACACACACACACATATATCAATGCAGTTGAAAAGATGTGTGAAGCGTACTTTTTGGGAGAGTGCCCCCCTCTCGAGATCGAAAACCGTCCATCATCCACTCGAGGTTCTCTGTCCGCCTGGAAGGAGTAGTGGAGCCCGATCGATCCCCGGCCCCATAAATCGCAGGCCCCCGAGGCTGCCTCGCGATACCCACAAAATTCAATTTCTCTCTTTTCGGTGTGCCCTTAATAAAGCCATCCCATTTCTCACGCACTCATCACTCTCTCTCGCAGCGAAAAGAAACTCGATGAATGAACGCGTCGCCAAGGCGGGAAAAGGGTTTTACTCGCACATCTATATATTGGAACCTGCCCCGCTTTCATATTACCAAAAGAAAAAAAGAAAAATCGTTCAGGCTGCCGAGCAGGTAACACTAATAGAACGAAAAATGGAATCCCTACCCACCCCTATCCTTTCGCGAGATGTCCAAAGTGCCATAATATATTAAACGTTTCAAAAATGTCAAAGCGCCGCAGGGAGAATGAACCGGGACCGGGATCTTGCGGGATTGATTAAAACTTTTCAATTACTTCCGTGTCAGCCGAAAATTCCAAAAAAGGGGGAAAAGCGTGGAATCTTGACTCTCTCTTTCGTTTTGCTGCTCGCCGAAGACCGATTCTGTTGCCTGATAAGTGATACACATCCGTTTCGGAAAAGCGACGTTCCACCTCGAACAAAAGCTTGGAATCGTTAGGAATAAAGGGGCCGATAATGACCGACGAGAGTTGGAGGAAGGTAGAGGTCTTTGAAAAACTGTCGTGGATTGCAATTTCTCGATTGCAAAGTGTTACCCTTGTTAGAAACAAAGCAGGTCATGTAAAATTTTCTCTTATGATTTTCGTGCATGTATGATTATGGTATTTTCAATCAACATTTTACTTTTTCCAAAGTACATTTACATTTCTGTGCCCGTTTAAGTTCCTATATTATTTTTCTTTAACTAGATTACGATTTAAAAGTGTAATAACTGTTGCGACTCCTGCGCCGCTTAAATATGTTTTATCCCTAAGACGGGATTTTGTTGCTTGATATTCCCTACCCCGGGAAAAAGATCTGTAGTTGAACTCCAGCTGCCTAGTTGATAGCATGTGTATAAGTGTTAGTTTGTAGATATGTGTTGTGTGGTCAATAAATGTTCGTAATGGAGTTGGATATAATTATTTATTGAACAATAACAAAAATTATGCTGGCTAAACGGAAAAGATTCTGTTAATTTTTCTTAAATTTGAATATTTTGAAAACATGATACCTATCGCTCGCCTAGATAATAAGTAGGCAAGAAAGATAGGCTAAGAATAAAGTAAAATTTGTAATTCTAGTTTGCAGGATATGCAAGCAGAAACGCAGCATATGTTTCTGTCGCCTTTGACAGATACCAAATTTGCCGCCCCCTTACCCCATAAACCATGTTACTATCATTATAAAGACGCAATTTTTTTCAAAAACGACAGACGTATTAAAACACAAAGAGTATTTTCTTCTCTAAAATTGTTAAAGTTACACTTTTTGTTAAACAATTATTCTTTTAATACTTTAAAGTTTTTGACTATATTACATGCTTTTAGAGGATGTATTCTAACTTAATGAAAAATTTGAAACATATAATATAATTAATGGGATAAAATGGTTTGAGAATTATAAAGAGCTAATCTTTTGAATCCCAGCCAGGTAGTGAAAAATTTTTAAGATCCGTTTTCCTTTCTTTGTCAGAAGATATTTAATGGATAACTATATTTACATGTTCTAGTTCTTGCGATGAATAATCCACTGGAAGAACCTATACCTCGTTTGTAACCACTTCCATAGGTCAGTTCGGCCATCAGCCGGCCGTTATAGGATTAATGATGCTAAAGATGTTGCGCACGCCTGCATGATTGGATTAAGATACGAACTGGCAGGGTGAAAAGGACATATGAGGAAATATTTTTCAAGCGAGAGTGCCACCCGTTCGGACCACTTAGCATAAATAAAAAAAAAGAGGCCATCTGCGAGAACGGTGGTAAATATTCAACCACTACGGGCAGGACTTATTAATAACTTTGTGCACCTACAGTCGCAAGAGAGACCTAGTTCAAACAGCAAACGGATTAAATGAAAACCGCGTCTTCATCTTCCCCGATAACTATCTTGGCGAGAAAAAGGAGAGCGAGAAGAGCTGCTCCCGCATATATATACAGCCGACCGTAAAAATCAATTTCCCCGACCATTCTGGAGACGATTAATTTCGCACCTTTAACGTGTGCCGCCGGTGACATCTCCGCAAAAATCCACTTTTATAGCTTCGGCGGCCTCGGACATTTCCAGAGGTTCATTTTTCATTTCACAGGCACCTGCGAGAGAGGAGCGGGGGGAGAAAAAATCCTCCACCCCGTGAAACTCTGAAATATGCGATTTGCGGGACTCCACCATACCGGCGATATTCTTGGGTGAGTGTGTGTGTGTGTCTGCTGCCTCTCTTTCCCCCGGTGATGAGAGGGTAATGGATGGCGTTATTAGAGAATGGCAAAAGAGAAATTGAATTTGGGGGATATATATATTCCGGGCTCGGGGGACAGAAATAAAAAAGGAACTAGTTCCCGCGATTTATGGTTTAACGCAATCGCCCGTGGAACGCGGCCTTTTAAATGCTTTAAACGAGTTTCGAGACCACTCGAGCAAGATCGGGCACACTCGGCGGTCAACCGCTTAGAATCAAAATACTCCCTAACACGTCGTTTGGGGTGAATCGCGATTTCTTTCAAAACACACCGCTATTGCACTCTTGGCATACGCTTGGAGACATCCAGTTTGAGAACCGTACGGTAGAGGATCAGTCGCTCCTCTTGATAAAACGTTTTGAAAATGGTGCAGTGATGAGGAAAAGCAACTTAAATTTTAAATTTCATACATTTTCATGCTACTTTTAAAATAGTTTCGAAAATTTTCTTGACTGTTGCCGCTGCAACTCATTTTGCGAACGCGGCTCTGAGCCGTTTCGGGTCTCAAGATATCTAACCTACCTTGGGAAGGTCTCAATCTTCTGTGTCTCTTTATTTCAGCGGTAAACCAAAAGTCTGAGGGCACAGAAGCGTAGGGAGAAATTTTCCGTAGGGGGTTCCCTCCTTCACCTAAAATCTCAAAATTTATACAACAATACTTACGTAATTATATATATGTGGGGGGATTACAAATTCCAAAATTCCCCCCTTCGCTACGCCATTGTCGGAACGAGATTTTTTGGGGAAAACTTTTCAGAAATTTTGGAACAAGACGTTCTTATTTATAAGTGTGTGTAAAAAATATAATAAATATTCATTTCTTTCTAATGCGAAGACACTTGTTTTTATTAACATTGACTGCTATAAAAGCCGCAGAATTTGTTAAGCATTGTATTATGCGAGCTCCATATAGGCGCCCAACATTACTCCTTTGAGACACAGCACATAATACATCGTAGCCTTACTTGGATATCAAACATCATCGGATGGGAACAGTATTAATTAAAATTCACAAAACAAATAGTTTGGTTCGTTGAACGCTACAGTCTACTCTATGACGCGAATTCCGAGGAGCTACAAATATGAATGCTTATGATTGAACCATAGAGAGTTCGGTATTGAAAGAGAATGCATTGCATGTTTGGCCATAAAACAAATGGGACGATAAAGTGCACTGTGAATGGCTCAGATATACACTCTTTGGAACAACACATATGCCGCGTGTTCATAAACACCGGCGTTGTATTTTGGAATTGGATTGTTCAGAAGAGAAAGCTAAGACAGCCAAATATAAATCCGAAATCACAAACATATGGAATACGAGGAAATATACAACGCGCGGGGATAATATATAAGAACTCGCAAGCACTGAATGGCATGCTGCCTCATAAAAATGACTCCCTATCATCTTATTTCATTGTTGTTTCGCGAAGCGAAAAGTACTTTTTCCCCAACCGTAATAACATTTATTTCTTAACAAAATGCATCAACCCCGTACCCCTCCACACTGTCTTCTACAGACATAAGATATATATATTTATTATTACTCCAATCCACATTTCCTGCCATTTTGCGAGCGTGGTCGGGATCTTTCCTCTTTACGAAAATTATTCGAGAACATACGACGAAATTAGAGTCATTTGGGGAACTTCCCTTTCTCATATTTTTTTCACGTAGTTTTTTTTATTATTATTATTTCGCCTTCATCTGGACCGTAGTCATTTTTTTCATTGTTATTACAT
This sequence comes from Pardosa pseudoannulata, assembly GCA_032207245.1. Taxonomy (NCBI): domain Eukaryota; kingdom Metazoa; phylum Arthropoda; class Arachnida; order Araneae; family Lycosidae; genus Pardosa; species Pardosa pseudoannulata. Next base: position 49,517,874 of record CM063509.1, read on the forward strand.
ATATCTCTTACTGTACGACCTCTTTATGATGGCATTGTAATGCCCCCATCATTTCCCAATCCTCGAAGCAGCGTACACGGAAGCCATGTTAAATCATGATGAACTCGTGAGTAGGGGCACTCCAGATGTGTGGAGACACTAATGTCTCTTCCCCCATTCTTTTACGATCTCTTCGGAACACATAATCCTTTTCGATATGGATTAACTCGCTTTTCTTTGGCGCTCACAAAAGTTTGTCAGATAAATCGATACATGACTTTTCTTCGACGGCAGAAAATGATTCTCGTGGCGTGTCAGAAAGAGAGGAAACGTTTCCGCCGACTTAAAACGCAAAACTTCGATAATACAGCTGTAATGCCTCTGCATCTTAAAATGGATGGAACCGCTAATGACTTGAATGTTCACCCCGAATGGCTCCTTTATTTCTTTATTTTATAGAACATTCCGAGAGCAGTTAGGATGGGCTCTCCCCCCCTTTCCCTATTTAACCCTGTCCCAGTGTTAAACTGTTTTTACGAGGGACGGCTAATCAATTCCTAGAACTTTTTTCCGAGCAGGAAGGAGACCACCGACATAAAAACCACCGTTAGCGTGATTTTTATATCCCGACGAAAACGAAAGACGCGTTCTTCTTCACACGAAGTCGTTTTAAATGCGGGAAAGGGTTTTTAAACAGGGATAAACGGAAGTTATTTTCTCTTTCATTCTTTCATTTTTAAGTGCTGCCCATTTTGTAAATAAATATTTTATCCTACAGGGGTTTCAAAGTTTTCTTAATTTTAAATTTTAAATTCCTATTTAAGGTTAAGTTTATATTATAAAATAAAAATGTCCGCGTAGTTTTCGAAGCCAATTTTCTAGCCCGCATTTTTTTATTATTATTATTGGGGGTTGGAGAGAACACTACTACAGCTTTGTAGTTTTTTCTTCGAACAAATTCATAAAAAGTCGGTACAAAGTACTTTACGACCTTCAACATAGTCGATCAACACGATTCTCTGGGCCTAGCCTTCTAATCCTGAGATTAATATCAGCAAGCACTAATAATAACAAAAAGCTAGAAAAACAACAACTAAGAGTGGTATAGGATAGGAAAACGTGGATCCGTGCTTTCTAGAGCTCGACTTGCAATGAATGAAGCTTTTAAAAAATGAAGTTTTTATTATTCATAATCCTTGCTATAGCACCACTGGCATATGGTCCTGGAACCGAAGGATACAGCAGGACCCAGTATGAGTTCTGAGGCATTAAGAGACATGCCATCTAGGTATGCAGTGCTTACTTTTAATAAAATTATCATATTTCACTTTGCAGGCCCACCCATTAGTCTGACAAATTTACAAAGATTAATGTAATTACTATACGCTAAATGCAAAAAATTTTAAACATTTTGTAGATAAAGTAGATACGAGCAACCCCACCTTTCTATTGCACTATTCATGCTAACGATTGCTTTTACACATAGGCAGTAGAAGTGTTTGCTAAGCTTGTTAAGTTTTAGCGAGTAATGTTACTACCTCACAGGATAATCTTCATTTGGGTAAAATTTGAGCTTTCGTTTATCATTATTCATCTTATAGATGGGAATATTTATGTAATCATTTCGATTAAGGCCAGCACTTAATCCTTCAATGTTTCTTTGAGTAAATATGCAATTATAAAATAAGTATTATTGTGTAGACGAAAATGCCCTAGCCTACATGGATTTCTCTATACTCTATAGTTTTTCCGACCTTTGCAGTTGCTTGAGAATGGCAACGAAGAGAGATAGAATAAGATGAAAAGAATAAAGAATTGACTATAAAAGATTTTAATGAACCATCTTTTAATTGTATTTTAAAATTGTAAAAATGTTATTTTGTATCTAATTGACGTTCGGTAAGACTTGTGTGTTCGTGTCATTCTGACCCACCATATTATTGCTACTCCTTTTTCACGTAAAAATTTGATTATTCAGTACTTAAAAAATTGTCCTTACTCTTTTGAATAGAAACTATTTATACGTAATTGTTCAATATTAAACTGGTAAAAATAATTTGAAGACATAACTTTTCCCTAAGCGCATAGTCTGTTTTTATCTAACTCTGGGACAGCTACACATTCTCAAATTCATTTGAGGTGGACAGAGTACTGTTTCTTCTGGCTGTCTGTAATGTTACAAGCTTTTAAAATAACTTTTAAAGGCATGTAACATTACAACAACTGTACAAAAAGCTTCATGATGCAATAAAATTCTTCCAATTAATACTTTCTGACCTCAAAGAGTAGAGTTTCCGTTTAGAAACAGCTAGCATTAAAATTTTATAAAACAAATAATTCTTGACCATTAACTTCCCATGCCATGGCGTTCTTGAAATAAAAAACTACTTTTTTTTCCTCCCTTCCGTTTCTGCGTCACCGACTGCAAAGACTATTTCTTTCGAAATGTTTTTGTTTTCCAAGAGTATAATAAGAGTTTAAAAGTTAGTGGATCACTTTATTTCAGCTTTTATGAAAGGGGAGATGCTTGAAAAGAAACATTACCTTAAATTTGAACAAAATTACGTTTTATTTGTCTAAATGAGCACATACATATTGATTGATTACATTTGAGTGATATAATTTTCTTCTTTACACATTTCGCAGTGGCACTCGTGTCGTTCCACCATTTTCAGACAGTGTTTACGCAGATATTTCTATCGTAAAGTTAAGCATGTTGAAGAAAGTTCGTCACACATTCGATGACATTTCGGGGAATTTTCTTCAAATTCTTTCATCTATTTTTCTCATAGCACTACTATTTTATGTAGCTATTATATATTTAATGCTAGAAAGTTCAAGTTTTTAAGATGCCCAGTTTGTTTAGATGTTCTTGAATTATATACATTTGCTGAATCACAAGAATACACATCGGTAGAACAAATAATAAAATAAATAAAATCATTTAAGTAAATTGTATCAGATTTAAGAGAAATCTTTTTTCCCCCTTCTTTATAACTGATCAAACCCCTCGTCTAATTTAATGCTATTTTCTTTTCTATCTCTCCTTGTTTAATTTCTGGTGGTATTTATTAAAAATCTAAAAATAAATTTTCAGGAAAGTTGAATACATAATATACGTAAATTATATAAAAACAGGATGCACAAAATATCGTACATCGTAATATTATATTAAAAATAGGCCGCACAAAATACCTAATCACGAAGTCAAAAACATGCAACGGGTTAAATTTATGACAAGCAAGCACTTTCATGCTTTCATTGAAAGGATATTCGTGGCCGTTCCAAACAAACATGTCCCAGTCACATAATCCTTCGAGTAGTAAAATTTGCAACGTTAGCCATCTTATCCATTCCGGGGTATAAAACATCCTGATTTCGTCATTTTTTATGAATATTCCCAAATTTTATTGTTCTACTTTCATTGGAGTTCAAAATTGATCAATATTTCAAATCTAGTCATAATAACTGAATTTTTTAATGACACTTACGAGGGAAAAACATGAGGAAATGTGTAGAGGTAACGATATTTCTTGTCAACGAGATTGAAAACGAGAGTGCTGAGAGAGAGAAACTATCTTTGAGTACGACGCAAAATTTGGAGGACTAGCAAAATTTCAAATACACAGTGTTCGCATTTCATACGAACCAAGGCGACACTTCAAATCAAGTTCGAGGCACTTAAAGCGGGCATAACTTCTCTCAAACCTCACCTTCCTTTCATTCTAAAGGAATAATTGACATTATCGCATGTCCTTCGCCGGGGATTTCATCGATAATTAATCCTGCGAGAACGAAAACGAGTCGATCGGAAAGAAACAGCAAACAAACAAAATAAAAGAGTTTTCGACCCCCGGTCGTAACAAAGAGAGAATAACGAACTTCTTTTTCGTGACATTGAACCCGGCGCAGCGGCTAATTAGAAATCGGACCGCAAACCGTCGACGCCTCCAGTTGAGAGAAGCATGTGGCCAACTCATTTGGAAAAGCATTAAGCCCTCATTCACCGGAGAGAGACGCTGTCACACAGAGATGTGCCCTGTGTAAAAGGTCTGGCACACACAGGAAATGAATGCCGAGAGAAAATTCGATCTACACACACACGCCCGCGGATCGCCGATTCCTTAGCGCGCTTCCCCCCTAAAACACTTCGGGGGATTAGGCGCTTTTAAAATTTCGAATGCTCTGTCAACACCTTTCGGCGCCAATCAATAATCACACTTCTGCCAGGGAGACATATAATAGGGGACGTCATGCACGATTTATCCGTTCGCAAATAATGGCAGCGATTCTTAATGGATCCTGTTCACCTCCGGTTAATGCCTTAATTCGGAATTTATTCTTTTTTCTTACAAAATTATTTTACGGGTTGATGCCTCACGAACCGACAATAGTTGAAAAATTTTATTTTCAAACATAAAATAGAGTTTTTGTCAGTGTATAAAGCGTTCACTTTTATTTCTTCTAAAACGTCTAATATATATATATATATATATATATATATATATATATATATATATATATATATATTAACAACAGAAGAGGAATATCCAATGAACAACTTAATCAGAATGGACTGTACCAAGAAATCAAATTAGCAATGTTAATTATCAATATCATGCATATTATGATTGCATGCGTTTACTTATAACACATAACACATACTGAAAGTATCTTTAACTTTATTCATCCTGAAGCACGTGTTGGATTTTGGTTATGGAGTGCTACGGTCTACTTTTTGCAACACGAGGGCTAATGAGACCGGGACCTACAGCTTAAAGCCGATTCCGAACGGCTACGAACATCCATGCCTATGTGGGATTCGAACCCACGAACTCTGGTACCGACGGCCAGCACCCTAACCAATCGGCCATCGTTCGGCAGCACGTGTTGGAAACAGCTATTATTCAAAAACTATATTAACCATAATCCCAAAAAGTGTAACGCTGACATTAACCCTTAATTTGGTATTGTATGCTGTGCCATACAAACTTTAAAAAAAAAAAAAATAAATAAAATGTTAAAGAAATATTATAATTTCAATATAATTATTAATATTTATTCTCATAAACTAGTCACACTTTATGAAAAAAAAAATGTTTTTTGAGTGTTAGCAACACTCAAACATTCCTATTTCAGTATTTGTTTCAATTCAGAATTTTTTTTTTTTCCAAATAAAGGGTTAACAAAATTCGTTTTGGCAAATCTTTACTTAATAAAACAAATCTTAGAACGTCATGAAAAGGTTTCAACACGTAGCTATTTACAACGTTTCGGGTTTTTCTTCCTTCCTTAGATGGAACATTAGCACTGAAAGACACCGTCGACGTGTTTAGAGCGCGTGTGTGACATTTTGGGCTTAACAGCCTCGACACTTTTCAAAAATATGTTACGGCAAACGTCTCGAGGCAATCAGGTTCCTCCCGTCGTATTTATTTATTATCAGCTACCGATCCTGCTCGCGGGGCCTCGGTGTCGTTGGAAATTAATGAAGTGCCTGCTGGAGATGTGGTGAGCGCACCTCTTCGATATTCTCTCGTTCTCCCTTCCTCCGAACGAACCCACACGACATTGAACTTTGGGGAACTGCATCTAATTAGCACGTACCGCAGAAGTCGATGCACTACTGCTGCCGCTACCGGCTACCTGGCTCGTACAGACACCATGCAGGTGATGCGTTAAAACTCTCTCTTAAAAGAAGCCATTCTATTATAAGGACCGCCCCTCATTAATCTGGAAAATGTCCATGAAGTTATGAAACAAAGAGAACGAATTAAGTCGTAATTAAGGAAGTTCATTGGAGGCCGTCTCCAGCGTCCTCCTCGGTTTGGAGAGGAGGGGGTTGGGGGATGGACGTATTTCAATTTTGATATCCCGTCGTGATGAACTGGCGCGATGTGGCCTGTGCGTCCATCCTTCGTTTATTGCGCTGTTATATATGGCCAGTTTTATTTAAAAACAATAGTTAATGATCGAAGGTATGAGTTTAATTAGATATTAGTGCACAGATTCTTATAGCACGAATGTATAAAAGGCAATTTATAAAGTTAATAAAGAATGCTTGAAGATGCAACTTAGTCAAATATATGCATAAGCGTCTTTAATTTTTTATACATAACCATGGTATTTATACAGGGTATCTGCCAAAATAAAATTTTTCAAATCCATGACTTTTCATGACTTTCCCTGATTTAGCAGATCATTTTCCATGACTTTAAAAAGCTTTCGCTAAAAGTATACATGAGTAAAACTTCTGATGTACATACAAATAAAATATATGCTTTTAGAAAAGTTACAGGAATTTTATCATAAAAAAAACTATAAACTTACTTTATAAGTGTTAATAAACCCACATAAAAATAAATTGTTGTATCTACATACCTGAGTTTAATCATATAGCAATTTTTCAATCAAAATGTTTCCAATTTGAATTCAGGGTACTTTGGTACTATCCAGGTGACCATGAATAATAGCTAAATATAACCCTATAATGTTTATATACAATATCCCAAGAGATAAACTTACATTTTGTGCAAAAATCTTAACTAATTTTTATTAAAAAATAATATTATATTAATAAAATTTTAATCTACAATTTAAGAAAAAAACCAGAATAATATACATTTACCCACCCATTAAGCTTTCTTGCTTTGAGTTTCCTCGGTGAACAAATTTTACTTGGCAACAGGGTCAATAGGATAATACATAAATACCAAACTCAGTAACTTCAGTGAAATGACAAGTAAAAATTGAATTAAACAATTCAATGCATTTTTTTAATAGGTAGTTTAGCGGATCCATGACTTTTACTCATTTTTCTTGAAAAATCAAGACTTTCCATGACAAAATTAATCCATTGTCTAAATCCATGATTTTCCATGACTTTCCAGGTGCGCGGAAACCATGTTTATAAGTAATAATATTAATGACGATTAATTATTGCTGATGCTATTATAATTACAAATATTTCACCTAATCATAGTAGATAAAATTACAATTAAAATTATTTCTCGCATAAGAGCAATTTAACCAAATATCGCCGGAGGACGGTTAAAAATAGTCTGTTGAATGTTTCCAAGAAAGGATTCTTCTTTTATAGTGTAGATAGTAATAATACAAACAATGCTCCCCCCCCCAAAAAAAAAAAATCCTATTAATAAATATAATTTTGTAAACTAGGTCGACATTTTATAATTTTTGAGCCTGGGAGATTAATTTTCCGGTTGGTACATCTACTGGAATCATGACGGCTTGCTATGTATCAAACATCCCTTTATGGTATACTGAATACATATTAGATCTTATTTCTTATAAAAACCCCAGTCACTGACCGTTTTTAATTATTTTTATTTATTTATTTTTGAAATGAATATGAATACAATGATGTTTAATAACATTACATCACATAATTAATGAAGGCAGGCTGTTATGTTCAAAGTTGTTTTAATTTCATATTTTTTAGTCTCAAGTGCCCATAATAGCTAGGATTTAAGATATACTAATGTATTCATCAGTAATTATCACCATATATATTCATCATTAATTATTCGAACTTTAATGGGTTAAAAAATAGTTAATGCTAGATTGTGTAGTTACAGTTTGGAGAAATATGTACTCATCCCTCGTTATAACAAGGTTGTTAGCGCCTTGGTTGATAGTAACATTTGCGATGTTTTTCTTTAACCAGGAATTTCAATTAGCATAAGAGATGCAGCACAATAACCAGACGATGAACACTTTATTCTAGACACATAATTCGACAAACAAAAACAAATCGCCACAAACTTCTAACATTACTAGCAATTTCTGTCGCTGTTTTCTTCCTCTACCTCCCGTAACTCTCGTCCTCAGTTGTTGTAATCTTACAGCGATTATATTAAAAACAATGAATTAAACAGTTAATATGATAATGTGTAACTGTAATTGTAAATGTGCGTGTGCAAACCTTTTCCTTCATACAAGCAATTTAAAAAAAACTATAGAATCTTTAAGCAGCTGGTAGACCACCAGACGCGTCCAGTCTTCCAGCCTATTAGCTTATATTAATTTTGAACAGAATATAACTTTCTTTTCTTTCAGTTTTCTGCTTAGTGATTTTAAGTTACGTCAATCGCTGCCAAGCAGAGAAATGATTTGAAACGTTTTGAAAAAATTATCCGTGAACTGAATTTCGGATTGCCAGTCGACTCTCTGCTGCAGATAACAGGTTTTGAGTTCGTGCGGCTCGCAGGAGATAAAAAAATATATACCTATGTTTTAACGACACACGAAACAATTAACAAGAGTGTACACAATGCACTACTGATTAAAGGTAACAGGAATATGACAGATGAATACTTTACACCTGGACAGAGGATATTAATTCTGCAACCGAAACGCACATATCGATAGAAAGATGGCAGCGCTTATCCAGTAACGTTTTTCGATGATAGCCATTTAGTAAATGATCATATGTAAAATGATAGAACAAGCATATATATATTAGAACATTCTTCCGTGCGATTGTAAAATTTTTCATTTTCAAATCTTAAACCATATTTTTTTTCGCATAATTCTATGTTCTATACTTTTGGGATGACAATCGGTTAATTCGAACTCTATGTAACATATAGGGGGGGAGTCGATTTTATTTGAGTTACTTATTCACTTCCGGAGAGGGGTGGGTGGGAGTAACACTGAAACACCCGACTTCTATTTATCTTGTATTCGCAATTAAAATTAAGGGCGTCTACTTGTTTCAAACTCATAAATCATCAGACAAGGTCCATTTGAAATGAGTGTGTCGCTATGAACATTCTACTTGAATTCTAATGGAGAGTAATAAGCAGTTATATGTTGTCATTTCCTTTGTCTCGTTACGACGTTTATTCAAATTAATGCACGTCACTTTTTAAAAGACTTCGAAAGATGGACATTTGGGATACCTGTAAACTTTTTCATCTTCTCTAGATTTCCATCAATGGGGCGACTGCAGCAATAAAAATCTTGCTAAGCACCTGTAGTTGATGTCCTACTGAATACCCAATGTTTGAAATAATCTGATGCATTCTCCTCTTGAATTTCGTTTATTCCCTATTTATGGGGCGTAGTCAAATATGGTGGTACCAGTATATTACCCAGCTCAATGTACTCAATTGGCTTCCATAGAGATCCGAAAGCATCCAAATTGACCGAGAGCGCAAACCAACGGTTTTTCATCAAATCAGATAAGCTTAAATATTTTTTCTGGTTAAATGATTGACCGAAAAGCAGGTCCATGCCAACAGTTTTGGTTGGAGGGGGGGGACCACCCACGTACTAACTTTCATTCATTGAGCTTGTTGCATTTTTTTTAACTACTATGTTAAAAAAGTCATTCAGAATTTCAAAAATGTTTAATTGTCAAATATATATTTAATTAGGGTCTTAACACTTTGCGGCCTAACGTCGAGTGTGATCCGACACCATCTCTTTATCCCGCAAGTCCAACGTCGCATGTTTCTCAACACGATTTTTAAATTTAAGAATTACTGCTCACACTTGTTTAACTTAATTAAAATTGATAAGTCGACAGTAAGTTAACATAAATCAAAAATTAATTTAGACCACAAATGGTTCGACGTCCATATTCATCCGAATTTCGAGTTCGAAAATTCAGACGATTTCAGTGCTTTATTCTATGAGATATATACATACCAAGTCAGGACCCGCGAACGTACCTGCCAAGGCTATGGTCTCATGTAAGGAATAGTAAAACAAGGAAAAGACATACCAGCATCTCGATATTTAAGCACGTATTTCATTACTGGCGTGCACCGTAGGAACCTATGCGTTACCTCCTTATCCCAGTGGGAGTTGTAGCCGTCAAGGCACAAAGCTCTCTCTCAGAAAACGCAGACCTGTCGGGCGAATGCATGGAGTCCTTCCTCATTTAATCTCGAATCCTGACAGGTCTTCAGAGATCATTTCGAGTTCCGGCGCAGAAAATGAATTAACAAGCATTCCAACGCAGCGCGACTTCCTCTCTTGTAAAGGGGCGCTAGAAATGCATGCGGCTGAATATTATTCCGCTTCATAAAGGCTCGGGGGCTTGCGAAATCTCGTTTCCCCTTACTCCACCACAAAAGGAAAAAGACCGAGATCGGCGTTTGGAAGCCTCAACTCAAAATCTGGCCGGCTTGTGGTTCGACGCCACCGCAAATATTTTAATAAAATATTATGCGATTCAGAGCCATTTTAAAATATTCCGAAGCATTAAAATAAAGCAGAGCGCTTTGGGGTCAATAAAACAAAATGTATCACCTGGTTATTCATCTCCTTGCAAAACTAATTTTTAAATAAACCTCTAACATTGATTGGATTTCTAACTACAATATAATATTTTTCTCTGAAATTCCAAAACTAAACACACTATGACAAATCCTGCAGCTTCCCCAGCTTTCTTAATAAAAATAAAAACTAACAGGTAAGGTTTTTCAATAATTTCTCTTATTACTCAAAATATGCCGTCGGACTAAGCCACAAAAGAATTATTAACGAATGGATTTCGAGATACATTATTTGTTATTTAAAGAAAGAAAGATAATTTTGTATTCGAAAGATACAGATTGTCCTACTGTCAAAAATAATATAAATAAATCTTTTTTGTCGAAGTACGCAGTTGTGTAATAACAGTAAAGGACTTATTTCATTTCAACCTGTACGCGTTGAAACAGCACCGGATTTAGTTCAGGATTCCTTTTTCCGGTGAAGATTGAGCAAATTGCTCGTGTGACAGCAAACAATTTTCAACCGATATATTAGACCGGCAGGTGATAAAGCCTTTATTCAGTAGAAATATTTTCGCAAGGTATCTGAATATTCATTGGGAAAAGGAATCGCCAACTGAATCTGTTACGATTTCAACGCCTACAGGTGTAGCAACAGATGATTTTACTGTCGTTTGTTACGGCATTAGCCCTTTGTCTGTTCTGGACATCACATATGATGATACACAATGAAATATATTATAAGCAAAAGATAATTGGTGTAGCGTTTTTAATTCAGTTTTAGTATAGTGTTCCCCCTAGGCATTTTCCCGAGGGCGCTGCGCCCTGCCCTTTTTTCGCACCTTGCCCCTTTTTTTCAGCATTCAATGAGCTCTACCCCTTTTACTCTCTTTAGTGTGCCCTAGCCCTTTCAGATTTGTATGACTTATAAGCCAGTTTTAATTACGCGATTTTATTAAATATGTATTAAGTAAAAAATAATTCTTAAAAATTTAATACACATTTAATAAAATAAAATGGACTTCAAACAATAGCAAAATAATAGTTAATTTTTTTTAAACCTATAGTAATCGAGAAGAATTTAAAAAAATATTTTCCATTACAGAATGCCAGTTTTGTTCCGATAGAGTACCTTCATACCCAGGAGCACCCTGCCCCTTTTTGTTCTGATGGAGGACCTTTTATCCAAGACCAATACCTCATTTCTGCCCATTTCTTCGTTTGGGGTTGGACATACGAAATTTAAAGCTTTAGATCTAAATATACATCATATAATTATTCTCTCATATGGGAGATGTTAAGCAAGGACTGTATAAAGTTATAATCAAATTCACCTAGATAAAGAATTAATGACTAGAGTAGGAACTTTCTGGCAGAAATGAATCAAATAAAATAATATACACATGAATTCGCCTGGTTCAATCACGTCATGATGCCACTGGAATAGTTTCAATTTTTGAGTGAACCCTCGTATGGGGAACAAGGGGTTAAGCAAGGACTGTATAAAATTATAATCGAATTCACCTAGATAAAGAATTATAACTAGAGTAGGAACTTTCTGGCAGAAATGAATCAAATAAAATAACATACACATAAATTCGCTTGGTTCAATCACGTCACGATGTCCCACGAATTGAGTTTCGATTCTTTTTGAAGTGAAAAGTGTCTCCAACTAATAATTTTCATCTCAGGAAGTGAAGGTGACAGGAGCGTAAATGTTTATTTTGAATACGCCTTTATTTCCCTGAAGGGCAACTCTATTTTCATAACACAAGAACTGCTATTATATACTAACAGAATAATGCATCGGCAAACTTAAAATGAAAACACGTAAGATTTCTTATAATATAAAAATAGTGAAAAAATTATAGATTTCATCTTATTAAACGAGCGATTAGTACCAGCCACTGAATGAATATGAATGGAAGCACATCTTTTACAGCCCCATAACCCAAACTCTTTTTATACTGCAACTTAATCGAAAATGCGAACGATTCTGAAATGCCAACTAACAAGTGGGGTCTGGTGACAGTGCACTGACAGCACGAGAAAGAAAAATGGACGTTGAAACAAAAAGGAAAAGGGGAAGAGGGAAGGAGGGGGGGGAATGGGAAAAAATGAAAGAATAAAAAGGAAAAAAAAAATGTCATTTCTATTCCAGCGACGGAAAGGGAGGATGTGAGATTCGCGTAAAGGCAAATGCCAATCCAAAGCTTTCTCCAGAAATGCGTAATACGATGTTTTTAGTCAAATTCTATGCATTTTTTTCCCCTCTTCCTTATCCTGGGTTATGCCAGACGGTACTGGAAACGACAAGATGTTTCACAGCAGTAGCTGCTAATGGGATTCAATGACACAGGCAAAAAAATAAATTATATATATAAATATTTGCTTCCAATATTATGAATTTAAATGTGTAAAAGAAATACTAAAAATCAAAAATTTATTCAAAGATTTATAAATAAAAAATTTAGTATCACGTCTTCGGGAAAGGGGAAAAAATTATATTTTTGGTGGGCTGCCAAAATGTTTGTACTATTTTATTTAATGTATAAACATGATAAAAAAAATATTTCTACGACGGTACGGTGAAATAACACACAATTTTAATAATATTTATGAATGCAGATATCCTGTCTAAACCTTCTCAAACATTCACAAGTAATTAAAACATTCCAGAATACCAAAATTATCGTTTCTTCGAACTCGAATAAAATACTTGATTATGAAAGTTCTTTTTGTACAACCAAAAATACCCAATGTTCTCGTACAAAGTATAGAAAAACTATATCCCGTCATAAAAATTGGAAAAGCAGATATTCATGTATGGATGTTTTAAGTCCAATAAAACTTTTTTGGAATTATGATTCTAAATTACGTGTATCTAATCATCATATGTAAAAAATAACCCCAAAATTAGAGAGTGGTAGAGTGAAATCAGGCATGTACTTTTTACTCCTCTATTGCATTGGTCGGTCCAATTTTGGACACATATGTACAATGAGAATATAAAGTATTTCTTCCAACAGGCCAATTTTCAATCTGTCTGCTGGAAGATTTGGTTTGGAGATCAACAGTCATTCTTTTTACAATGGAATTATAACTACACCGTAACCTATTTCTTAATCCCAATCCTGAACATTTACAAACATTCGTGACAACTGTGGAATTCGAATCTACGTATTTTGGTTTCGATAGGCAACGATCTATACTAAGCCATCGCTTGGTTGTGACCATTTCTTTAATTCACGATCTCAATCAGTTTGAATACATTTTAACTATTTTTAACCATAGTAATCGAGAAGACTAGACTGCACATATATGTAGGCACACTTATTTTTGACCATGCTTTATAAATAAGAGTATAAGAGAAATTTCCTAAGGAAGGTACTCCCAGTTTATAAATATTTTTTCCCAATGCGGTACTAAGTTCACTAATATCTCTCAAAACAATGTTGCTGTTTAAATTTTTAAATTAGACTAAATGGAAACCCATCTCTAAACGAAAAGCAATAACTGTTTCTGGCGCATTGCGGAGAGTGAGCACATAATGCGCTTTCCGCCATCGACGAAAATGAATCTTGTATGTCATCTCACGTTTTAAATTTCATGAAATATAAATAGTCCCTGTATTAATAAGCGTTTAATGGAGATGACAGCCGAGTGGACGGTGAAACGATTCAAAATTAATTGTCCAACTTATACGGATGGATGGACTGGAGTATCTTTACTCTCTCGTTAAACCTCACAGCTGTTTTCCTGTTAAACAAGGCAACAGAACGAACGCTATTCTGGACTCGGTGGAAACGCCCTTATATATATCTCATCCTTCTTTTGGGACTCAAGGAGGAGCGCCATTGACGAAACTCCTCTTCGCAAAGCACTTCATAATTCTTGTTGCGAGAGGTCGCATACTTCAGCAAAGGCTCGTTAAAAGAGGACATCTGGATATCATTATTCATCATTACGTGTCTGGATAACATTAATCCGAGTGTTGTTTTAACTCTGGCTCAGATCTTTTGCGTCTCGATCAAGACTTATTACGCTTAAAACCCCCTCTCTACAAACAACTCCTTCTTCCAGCTACATTCTCTTTAATCCGTCATAAACAACTGCTTTTCGTCACCAAACCTAAATCACGGGCTTGCTTAAATAAACAGAACGCAGGCACATGCGCTTGGTTCAGCTCCTCTCTGCGTGTGCCGTTGTTTCAAAGATACACAATTTCTTTTCGGAAACTGCTACGTATGTACTATTTATTCACAAACTGCGAAACACGCGCTAGAGACGTTTTCTTTATTTGATATTTTCCAGTACTTTTTGGCATAGTACATAAAACTACCCGATTAGTTTGTAAATTTCGAGAATCAAAATGGGCTAACCATGACATAGACAACATACAATTACGTTGGCAGAAATTAAAACGATCACAGCCATCATAGAAAGAAAAAAGTGTACCCCAGGGTACTTAACTAAAAAAAATTCTAATACAAGTGTTTCATAATGGTTTATTTGTTGCAATGTAATCACAATGAACATAACTGCTAGATATTACCAGCAGAATACGGCAGAATTACAAATGTCTGTGGTGTGGATCAAATTGAAAATTCAGTGCACAACAATTTCTTTTAAAACAGAATGAGTATTTATTCATTCTACTTAAATGATGATAAAAAAATAAACGTTTACAAGCTTATCAGCTTCTACAAATACTGCTAAATTTACAACATTAACACATCATCCTTCGGATGAACAGAAAATGAAACAACACTACTTTTATACAATCATACAATTTGTATACACTGCAGTTGAGAATGCATTCTCAACCCAGATGAGAAGTGGAGACGGTCCAGAACGAATTCAACATCTTGGTAGTTGTGTAGGATAGTAATTCAGAATAAGTTGATTAAATATTTTGAAAGTATGTTAACCTAAAGTGCAACCTAAAAGCACAAATTCACTCCTGTGTTTCTCAAGATATTCCTTTGGTATTATTTAGAAATATATCTGTCACCCATGGGTGCTGCTGATAACACAGAATTAAAACATTTCTGAGAGCTACTGGTGATGCTCATCGCAGTATAACCTTCTTCAAAATCCTTAAAATAAGTCTAAAGCATATGCATGGGGGGAAAAAAAGACGGGGAATTTAAAGGCCTTATCACACGTCAACATGTACTACCCTAGTAAAGTTTATGACTTTACTAGTGTAGATTGTGCAGATTTTGTATTATAGCGAAATTTTTCAACCTATTTATTTTAGTTCGGTTTAATGTGTAATAAAGACTTTAATCGGTTGAAAATTTTTCGCTATCATCCGCGTGTTCTTCAACCGACAAAGAAATCCTAAACTGAACCTTCTGCTTTTTCAGAACGTAGATGTTGATTGATGCGTGATACAACCTTAAGAGTACTAGTTTAACCAGAATTGGAAACAATAAATTAAGATAAAAAAATCGATAGATTTTGATTTTTTTGCGCGCATGCACTGGGAATTTAATTATATATATATATATATATATATATATATATATATATATATATATATATATATATATATATATATATATATATGTGTGTGTGTGTGTGTGTGTGTGTGTGTGTGTGTGTGTGTGTGTGCGTAATCCAGGAATTAAATAACTGCTCGACACATTTGACATTATAGCCCATATTATTTTTTCTTGCCCGGGCTACTAAGCAAGAAGAGACCTAATCACCTAGCAGTAATAAATATGCAATCGGCCCACATTGCAAAGAACTGCACACAAGTCCAAATCTGATTAAAATTTTATTTAAGAGCTGATAAATAAAGGACATCATTACTAGTCAACAACAGACAAGGGAAAGAAATACGAAAATCACTTTGCTCGAACAGAGTTGCACCCAAGAACAAAGACAGACAGAATTTTCCCAAAGGACATGAAACTTAGCCAATTAAACTGTTAGGTAAGAAGAAAAGCCGAACCACTTGCCGGCGACAGCTGGAAAACGTGCTAAATAGACAGAAAATTTACATTACAGGACAGAAAGCTTTGTGAAATGTATCGAAAGAATTTTAAGTCGAGGGCACTCCTTTGATTAAGACATTAAAAGGCTATTAAAAAGATTTTAATGAATAAGAATGGGAGAGAGGACGCTTTTAAGGAAATATGATAGTTAAATAATTTTGATACATTACATATATATAAAAATTAAAGGTGTTAAAATGTAAAATCTTTGACATTCCTGGACTATTTCAATCGGTAAATTCAACCACTACATTTTTTTTTTCACTTTGTTTTCTATATCGCAACAAGATAATATTATCTGAACACAAAAATAAATCTGAGGATCCAACAAAATAGTTTGAGATCCCAAGAGGCTTATGCACGAGATTCCAAGATATATATTTCGTTAACTTAGCCCAGATCACAAGGCATCTACTGCATACCTCACGATAAAAGGAAAATAAAATTTCTCCCTCCCATTTAAAAAATAAATCTTGGACCTATTTTTTTTCTTTTGGCCTTTCTATTCCTTCAAAAATATATTTTGTATATCTGAAATGACTTGCCCATCTCCTCCCCCATAGCCTTTTCCTTCGTGTCTCCTTTTATCTTGATTTTTAGATAGGAGGTCAGCAAAAATAAGTTTCTCTTTTTTTTTTCTTCCCCCGGACAGCCATGGTTTATTTTTTAGCGAAAACGCCAAAAGCAATATCAAAGCAAATTGAAGAGTGACATTTTTCGAACCAAAGAGAGAAAAAAAATTGTGCGTGTGAGTGCATTACAACTAAAAAACTAAGTTAAAAGATCATTCTGATACATCTGATCATTAAGATCATTGAACGCTCTTTTTTGATAACGTACCAATGCACCGATGTATCATGGTATGGACATAAAGTGACAAATGTAAAAAATCCATATTAAATTGTTACTGCTTTCTCGGTAATTCATTTTGTAGACTAGCTGACTTACTACAAGTGCATTATTATTATTATTATTATTACTTTAATGAGGGAAGCAGGGGCTAAAAAGGAAATTTAAAATTAAAAACTACTTTGTCTGAAACTTTGAAAGGAAGTATGAGACAAAACTAAATATATTCAACTTTAAAAAAAAATTAATATATATATATATATATATATATATATATATATATATATATATATATATATATATATGTATATATATATATATATATATATATATATATATATATATATATATATATATAGAGAGAGAGAGAGAGAGAGAAAGAGACAGACAGACATATATATAAATATATATATATATGTATATATATATATATATATATATATATATATATATATGTATATATATATATATATATATATATATATATATATATATATATATATATATATATATATATATATATATATAGAGAGAGAGAGAGAGAGAGAGAGAGAGAAGGGAGGTTCAGTTCAGATTTTCGTTCAGCCAAAAATAACGGTTTTCGGTTTGGTTCCGAATAAATAATTATTTTAATTATATTCTTATTTGTACTAAAAATATAATTCCACCATAAACAAAAAAATTTAATGTAACAAAATTATATTGATAAGTTGGTTAAATATTGATACAAAATGAAAATTATCGAACCGAAATAAATCGATATTTTTTTCGGTTCGGTTCCGGTTTTCATTCCGACCAAAAAAAAACGGTTTCTATTTTTTCGTTTTTGGTTCAGTTCCGGTTCGAAGCCCTGGTTTGAAGTGGTAAATTTCCTTACTGCAGGAGTTTTGGAGGAGCGTAGGAACCCTGCTAGTAGTGTTCGGGTATAAACTGATATAACGAAGTTACTGTTTTAAAAATAAATAAAAGAGGAAAGTCTAAAAAGAAAGGCTAAAAAATTTTTTCATATTTTTCACAGATGTAATGAAGCTTCCATTAATTCGAATTTAAATTAATCTCAATACATACAAAACGTTAAAGAAAAATCAATACTGAGAATAAATTGTTTCGTAAAATATGTAAAAAGCCTGAAGAGAGTCAAACAAATCCATTACTTTTCCACATAATAAAACATTTATATAAATAATAGTATCTATTTCCTGACGAGTAAAGTGCGCTCCCGAAGTACTTCCTACCAAAAATTTGCTATATTATTTCACACCGGCGGCAAAGTTAAAGAAATAAATAAAAAAGCAACTAAAAAGTTATTCTCGCATGCAAAATAAATAAACTTTTAATATGAGGGAGTCACGGTCACAGAGGGAGAGAAAGAGTGAAGGCAAATTCTGAAGGAAAGAAGATATTTATCGATTTTGCTCGCTCTGAAGTTGAAAGTTGTTTACAAACTTCTCTCACGCTTTGATGTTTATTTTCTCTATCACAACAGCAAATAACAGATTTATGTTGATACAGTTCTACATCTGCAGTATACATTCGTTTCAACACAAATAACTACCGGAGTTTTGAAGTACATTGTTTCATTTTAAAATCCTAAAACTTGAAAGCGTGAAAAATATATATTTTATCCGATGTGTATCAGATGGAAATTTATATTTTTCTTGCATTATAGATAAGCAAGTTTCATACAGGATTTTGAAGCGAAAATTAAGGAATTTGTAAAGTATTTTAAGGGTTTTTTTTCTTTTAAAATACAATTTTCTCCTCTTTGCAAGAGAATGTTTAAATAACCAATTCAGTTCAACTATCACTGAAGCAATAACCTTATCAGTATATAATGTCTCTTTTCTATAAACGTCATTTAAAATATGGAAAACACAACCACCTGTGCTTGTGCATTTGCAATTACGAACAACGAATGTCTACACATTGCAAACTTCTTTTCAAACTTACATATTTTGTAAAGTCTCACAAAGGCTATAATTGACGGAAGGACTATCAACTGACACATGAATAAGCTAAGAAAGAATTGATATAACCTTTTCCCAACAAATCTTCTGTAAAGTTCTAAAAAGATATAATCAAAATATTTTATTGAAACTTCATTTCGTGATATTAAGTTCTTGGCAAAGATTTAGAGATATATTTCAACTCAGACTGCTGTAAAAAAAATTATTAATTTGTTCAAAACTTTAAGACCCGACATGAAATTAAAGGCTTATCAGTCAAATTAAGGAGTTTTTAAGGAGTTTGTAAACCCATAATTACCTTATAATGAATAACAAGAGGAGTGGATTCAAAATCTGATGTATAACTCTAGAAATATTAAAAATTGTTTCATTCAGAGGCCTGGGTACACGTCTTATTTGATTCCTCCAGCTAAAATTTAGCTGAATGTTAAACTACGGGGAAACTAATTCTAGAATATATATATATATATATATATATATATATATATATATATATATATATATATATAAATTACTGGGAAGGCCAAGCTCCTTAATAGACCGAGCCATTTTTAAAATTTGAAATTTTTTGCGAGCCGCAATTAAATACGTATTTAAAAGTATTGCAAGAAAGGTATTAAAACATTTTTTTACAAAAATTATATTAATTGAATATCATTTGGAAGTTCTTCGTTCTTTAATTTTTCAAGGAAATTTTTGAATTGTCGATGATTTTTTTCACAGATGCGAATGTAATTTACAATGTGTTACACTATTTTTATAACATCAGGATATTTTAAACATTTTGTAACGAGATGTTCTCGGTGAATTATGCATTGAATCGGTATGAATTGCGGAATATAACAATCATCTCTTAAAAGGATAATAAGACCGATTTTTTTACCCAGCATTGCCGGAGCTACATCAGTTGTAATATTTTTTATTTAATTGTAGTAACACAAAAATGAAAAGGGAACTTGATTACATTTATCGAGAGCCACAAATAATCCTTCAAAGAGCCGCATGTTGGCTATCCATGATATATAACATTAAAGAGTTTTAAAGAGAGGGCGAATGAATGAAGTTCTAAAAACTCGTACCCCCCTCCCCAAATAAGGGTGAACTAAAATACGCTTAAATTATAACTAAAATATACACCAGAAAATAATTTAGGTGAAGAACTATACACGAAATTGCGTAATCTTCTTCACCTTGAACAAACAGATGTAAACACTAAGCCTTGAAGATAGACCTATTCCAGCTTGTGCCGATATTCAAGACAAACACTGTTGGGTGGAAATTTGCAGCAGAAATCAGACACTGGACGTATTTGCCATCATGTTTCAAAGAACATAACCGGAGAGTCCGAGCGAGTGATTCGGCAGAAATCAAACAAAAGAACGCTTCTTTTTAAAACACTGCCAGAAACGCTTCGGCGAAATCACCCTGCGAATCAAAATCATTGTCGACAAAACCCTTAAAAGACAAATTATAAGGTAGCCAATACTACTGCATTCACAAGTAATGAATTATCGCTGCGTTTCGTGTTTGAAATACTAAAACGCTTCTTGATACCCCCGCCCCCCCCCCTACCAATCCACACTCGTTCCGAACTGTATTTTCTCGTGCAGTTTTCATTTCTTAACAATCGGTTCGTAATCATAGTTCGCGACAAAGGGAAAGAAAAATCCCCTCTGCGCCATGCCATTCCATATAAATTATTGTGTTACAACAGAAACGTTAATGGAATAGCAGATGAAGCTTGTTAAGGAATACAATGACCATAATAAATGCAGAGCAACCGTAGCATTCGGTTGTTATTGATTTGGCATTTAATACGGTGTGCAGCGGCGTAAGACATTGCATTTAGGAAATGGATGGAATACATCAGATGTGAGCAGAGAACAACTTAAATGTTCTGTCAGTTTTTGATCCCACAAAAGAAAAATACATTTAAGGAAAACGATTTCACTCTTTTTTTTCGTTTTCTCCGAATACTCATTATCATTTAAATGCGTACATCAGAATTCTTAAGATGCGGTGTCTATGAAATAAAAGCATTGATAATGAAGCAGGTTGATAAACGGGCATAAAAAAAACCGGTAATATTAGGAATAATTTATGAAGAAAAAGTAAAATAATAATTACAGCAGGAATCATGGAAATGTGCAATCAATTTCTTGACCTGATGAGTGAGTGGTGTATGGGAAGACTGACATTGCATGATTTTTATCAAAACAGCCCACAGAGATTTTATCTTTTCCCATGAAAATTGTAGTTTTATAGATCTAAAATTCAATTTCAATAAATTTAGAGTTTTACGACATAACTCATCGTCTGATCTTCATTACTCATCGTCCGACAACAAAATTTACAGACGTAAGCCAAACTGGCTTTGTCTTTAATTTGCATTGAACACTCGATTTTGATAGTTTTGCAATTTTTGATTTAATAAAGATGCATATTTTTATATTATAAATTTAAAAAAGAAAAAAAAAAGAATATATTATATGGTCGGCAGATTTACATTTTTTTTTTAATTTTTAATTTTACTTCTTTATTTTATTTTATCTATTCTTGATTGCAAGTCCGATGGCCGGTTGGATAGGATACTGCTTTTCGCTACCGGTGTGACGCCTTCAATGTTCTTAAGTCAAGAGGTAACGTGAAAGATCACAGACATAACAGAATTGGAAATCCCTTTTGTAAATAATGGCTAAATACAAAGGGATTCTAATATCCCAAAACATTTCGAAATATAATGGATTGTTGCTTGGATAACATATCCACGATGATCACAGTCGTAAAAAAGATTCAAATATTCTCACACGATGGGGAGACCTTCCCAGGGTGCAACGCGAACTCAATCTATCCCCCGTTCGGTGTCCGAGACCCTGCCGTTCCTTATATGAGCGAACCTTACGAGTCTCCCGAACGTAATTGCTAAAATGTTGGCTCTGGTCGCGAAAGCCTCTACGAGGTTAAAACGCCTACGTAAAAATGCCGGAAAGCTCCGAGTCACAAAATTCTAGGTTTATTATCCTGCGGGTCCGTTACGGTCCCAGTTACCTGAGAACTTCAGTTAAAGTTACAGTTAATCTCGGTCGTTAGTGTTCTGAACTGAGGGATCTTCACACCGGAGTTCAAATCCTTCTAATGGCATAGATGTTCATACCCGTTCGGTTTAAGCAGGTCTCATTAGCCATAGTGTAGCAGAAGAGAGGACTGTAACATTCCAAACCAACCAACCAACGTTTGCAATTCCTCCTCGCTAATAAATTTAATCAATTATCTTTTATCTTTCTTTCATCTACTGTTTATCATGTATAAAATAAACACAACTAGAAGATTGCCCTTTAAAATAACTGAAAACGACCTTCTAACCCACAACATAAACATGCTAGGATTTCATGCCAGCATATGGGATATCCAATTCCTCCAAAAGCTTTTCTCTCGGGATAAATAAACGAGAATTATATTTGTTATCAGTAACTATTATCTAGAGTGAGTAGTTTCAGCAAGTAACAAGCGATTAACTCGGTTTTGACTTAGGGAGGGTTGACTGATATTACAACTAGCTCGTTAATCTCAAGATAGATTAATCAGATTTTATACGGCACGAGAATTCCTCCGGGCTTTTAAATATTTTTTAAAGGGAAATAATTTACATATTCAATCTTAGAAGTACTTCAGAATTTTCTCAGATTTATTAATCATTGATGAATACGAGAAATTTCAAGCATCTACTGAACTCTTTGAAATTTTTGTATATGGAAAAAAAATACTGCCTCGGACTTTAACAAAATCGTTAAATCCCTAAAAAAAAAGTTTGCTACATGGAAATTTGTTAAACAGATTTGAATACATTTTCAAATACATAAAACTAATATTTAATTCCTAAATACTGAATATTATTTTAAAAAAATCAATTGACACGTTTCGTATAAATTAATATTTACTTATTTTGAAATGATTCGATCAAATTGAGTTTTTGAATTTAAAAACACCATACAAAAATACAAAGAATGCTTTTTTAATTTAAATAAAAAATAAATGTAAAAATATTTGTCTATATTTGTCTTTCTAATAAAAAATATTTGTCTACGACCAACGCTCGAGGAGAAAAAGGCCATCAAAATGTTTAAATGTTACTTTATTTTTTTATTTTTTATTTCTGGCTGTGAAGAATGATACTGACAATTTTTTTTACTTAGAATTTTAATCTCTCTGTCAAAAAAATATTTAAATGAAAATGGAAATTACGTTAAAATATGTAATGTTCCCCAATTTTACAAGATGTCCGAAATATCAAGCGAATAAATTAATGCATATACTCAACATTATTGAAAGACATGGAGTCATAAAATTCGATATACCGTCAAGCATATAACATCGCCAAATTGTTATTCACACGAATGGTGGCGATATATCGGGTGTTCACCGTAGCTTGTCACATGCATCAAATTATATTTGAAATTAACACTCTTCAGATTCTAGAGAATGTCCAATACATCAAGAGAATACATAAATGGTAAAATTCAACTTTATCGAAAAACATAGGGTCATAATTCAATACACCGCCAAACTTACCCAAGCGGATGATGGCGATATATCGGGATCCACTGTACCTCGTAAATTACATCGAATTATATTAGAACATTACACATTTCTGATTCTAGAGAATGTCCGATACATCAAGAGAATAAATAAATGGTCAAATTCAACTTTATCGAAAAACATAGGATTATAATTCAATACACCACCAAACTTACTATCCAAGCGGATGATGGCGATATATCGGAGGTTCACTGTAGGTCGTAAATTACATCAAATTATAGTAGAAAATTACATTACTCTGATTCTAGAGAAAGTCTGAGACAGCAAGAAAATAAATAAATGCTAAAATTCAACTTTATCGAAAGACATTGGGTCGTAATTCGATATACCGCCAAACTTGTTACATCACCAAATTGTTGTCCACACAGATGGTGGCGATATATCGGGGGTTCACTGTAACTCGTAAATTACATTAAAAAGTGTTAATTGCAACCTTTCTAGGGCAATGCAAACTCAGATCTAGATAAACAAGTCGTTACTTAAGGGAAAAGAAAACCTACTTGTTCCCGAAATGTTAAGAGCCCTTAAAAACGACGCCGTAATTCCATTTTTCGATGTGATGCGAAAGTAATATTAAAAGCGCCTTCTCGGAAGAGCGACCCTCGGACATTGGATATCTTCACTTTGCACTTCCTATCGCACCATCTCTTAGAAATAACAACTGGCACAAGTAAAAAGAAAGAAAACTATTCCAAGAATATCAGTGATAGCGAGCTATAAGAAAGTGAAAAAATTCTTTCTTTGCATTCACATAGAGGGAGAAAAGAAAAACTAGATTCCGACTTATATCGCATTAAAGAGAAAAATATAATAATATACGACCACGGATGAGATGTGATCCGGTACTGTAAATATATTACATATTAAGGCCTTGAGTGACAGCACATCTATATGCACTGATCCTTAGAAATAACAATAATGCCAAGTACTTAAAAAAGAAAGAATGCTTTTTGAGAACTTAATTAAACAATAACAAAAGTTTTAATTCTTTTAACATCAGTATTCTAACGTTTTTAAACAGATTAGAAATGGACAGGGATTTGTCATCCTCCAGATAGACTTCCTCCAGTTTTTGCAAATTAAGTCTATTCATAAGCGAAACTGAGCATTACTGAAAGAAAGGATCCTGATGAATTACATAGGATCCCGCTATGAAAAATGTTGAGAATGCGTATTTGAGAACTGTAATTAAACAATAACAAAACTGTTTTAATAAACCATTTAACATCAGTATTCTAACGTTTTTGATTATCCCGAAATGGTTATGGGATTTGTCCATCCTCCAGATTTAGACATCCTCCAGTTTTTGCAAAATTGCGGCAAGTATTTTTTTCCGGCACTCTGCAGCGATTAAATCTGGTTTTTTCAGAAGGATTGTTAACTATTAATGACAATAGGAGTACAGTATGGGAAAAATGTTGAGAATGCTTATTTGAGAACTTTAATTAAACAATAACAAAACTGTTTTAATTATAAACCATTTAACATCAGTATTCTAACGTTTTTAAACAGATTATCCCGAAATGGTTACAGGGATTTGTCCATCCTCCAGATTTAGACATCCTCCAGTTTTTGCAAAATTGGGGCAAGTCTATTCATAATTTCGCGAAACTGAGCATTAAATCTGGTTTTTTCAGCAAGGATCCTGTTTTATGAATTAATGACAATAGGATCCCGCTTTTATGAAAAATGTTGAGAATGCTTATTTGAAAACTTTAATTAAACAATAACAAAACTGTTTTAATTATAAACCATTTAACATCAGTATTCTAACGTTTTTAAACAGATTATTCCGAAATGGTTATGGGATTTGTCCATCCTTCAGATTTAGACATCCTCCAGTTTTTGCAAAATTGCGGCAAGTATTCATAATTTCGAGAAACTGAGCATTAAATCTGGTTTTTTCACCAAGGATCCTGTTTTATGAATTAATGACAATAGGATCCCGCTTTTATGAAAAATGTTGAGAATGCTTATTTGAGAACTTTAATTAAACAATAACAAAACTGTTTTAATTATAAACCATTTAACATCAGTATTCTAACGTTTTTAAACTGATTATCCCGAAATGACTACAGGGATTTGTCCATCCTCCAGTTTTTGCAAAATTGCGGCAAGTCTATTCATAATTTCGAGAAACTGAGCATTAAATCTGGTTTTTTCAGCAAGGATCCTGTTTTATGAATTAATGACAATAGGATCCCGCTTTTATGAAAAATGTTGAGAATGCTTATTTGAGAACTTTAATTAAACAATAACAAAACTGTTTTAATTATAAACCATTTAACATCAGTATTCTAACGTTTTTAAACTGATTATCCCGAAATGACTACAGGGATTTGTCCATCCTCCAGTTTTTGCAAAATTGCGGCAAGTCTATTCATAATTTCGAGAAACTGAGCATTAAATCTGGTACTTTCAGCAAGTATCCTGTTTTATGAATTAATGACAATAGGATCCCGCTTTTATGAAAATATCAAGGTTCTCACCTTTTTTTCATACTAAAAAAATAGGGAGTTTCTATAGACTTTCTAAGGACCAAAGTCGCTTCTAATTAGGATCTTTATAAATTACTCAACTTAAAGACACAAACCATATGATTATTAATCAGACAAGGTTTGTTCAATAAATGCCTATAATATTTCAGAGTAACAATTGAAAAATGCCTAAAAATATATAAAATATAAATAAACTTTAAACAAACTAATTTTGGAAAAATTGTATATAATGTCTTTTGAATACCATTCTATAAATAAAAAGTTGATAAAATAAATATTATACACAGTAAACTGGGGATTTCAAAATGTCTAATAAATTATGCACTTTTGAGAGCAAATAAAAATGTATTATGTATAATGTATGTATTATATATATATATATATATATATATATATATATATATATATATATATATATATATATATATACACACATATATGTGTGTGTGTGTGTGTGTGTGTGTGTAATATACATATGTTTTATTTGTGCTTGCAAATAAGAACTCGTTGTAGTTTCAAAGAATTCACTTTTTATATCATCAAAGAGTTTAAGATAATACATTTGTATTTATAATAAACTATTTATGACATAATACCAACTTACTACTTACATATATTTAAATACAAGTTTATACATTATGTATCGGTTGCAACAAAACCTTAACCAATGATACGTATATTAAAAATGTACCTCAACGCAGTCACAAACAATGATAGCACCCGTTTAGCCTGGGTAAAATATTCAACAATAAAAGAACAATAAAAATAGATTATAAAAAAAAGAAAAACTACTTAATTTAGCAATTACAGAACCATATCATTTTACATTCTATACCGCGTTGTGCTTTAAATGGCAGTGGGACAATAAAAGTTCAATTTCTAACTAGAAGAAAAGCCCAGTAAAATTCTGGAGCTGGTGATATACTAGGTTGCATTTAAGTTTTTGCGTTTTATTACAGTAAGATAGAGTACCTTCCAGTAAAATGCAATATCCACATTTAATGACAGTAATAAATTGCGTTTTATTTTATCTTATGTTAACAACTAAATAGCTAATAATTGTAAAAGCCCTATTTTTACGACTGATGCCTTATTACCATCGATCCGACAAAGTCTTGATTTAATACCATTTATGACGGTATCATCGTCAAACTGTGTAACGCTTACACGAGGCCTTCCACCGTGTTATAATGAGCCAAAGACGCCTTAATCTCCCAATTTATTATTTCCTTGGTGGGATACGTTATGGCGAAACGCTTATTTTTATGTATGCATCGTGTTCCTTGTTACAGACGCTTTTTCTTCGGGGAGGAAAAAAAAAACAAGATACAATTCCCAAATACCGAACGTCAAAAAGATGCAAGATAGAGAGGTAAAGAACGTAGCTGGGAGGGAGAGGGAGAGAAAAACACTACAGGGTGGAGAAGTGCAGATACCGACAGCCATTTCGGAAACATAAAATATATATTTCTTCCAGAGTAGGAGTTTCAAAAAAAGTTTTCTAGATGTAGCATAAGATACAGGTATGACAGAGCTCCCGACAGAGGACATCTCTGACCGTCGGAACATGAGTAATGCCGTGTGACATGCCTGATTGAACTTAGTGCCTGGAGTGGCACTCTAGCCTCCGAAGAGAGAGAACGTTCTCTTCTCTTTTTTTTTTCGGGAAGAGAGATAGAAAAAAAATGGTCATCCTTTTTTTGGTATTGCTTTTTTGTTTATTGTCGTTCTCTTCCTTTCTCCCGCCACGATTTTTCACTATCCTCTTACGTCCACTGTCTGTAAAGAGTCGCCGGGTCACTTGTTACTTTAGATAACGGTTGTCGCATTTCTCGATTTCAGTTTTACGGCATCGACTCGACATTTTTTATTTCTCCTCGGGAAGAAAGGAGAAAAAAACAGAGTAGGGCAGGGGAAGGGGCACATGTCATTCTGCTACATCGCAGTAGAAGTTTTTCGTCTTCGATTATACCTGAAGTTTCTTTTAAGGAGCGGCCACTTTAAAAAATACCATTTATTTTATTTTGGAGCCATCAAACATACCTTTTTTCCTTTTCTCCTGGCAGCAATTAAAAAGAAAATGCTCTACATAATTTTCGTGAAACATAGCCCTGTTAGTCTCGACTGAAACAGAAGATATCAAATCTCGACACAACAGGTAGTTCTGGTAACTACTACGGTTGCTCTCTCCCTCTTCGCATTTTAGGTGTTACAAAAGAACTTACAAGACCTACTAAAAACCAATTTTGACAGGCTATAATCGATAATATTCGTATGTGAATCCATGGTATTTGGCATCGAAAGACAGCTTGCACAACAACACATACTACAAAGTGGGTATTTACCGAACGAACATTCTGCAGTCCCATCAATTAGGTTGGTTTTGGGAGTTTTGATCAACTATTTTGTTACAAAAGTGCTAATGAGACTGGGACCTACTGCTTTAAAGTCGAATCGAACGAGAGTTGGAAAAAGACTGTTACAAACACTTACCTATTACACATAAATTACTTATAAATAACAGATAACAAAAATATTTATAACTAGAACGACCGTTGGTGTAATTTCGACTCTAAGCATAATACAGATATAAAATGCATATGTATATGTATATATATATATATATATATATATATATATATGTATATATATATGTGTGTGTGTGTGTGTGTGTGTATAGAGGGAGAGAGAGGGAGAGAAATACTTACAGATGTATATAAACACATATGTGCATAAGTACAAATACATAAATGTGTGTAAACATATATATATATACACACACACATATATATATATATTCATATTCCCCCCTCTCTCTCTCTCATTCACACACACACACACACACACACACACACACACACACACACACACACACACACACACACACACACATGTAGGAATACGTATTATACATATTAACATATACATGCATCTCTAATTAATGTTCCGGACATTCCAGTTGTAAACACAGGAAATTCGAACATCAAATTGTGCAATAGTTTGGGTTGGAGTGCTACGGTCTATACACGGAGGTTAATGAGACCGGGACATACTGCTTACAGTCGATTCCGAACGACTATGAGCATCCATGCTACCAGCGGTATTCGAACTCGAGAACTACGGTACCGAAGAGCAGCACTGTACCATTCGGCCATCGGTCGGCTCATTTTGAAATAGTAATAAAAAAAAACTGCAATAAGTTGATGGTATTATTGTTTCGTTCACTCTACGGAAAACAAAGTACAATTCTCAAATTGTAAAGACCGGCAAGTGCGGAATTTTCCAAAAATATTACGTATGCATACGCTTACAAATATATACATCCCCAAATCATGTGTCGAGAATCCGCGAAAGTTCAATATTTGACTGCTTCCACCCTCATAAATATGCTGAAAGTTCAACATCGCTATGCAGACGCTCATATTTTGGGAACGCACAGAAATGAGATATACCAGCAGAATAACAACACGCGGTTGTCAGCCTTTTAGGCGCTGCGTTTTCTCATCGACCTGAAACCCTTATCCGCGGTTAGATTTGCGTTTCCACGAGGGTGCCGAAAGCTGGTGAAATGTGACTTTAGCGGTCAATAAAATATTTTCAAGTGACGTTCAGAGAAGTTTCGAATACCTGGTAAATATTATACACGTGATTTCTTGCTCTAAAGATCGCCCGCCTTTTAGCTTGTTGTCAAATGTGATAGGAAACCAGTGTCGATTCAGTAAAAAACATATCAATGCGCGCTTTATGAACAGCGGCGAAGGAAAGCGGGTGTGGTATCACCTCTGTGGAGATGACACGTCTCTTTTAAATTAGTCATTTTGTCACTTGAAAACAGTGTATCTAAAGATATCGATTTTCATGACGCATTGTTTAAATATGCAGGGCAAAAAGTTAGAGAGATTATTTCCAATAGGGTGCCATTTAGTATATAGCATTCGCCACTACCTAACCGAAGATATATTATTGTACTGCCCATTTTATTGTGAAAAGTACCCTATAGGCAGCCAACATTGCTTCATAGGACAACATAATTAATAAAAATGGTTCGTCGTAATTTAGAAGCAAGGACCAAGCAGAAGACCCTCAGACTTGGCCTTCCACCTATAGAATATCGTTTGGAAAATTGGAGGGATAAGTCTTAAAAAGAGTTATAAGTATCGTGTTAAAGAGTACTCCGTTGCCGCACTGTTGTTCGTGGTGATCACGCAATTTGCCGAAGATTAACGTCATACGCATCATTTCTGATTCAGACCGTTGACGTAATTTTCAGTCTTTGTAAATAGTGTCTTGTATGTATTATACATATTGTAATGTATTTTCACATATTGTAACATGAGACCATTCATCTGCATTGATATTTGTAAAGTTTTATAATTATCGTTGTTTTATTTGTGGCAACACATCATCTTTGTAAATATGCAAATATCTGTATATGTTGTCTGCCTAGTCAGTGTGCCAGTAGCACCAAGCTCGGTTGCATCGAGAGTGCTGATGTTTGTTTACGATGTGTTTATTTAATGTTTTCATTACACTATCTTAAATAAATGCCTGTGTCTATACCCAGTTGTTTTATTTAACTGCACCGTGTGAATCACTTCTGAGCATGGTTTTATATATGATGTGATCCCTGCAGAAACTTCTTCAAGAATCCTCAAGCCATAGCAGGGGTACTCATAAGACCATATATCTAAGAGGTAAAAGATTATACTAACAACGTCAAAGTAAATTAGTCGAGAATGGATTATGTCGGATTCTTAACGCTTTCGATATACAAGTTCAACGCAATAATTATGCAGATCTACGTGACTTAATGATCAATTTACTGCTTACATATCTTTTCATTCCAAATAAATAGAAAATTGAAGACTATATGTCAATTCATTTTTTAATTATAAATTTTATCGAATCAAACATTTACGGATAATTTTTTATATAAACAAAACAAGCCCAACTTTTGGTGCGGTTGCAGCCATAAACAAATCCATATACAACTGCGGACGCCAAAAATCAATTCAAATCATAACGACAGCTTTCATCCATTTTCTCAATTTGAAAATTGCCGAACATGAAAGGAGGGAAGTGTCAGGAAATGTATCGCATGAAATATTATTTTAAAGCTTACTACTCGTTTCATTTTTAGAGGAAGGAAACGCATAATATTTGTTTGTGTGTCTCCCCCCCCCCTTTCAAACGGCAGGAGATCACATCGCATCTACGGCGTTGGTGGAAAAACATAACCTCAAGAGCGGTGCAAACGATACGCAGG
Source organism: Pardosa pseudoannulata (assembly GCA_032207245.1). Classification (NCBI taxonomy): domain Eukaryota; kingdom Metazoa; phylum Arthropoda; class Arachnida; order Araneae; family Lycosidae; genus Pardosa; species Pardosa pseudoannulata. Next base: position 49,549,284 of record CM063509.1, read on the forward strand.
AGGGAAGAGAGAGACATGCAGTTTTACAGGCATCCCATTCTCTCCTCTACGGTTACGATCCAGAATATATAGGTGAGATCTGGAATAAAGATACCCCCACAAAAGATTCCAGTCACGTAATATCAGTACAACCCCCCGCGGAGCCATGAAGACTTTTCAACTCAAATATTTTTTCGGAAGCAAAGAAATGAGGCATCCAGCCGGAATACCAACTCGCGAATTCTTGCTTTCTGCCATTTCATATTTTTATTGACCCTTCCATTCCTTTTGCCTTCCCTTTCTACCCCCTTGCTACCTGCATAAAAGGAAATGCGTAGCACATATGAAGAAAAATGGGAGATTTTTCGGAGGGAGTGGTAATGGATGCTTGCTGCCAAAAACAGAAGGGAAAAAATGCGTAATTAAAGAATAGTAGATGGGCCGATTCCTGACACACAACTGGGAGGAGGTTATTACGGTTGTTTCCGATGACTGTATACTCTTTCTTTTTTCCCCTTTATAGAGGAGAAACGAAATTTCTTATTACTCACAGGTGGAATACGGAACATTCTAATAAAGGGATAAAAAACAAGAGGATTCACCCGAAGTTTTCATTACCTCGCCCGACTAAATTCCTGACTACACAGATACATTTAAAAGTCTAAGCTACAATTTCCATGCGCGGGGAGGATTTTTTTAAAAAAAGGAGGCATATTCAAGAATCTCTTCTACCTTTAACACAATTAAAAATAACTCGAGTTAATTAAAAGAGAATTTTCCCCAAAAACGGCATTCCGTGATAAGTGACATTAAGCTAATAACTTAAATTTAACGATTAGCTAAAAATGGGGTGCTTTCCTAAAACAAAATTTCCCAAAGTGATTTTTATCATGATACTTTAAATAAATACAATTAGTAGAATATCGAGTAGCGAAGCCTACGTTAAAAATGTTCGATGTTTGGAGGGAAAAACAAAAACGACTGGGGAGGGGAGAGACAGTCGTGAACACAAGCGCACGAACTGGAGTTTCGAAGGAAATAAATGCATGCAGTTAATTATCCCTTAAAATCCCGTTTTTCATTCCTTTAATGCAACTGCAGAGCGGTTCATGATAAAATGCAAATGACATTTGCTAGGCGTTTAAAACGCAATGAATATTTTTGTTGCTTCTGAGACCTAAACCCCAGAGCATGTGTGTATTATCAATGAACACTTGGAAAAAACATATTAAAACAAATTATCTAACACACATTTAATTTTAAGTTGTACATTTCGGATCGAAATGAAGTTTAAAAGAGAGTTAGTAGTTACGGATGTTACAGCTTTAAATGAAAAAGGGCGAATGGAAGAATTTGAAATAACATTCTGTTCCAATTCCTTCCGAGGAATTTATACCAGATACACCATTCATAATTAATGCAAATTAACGTCCCATATAGCACACAATGTATTATATACGTTGCAAATACGTATCATATACATTGATATTTAGGAATATACTGCATATGTATATGTGTGAGTAATAATATATCAAAATTATTAGACCTTAAAATAGGTATTCAGCTGTCCTATTAAAATGATATTCCTTCTCTAATAACCAAATTGCTGCCTGTGTTGTTTTCGAGTTGGCGGTCAAGGTTCACTCTCGTCTCCCTTCAACTGCTGAATAATTTTTTACTTTCGGGAACAAAATTACGCGATTCGCTTGCTCTGGGTTCAACGTGTATTATTGTTGTGCATTCTACGCAAAGCAGTTGCACAGTAATGATAGCCGAACGCTGGCCGATTGGTTAAGGCTCTGATCGTCGGTACTGGAGTTCGTGGGTTCGAATCCCACTATGGCATGGATGTTCGCAGCCGTTCGGAATCGGCTTTAAGCTGTAGGTCCCGGTCTCATTAGCCCTTGTGTGCAAAACAGTAGACCGTAGCGCTCCAAACTAAACCAAACCAATGCACAGTAATGATAATTAATCATTGACCAATGCTTTTTTTTTCTTTATCTTAATAAATTCATGCTTTTTTTTGTTTTTTTTTATCTTAATAAATTCCACAGTTCTTGACTTATGTGTTTTGATGAAATCACGAATGCAACCTGAATAGTAGGATATTTTTATTGGTTATATATATATATATATATATATATATATATATATATATATATCTGTGTGTGTGGTGTGTGTAATATAGGAAAGGAATAATACTGTAATATGGCTATGGGATAATGTAATTCCTAGATCTGTTATTCCTATATTACAATATTATTCTTTCCCTATATTACAATATATATATATATATATATATATATATATATATATATATATAACCAATAAAAATATCCTACTATTCAGGTTACATTCGTGATTATTTATATATATATATATATATATGTAGTATGGAGATATTGTAATTCCTAGATCTGTTATTCCTATACTACAACATTATTCCTTTCCTATATATATATATATATATATATATATATATATATATATATATATATATACACATATACACACACACATACCTATAATGTTAACACGGTAAAATTGAACTAAATTTTAAAACTGGAATGTCGGTAGAGAAGTATATATGCTAATATGTACGTTCACTTGGGCACTTAGCTTTTTTGTTAAATATTCTGGCTGGACAAAAACTGTTTCGTTATCCCCAAATTCACTCGAATGACGTTCTTTCTATATAGTAACAGGGAGGGGGTGTTCGTCACCGCCTTTTCAGAATAAATATATGCCTCAGTACTACAGAGTGTCGAGGAGAATTCGTCATCCATCTGAAATATCTCTGTGGCCTCCCCAGACCTGACAAACACTCCACGAAAACACGAACGTCGTCAGCGGGAGAGATTTACACAAAAGAAGACAGCCAGGCATAAAGATTTCATACGTTAGAAAATCCAAGTCAAAACTTGCGGCGAGTAATAAATGGGAGCTCGGCGGAGAGAGAAAAAGAGTGGAAGGTCTCTTTTCACGATACCAGAACAAAAGTCAAATTGTGCGAAAAGAAACCATGCAGAAATAGAAAGATTTCATTTCACTCGTCGCACTCATTCCTTACGAAGTTCAAAGAAAGATTCGCACCGCGGCTCATATTTTATGACCACATACACGGAATAGAGAAAATGAATACTGTACGCGGCAGATTAAAAATGTAAAAGTTAGTAAAATACAGAACCTATATTGCACGCAGAAAGGTTTTATTACAGCCATGCTAGATTTTTTACTTCCATTTTTTTTATTTTTTAATAACGGGAAATTTGGGCTAAATAGTGGATTGTACTATTCAGATATACTGAGATTGCATAAAAAAATATCTGTTTTTTTCTTACACTAAAGCAGTCGTTATCAACCTGCAAACTGTGTATAGGGACACGGCACTATAACTAGTTATGTGCTTGAGCCGTTTCCTTTGAAATTGCTGTAAGACCATTTTATACTAGTGAAAGGATTGTATTTGAATGGTCTGTAAAACATTGGTATATGTTAACACAATGTATGCGGGTACATTTCGCCGCGGAATTGTACCGGGAGCCAAAATTAATTATTCAGTTAAATCTCAATAGATCGAAAATAATTTCATTTTACACCAGGTCGCATCGACTGATGTAAAAACTAGTTTTTACTTGTCTAAATTTTTCCAGAATCTACGTAGGAGACAGGAACATTCAGCTTCGTTTTCCTTTTTATACCGTTAATTTTGTACCAACAAACAAACCATGTTGTTACACTAACCCGTATTAGTACGTGTCCCACGCTCAAGTATCAATCGTCTGAAAACTTACTAGTACGTGCCCCGCATACAATGTGTTAATGAGCTCATTTTATATATTTTTTTAATATTAAAATTATTTAAGTGCATCAACGTTTCTATGTAACATTAAAACGCCTGACCAGTTGCTACTTGCTATTGCCAAAAAATGTCGTCGATATAAATATATCTATACACGCACACACACGTGTGTTTGCGTATGTATTTATATAAATGTTTTGTATTTCATATTTATATCTTAGTATTAAAGCAGGTTATTATAAACGTACAAAGCATTAGAATATAGTGTTTTAGAACGTATTAGTCAATATGTATTTGTACTAACTTTGTATATATGTGTGTGTGAGGATAGATAGATATGCATGTGTGTTTACAGAGAGAGAAAAAGATATATGTATACGTGTGTGTGCATATATATATATATATATATATATATATATATATATATACATATATATAGACAAACATAATACTGGATTTTATAAAAGGATATACATGGGTCGGAGTCGATATGACTCCAACGGGCGCTCTAGTGTTAAAAAAGTATTATCAAAAAAGATTTTAAAAAATTTATAATAATGATAATTGACCTAGCAATTGTTCTCGGGACGCACTATGGTAACCCCTGCATTAAGAACTTAATAAATCTGAATTTATTGATTACAAACGGCTACAGTCATTCACGCCGGTAGTTAGAATCTAGACCCCGATGAATTATTTTAAACTATACAAAATTTATATAATCAAAGGTGCTATACTAATACTTTATACTCAACACAGGAATTCACTATCATGACTCGAATTCCTTTAATTTACTGGATACGGTGGCGGAAGGCAGCGCTTTATCTACTCAACCAGCATTCGGCATATTTCATAATATTTTAAAAATATCATAAGCCTGAAAATAAGACTAATATAATCCGCTAAAAAAATAACGAGGTACTCATTTAGGTTAAATAAACCTCTCTAAATAGTATTATTGATACAATTAAAATAACAGTCACTAGTATAGTTTACATTTAACGTGTCTTAATTATTCATACGCATAACGATCCATTCATAACAAAAATGGAAACACGGTGTATTACATTTAAAAAGAGAAGACGTTTAGAAAATTGTTAAAAAAACAACAAAAGTATACTAGATTGAGAAATATTTTTCAACCTATACATATAATCCAATGGTTTTCAACACCATTCCAATTTTTTAATCCTGATTGAAGCCTCGCACAGCGAGTATCCTTTTTTTTCTCTCTAAAGAAAAAAAATTAATCGAATTTTTACATCCCCTTCCGTTTCTAAACACGGGAGAGAAGAGCTGTAGGGGGGAGAGAGCTAACAGGCGCCAAAACAACAACACGAAACAAGATTTCATGCATCAATTTTTAAGCAACGCAAATTTTAACAAAGATTTTAAATTTTAAACAGCTCTTAAATCCAATTAGGGCAACCAACATTTCAACTTTAAAACAGGGGGGAAAAATACAAGCAAATATTAGCGTTGAGATTTATTTAAAAAAAAAATTTTTTCCCTCTCGTCCATAAGCGGCAGCAAAACAATATAAAAGTCATCCCTTCTTTTAACGAAGTTAAATAATAATAAAAAACCGAAAAACAAGACGTATTTCCTCGTGCCTGAAATGTTATTTTTTTTTTTCTAAATCACATTTCCAATAATTGTAAAGAGACAATTAAAAAGACGCGCTTCAAGATAAGAGTTATTACAATTTTTTTTCTTCTTCCACTTTTACGCGTTAAATAAACCACAATTTTTTTTCTCTTTTTTTTTCTCTAATTGATGCCAGGTAGAAACATAAGCTAAGATGCACATTTGGGATAATTTTATAGCTTTATAATGTATTTAACAAATGCAAAACAGTGTTTCACGTCGACTCGCTGAACGAAGCTGAGAGGTTTTTCTTTCTTAATTTTATTTATTATTATTTTTTTCCTTTAAAAAAAAAAGATGTTTGAAGTTGATTTCGCTGTAATTAAGCGAATGCAGCTAATCTTGAAAAAAAAATTACAAAAAAAGTGTTTCCCACCGCTAAAATGTAATGTACTTTTTTTTTTCCTAAGTTAATTCTTAACCACAGAATTATAAGAAATTTTACACAGTTCCAGCTTTTTAAAACGAAAACAAACTGAAGTTTTAAAATAAACACTTTTGTCAAATTCACAGGGGGAATTAATTTCTCGGGTGGTTTTATTCATAAAAAAAAATTAAGCATATATTTTATATAATGTTCAAACTTTCTTTTGAAAATTTAATATGTAGTCAAAATTAATCTTTCTGCGGTTAAAGTTAAAGGCGAAAACCTGGGAAAAAGGAGAGAAAAAAAAAAAGATGTTTTCTCTCTAACAAAGATTCGTTCAGAATACTTTCTAGCAAAATAATTGTTGAGGGTCGCGAAGTTCCTTTTGTGTTGCAAAGCTCGCGCTGTAATTAGATTCTAAAGGCTTCGTGCAGTTTTTTTAAATGGAATGTTTTTAATCTGGGCATTTTAATAATCCCATTCTACACTAATGCAAATGAGTGTATTTCTACATCTACTTATGAACATTAACACGAAGATCGGAATGCAGAACAATCAGTATGCGGTAAGGATGATCCTATACTGGCAAACCACAAAGTATCAGCTACAGAGAAAAAGGCATAGTCGAAGATATTAAACATGCCTTGCATATGAGACATTTTTTTAATGAGAAAAACAGCACCGTTTGACTTGTAGTCATCGGGAGATTCAATCTGACAAATTCATCGACAAATTAATCACGTTCGAAGAACTCCAATCTCATCTTAATCCTCCAATGCGAATAAGGTGTCAGTTATTGACCGATGGTACACCCTCAGCGTGTCATCGGTCACGTGTGACAAAATGGAAACGGTACGTGAAAATTAAGAACACTGTGAATAGTAAATATGACTAAGGTACGTTACATCTCGGAATTCAATGCATCTTCGATAGTAGAGAGTTGTTTTTTTTTTTAATACAAAGCGAAATTATTTCAATAGTGTTTTATTAGACTTAGAAAAGATATACGACTCTAACAGGGTAACTTCAAACAATGGTAGTTAACCCATATTGGACCGATGTCCTATAAACAGGACAGCAAATAAAACTCCCTTTAATAATAAAGTTATAAATATTTTCTGAGTGAATTTAATTTTAACACCTTTAAAATAGACACACTTTAGCATAGTAAAAAAAAACTGAGAAATCAAATTATATTGTATTGTAAAATTTATTTTCAGCAACCTCTTAAAAATTGTCATTTTTTAATCTTTAATTTTATATTTATTATTATTATTATTTAAACACTGTGAAGGTTACTTTTAGTTTAAAAACAGAGCTAATAATGTAGCTGAAAGTTTTTGTTGAAAAATATATTTTACATGTGTATTTTGTAAGTATAAAAAAGGTGCCCTAAAATTAAGACGACGGTCCAATCCTGATTATTTTCCTATGAATTCGATATTGCATTGAGAGAGCACATTCTTTTCTTATCTTTCAATGCAAACCAGTTGAAACACCTGTTCACACACCTGGACGCAACAAGGGGTAAATAGATGTCTATTCTATTCAGAAAACTGGAGATTTTTTGCAAGATAAACTTACTCTCTTACTGCCAGTTCAATAACTGCAAGAGAAAACCTGCAACAGTATGCTTAAAATGCAGGGTTGCCAACCTCAAACCAATGGAATCAGGAATCTGCATTGATGAACCTACCCCCCCTCCCCAGTACTTTTCATCATCTCATAAAAGAAATATTTAAAAAAAAAAAAAAAAACACGAAAAATATAAATAAAAATTTTAAGCAATTTACAATGCAGCAGATGAAAAATATATAATTTTCAAAATTAAGAATTTAAAACTTAGCAAATAATTTTCAATTATAACCTTCACGAAACTTAGTAATACATATACGGGGGTCTGTACATTTCGTACATTTCGTCTATAGATTATGATATTTACAAACGTTATAGATATGTAGTATACCAAAAGTTACGTTTTTATGTAGACAAATATTTTTTTTATTACATATAAGCTAATCTTTTTTTTTAACTTCAATATGATGTTTAAATTAAAAACTAAATTTTTCTTTCAGTTAAATTTTTGACATAATCTTAACAATTGCATATTACTTAATCAAAATTTTCGATTTTTCCGTAATTTTTGCAGCAACGTCCGTAATTCCGTAATCATTAGCTAAAATGCGGAATAATTCCGCAGAATCCGGTATCGTTGGTAACTCTGAAAATGTAATGTTGGACTTTGTTTTGACCGTTTCCCCGAATTCCATCTATGAATCAGCCTAATGCAATGTAAGTGATATTTGTTAAGTTTTAGTAGTGTAATGGACCGTTGTCCTATTTATAGAACAGCCAATTACATAAAAAATTAAAAATATTTTTTCAAAATTTTGGTTTTATATATTTAGTTACACCATATTAATAATATGGATGAAGTTTTAATAATTTACAGAAATATTTAGTAGGTGTGGTACAATATGGGTTAAGAGGACACAAAACAACCTTCAAAAATTATTTTTTCTTCAACATTATTAAAACCTCTTGACCAGGGTTTCTTAACAAGTGGTTCATGGACCCCTTGGGGGTTCATGGGTTATGCAGGAAAAAAAAAAGATCTTTGTTTAAAAAAGTAATACATTAAGTTCATCGTAGCGAAGCACGGGAATGCTTGCTAATATTAAATATATTGAAAAGTGAATTTCGTGGTCAAAAATGATCAAAATTTATATTGACCAGGACGGTTAAAATTGGTTAAAACCACTAGTTTAAACCCCCTTGGTTAAAACCGATACAACCCTGGAAATGGATAAATATATAAACCAATGTGAAATAAATGCAGATACTCATTTCGTAGATATAATACAGTATAAAACTACTCGATTCATATAAGAATCATTGTGCAGTGTAGGGTTAGCATCAAATCACGATTGTAGAAATTCCTCTGTTACATTTCTGAAACTAAAAACCTTTCTTTAATTTCTTAGTTCCCCATCGGGCGCAATTTCTAAATTAACTTTCGATTAAAAACGGCATTAAACACAAAGAGACAAAACCTGTGCGTGTTTATACATACGCGATTTAGAAACAAACGAACGAAAAAGAGCAACGTCGTCAAAGTAAATAGCAATCAGATTAGAAGAAATCGATTGTGGTTAAACCGGAAATATTTCCTTATTATTTAAAGAATTATTTTTCCTTTCAAAAAATGCTTCGCGAGATGGCGACAGTTAAATTATATCACAGACCCTTCTCCCTTTTATGACATCGATTTAAGCGTCCATAAAAGCAATAGTCATATATATATATATATATATATATATATATATATATATATATATATTTCTTTGTTTTCATCTTTTGATGGAATTAGTTTCCATAAAGGATAATAGCAAAGCGGGAATGTCATTTAGGAAGAAATAGGAATGGAGAAAAAAAGGGCTGTTGACTTTAATATCTGAATGTCTCTCTGCCGCATGCAAAATTCATAACCGCGATAGGCCCATATTCTAATACATTAAATAGATATCGGGAATAAAAACGGCCATCATGAAGCAGGGAAGGAAAGAAAAAGAATCTACATAAACAGTTTATCAAAAAGGCATTATTCATCAAGCCGTTATACGGTGAAACAGATACAGGGTATCTGCCAAAATAAAATGTTTCAAATCCATGACTTTTCATGACTTTCCCTGATTTAGCAGATCATTTTCCATGACTTTAAAAAGCTTTCGTTAAAAGTATATATGAATAAAACGTCTGATGTACATACAAATAAAATATATGCTTTTAGAGAAATTACAGGAATTTTATCATAAAAAAACTATAAACTTACTTTATAAGTGCTTAAACTCGCATACATAAAAAATAAATTGTTGTATCTACATATCTAAGTTTAATCATATAGCCATTTTTCAATCAAAATGTTTCCAATTTGAATTCAGGGTACTTTGGTATTATCCAGGTGACCCTGAATACTAGCCAAATATAACCCTATAACGTTTATATACAATATCCCTAGAGATAAACTTATATTTTGTGCAAAAATCTTAACTAATTTTTATTAAATTCCTTACAATGTATTTTTATTAATTACAATGTATTTTTATTAATAAAAACACTAATTCTTATTAAATTCCTATACAATTTCCTTGTAAATATTTGTGTATACTAAAATAAGCCGCTTACAGCTGATTCCATGCACAGTTGTATTCATTGCATTATAACAAACTCGTACATAAAATATAATGCTTCTATTTCAAATATAAAAAAAAACCTTTAGTATTCTTAATTAATGAAATTCAAGATTTAGAGAGATTAAATAAGTAAAATAGGAGAAAAAGTCACGTGAAGTTTTACTTGATAAATCTCTTACGAAACCATATATGTAATAACTTTGGAAGTATACAAATATTAAATTTTGGGCGCATGTGTAGAAAGGATATTAAATAACTATCTGAGAGAATAAGGAAAATAAATCTATATTTTCACTAATATGATTACCATGTAAGCTGCATTACACAGATGCCTCAAAATTTAATTTTTTCGCTTTGTTTCAAATTAGGGGGAAAATTAAGGATTAGTAAATTTAAAAAAAAAAAAGCTGTATTTAACATTAATCCATAATTTTATAAAACGGAAATGTTTTACACGCTTGTTTCTTAAATAAGCTATTTACATTAACACAGAAAATTCTCCTATTTGAATATAAAACGTAAGTACTTTAAAAAAATATATCTAAACAAACCAAGAATGAAAACAAATGCAAAAATTTTCCTATTAAAGATGCTCACAAAAACAAGAGAACCCAGCTCGGTAAATAAGTTCTTTTAAAAGTTTTACAGACCGCACGAACCCCGTTATAAATATCAAAATGCAACGCGCTGTTACGGGAGAAAAACAAATCGTTTACATTTAAGGAAATACAAATGGGAGAACGAAACACACTAGCAAATAAAAAGAAAAAATTTCCGAAATTATAACAGCTACGGCAGAGCAGCGAGAATATTATAAAGTTCCAGCTGCAGTACTTTTTTACAATCTAATACTAATAAAATATTACGAGGGTGGAATATTTTTCGCGCAGGTGAAATTGAAACTAAAACTTAACTGTACTCCTGGGACCAGCATAAGTAAAATAGCGCTCTTCTTTCTGGATAAAGGCAATTTTGGGAGGAGGAGGAGAATCATCGGAACAGGAGGCCATAACGCTCTGAAATTCCATTTTACATTTCTTTCGGATCGTTCCCACAATTAAAGAGGGTTCCCCCCGAAGTCATTTCGATATACGCTGGTGTAATGAGATCACATTAGCTGTAGAACACGAACGATAAAAAGAAATGAAAAACTTTCAGGTACAGGTTTCTATATCACTCCAGTGCAGAAATAACATGCAACGTTGTAATAGTGTCGGTTTTAAAATCGAACGTAGAGTAGGGTTCCGTCCTCCCAAGTCACAAGTCCGAGGTTCGGTCCTCGGGCTGGGCAAGGTTGAATCAGCCTTTTCACACACCAGGTGCCTTAATCAGGAATAACGAAGTACAATATGAAGAAGTGGAGAATATTATCTTCTCTTTTAACATCTGAATTGAATTGCTATTGGTTAGGACTATTTTTTACGGTAGTTGAACCTCAGCTATTGTGAGATATGGAATTGGACAAAGTTAATTGCTTTAATATAGGCAAAAGCAATACAGAGTTTCCCGTAGATAGTTTGTTAAAGAACCCTGTAGATAGTTTGTTAAAGTTTTCTGTAGATAGTTTGTTAACACTAGATTGCCCAAAGCAGTCATTTTGACTGTTTTTTAATTTCAATTAGAAAAACAATTATGAAATATAATGACCCAATTTCTTAGAATTTGGTGACTTTTTCTATAACATATAAATGGGTTTATGAATAATTGTAGTTACTTCCGTCCTCCTTTATTATATAATATTAAAAATTAATTTTAAACAAATTTCTTTGCATATTTGTTATTTTTTCACAATGCAGTCATTTTGACTGTTTTGGGGCAATATAGGTATACAAGAAATCTCGGGCAATCTAGTGTTAAAGAAAAGGAAAAAGTCAAATTATGATTGAGCAGAATTATATTAAAGAACAAAAAATTGAAAATGGTTGGGAAATCAGTGTTCTTGAAAGAGCCAACTCGTAGTTAAGCATGCTTAAACTGAAATATTTCAAGATTACTTCCAGAAAAAGAAAAGAAAGAGAAAAAAGTTATAAGCTTTCCCAACTTTTGACCTTATATCTTCCATTTTGTGTGAAAAAAGGTCTAAGGTCGGGTTCTCGGTGCTCCCCTTTCATCCCTTTGATGGGTAAATAAACTGAGGTCCAAGCACGCTTGGGAACACTGGGTGCTTCACGTAAGGTTGACCACTTTACTTTATAGCTTCACAAAAGAGTGACCGATCGTACTCGAGGACTTATATTCAGTCTCTATACAGCAGAAAATTTTCCATTCTTACGAAGATTGCCTAACTGTACAGTAACCAATCACCATCGTCATCAAAGCATTTAACACAGATTCCAAACTATGCGTTAGCAGTTTATAACAGCGGTCAATTATTTAGTTCAGTACTCATTCTGAGTTTCTATAGAACACGATTACGAATTTGCTCTAATAATTTAAGTTTCCTTATAACGCATAATAATACTGAATTTATCTCGTTATAATAGAATAGTCGACTGTACCAGTAATAACCTAAAGATCTCTCTTTCTTTGCAAGTGCCTTCCAGGATCCCGAAATTATGAGCTGGTCCATTCGCGGTCCAGATCTCGTCGTCAATATATATGCAGTCTAATACTAACTGACACTAATGAAGTTTCCCCTCCATCTTGTAAGGAAATGATGGGAACGCCGAATATCGGGGATGACACATTATCCTCTTATTGCGCTCGGCTGCAGACACGGCGTTATTATCTTTTATTTTCGCTGTCCTCTCCCTAAAGATGCGAGGGATGAAAGATAGGCCAATTACTTTGCCTGTCGCAATTCAGAGGCCTACACTCAAATCCCTGACAGATTGAGATATTTAGCAGAATACAAAACTTATCTTTATTTATTTTGAGTTACAATCAAGTCGCGTATACTCAGATGAACAGGTTTCATTGGATAACGAAAGGCCCGCATTTTTTCTTCACAAAAATAAATAAATATTATAAGAATTCCACTTTATTTTATTTTCTAAAACAAATGGCATTTATTCGAAGCATTTATACAGGGACATGTAATATTGACTGCGGTTGTAAATTCAAGGTTCATACTCAACTTTGGAAATATAATGCAGGAGTTTTGCTGGAGAAAAATGTTATATTTCAGAACTACTTTTATAGCGTCCAAAATGCTATTTCTCCCTTATCAATTTTATTTTATTTTATTTTTATTTTATTTTTTTTAACAAATAACGTTACTTTTTCCCAATTACATCTAATTTACAAATAGTTTCTAACAATTTAAATACAACCTAAATGTAAACAGTTAAATAAACATATTTTTAATAATGAAGCCTTAAACTAGGAATGGAATGGATATCAGATGACTACCACGTATGTATGAAGGCCGAAGGTCCGGATGTATAAATAAAAAATCCAAGTTTTGAAGAAGATAATACCAAAACTCAAGAATTACAAAACAATTTCCTTAATGTAAGAGTTATGCAGGACTTTTGCAGAACGTACGAACTGTAATTTTATTTAAGTCACGAATAAATATCTTAAATGATATTCATGACTTACAATTGAACGACCAATTCAAAACTCTGCTACCCTTTTGCTAATGCCAGCAATTGACAGTTTATTCCAGTGGAACGTTATCTTTCAAATAAGAACACTGCTTTTATCCAGCTAAAATACCGTAATTTTAATTGCGGCTTAGTTATAATACTTTCCATGAACTGATCGTATTTACAATATACTTTGTTGTCAATCAACAGAATTCTTCTTTTAGATACGTTGTTTACCAGACTTTTTGTTCGCTTTATAGCTAAATACAACACACTTTTCATTTTAAAAAAATTTTAAAAGGTTGAGATTTGGAAGAAAAAAAAATTCTTACATTTCAATTCGAAAATCTCTAAAAATTTAGAATATTTAAAAGCTTAATCTGTTCATTGACGCAAAGTTTTTAAAAATTCTCCCTCATCATCCACTTCAAATGTACTTTATGCAATTATAAAATATGGAATAATTTAGTTTTGGGAAATTCTTCCCCGTTTTTCTCCCTAATGTTCAGGTTCCTCTTTAGAAAATCAATTGAATCTTTGTATTGGAGAAAATTCTTTTTTAAAAACCAGATCTTAAAAAAACAAATAAATAACAAATGAAAAAAACATTTGTTTTTCTAAGACTTATTGGTATATCTCCATATAAGGATCCCCTACTTGTAAACGTATGTATGTTTTAACAGCGGTTTACAACGTGCTTTTAAATCACGCCAAAAAGTAACACAAAGTGCGTGATACTTGTGGACTATTTTTTAAAGTTGAAAAAACTTCCAGCCTTTCCACTAAATTAGGATTCTAGTACCTATGAACTATACAACCTGAAATTTTATTCTATATTAATGTCAAAATCGTATCAGAAAATATAAAAATGCTACAAACTGCATTTAACTGTTCCTGAAAAGGAACGTTATGTATTAACGGATTAATACTTCTGATCGCCTGATCTGATTCAAAATTTGATACTGACCTTCTATTAGGCTAAGACAGTGGTCGGCAAACTTATTAGCCAAAGAGTCAAATATAAACATAACAACAATTTTTTAAAAAATTGGGATCCAAATCTGCTTATTTAGTAAACTTTTATTACACTAAATAATTAGTACACTAAATAAAACTAAACTTCATACTTAATAAATATTTATTAAAGCGAACAATATGCTTGCATCTCCTTGGAAAGTTTGAGTAAGTCAGGTTTGTATGTTGCTTTTAATTTTAGTTTTACGAAAACTAATAAAACTAAACTCGATATTCATTACGTATTTTTACAACGATATAAAATTTTAATTAACTATTTATCTTTTAACTAAAAAATTATACATATTCTCGATTTATAGAAGAATTTTAATTTATCAAAATAAGATTAATTTTTTCCTTGCCAAGTTTTTTTTAAATGAAAATATTACTGCGCCTTCCGTTGATATCTGTGCCAAAGCTGCACTTAAGGAGTCAAAGATCCACATGCGGCTCTGAAGCCGCACTTTGCCGACCACTGGGTTAAGAGTTTTCTTTCGGGCAAACTTAAAATGTGTTTTCTCGTAGTTCGCTTGAAATGTCACTATTTATCTTATACTTTAAGTCGAATTTTCTTACAATTACAATAATTTCTCAATGAAACAGAAAACAGCAAAATAAAAATAACACAGTACAGAAATACGATTTCTCCTTGGCATAAATGCACACACAATCCGTTTATTTCTTTGGTTATCCTTGCCACAGGTCATAAAATCCGAGCTTCAATAATGACATTCTCCGCTGGAAAGGATTTCCTAATAACAAACTGCCCCCGTCCTATTCAACGTGCGGAATGGATGTGCCACGTAATGAGAGATATAGCCAGAATTTCTAAGCAGTGTGCCGCCAAAGCCAGATTACTCGGAGCGTATAAATAGATACACATCATCACCTCGCTGGGAGATGATTCTCTCCATATTTCTCGACAATCAATCGAGAGGGAGATATAATTTGGAGCATTTAAACTCGGAGTTACGTCACATGCCTCGCTGTTTGAATCAACACCACAGCCGACGGGTAGTCAAATCGGGTACCTTAAAAAAAACTAACGGAAAATGCCCTGTTGGGAAGATAATATATTAAAAATATACAAACTCTGAAAGTGATTTCATTTTATGGAAGGGTTTGAGTTTTAACTAGACCAAGCACCAAAATACGTGCTTCATGCTACGTGAGGGTTCGTGAGATGGGGAGCTAAAGTCCATTCTAAGTGCCTATGGACACCTGCATAGCAATCTATAATCGGTAATCAAGACAACTGCATCATGCAGTGCAATTCGGACACTCATACTAAAAAAAGGCGGTGCCTTACCTAATTGAAAACTTTACGGTATGTTAATAAAAATGGAAAGAATATAAATGTGTGAGTCAAATTTTGAAACAAATTTAAATTTTGAGGATAATTTAGCTATAATTACAATGAACTCGTTAATGTCATGGAGTGGTGTGGGATGAGGTTACAAATTCAAAAGCTTGCTACGCTGCATTGGTTGAAGAGAATATATGTACGACTTGAGCACACAATAGTCAAAATGTGTTCCTTTGGTGACTTTAAGTCTAAAACTGGCGGCCATTTTGTGAAAAGTAATCAAGTTGCAGTCGTATACGAAGGATTGTTGATTAAAGAATATTTAACCACAATGACTTCCCCTCTTTTTTCCACTTGCAGGCCTTAAACCTGAACAAACACGAGAACAAATCTATATATGTGGGTGTGTGTACGTATATATAACAATATGTTTATACCATACACCGAAAATCTTAAATACAAAGCAATATGGTTAGATAAGCTAATTGGGTTTTTTAGCGGTCATGCAGACATATTTATTCTGCAGTTATAGGAAGTTTCCCCCCTTACTTGTTTCCAGACTTATTTTAGAAACACCCATAAACATGACAACTTTTCCCGAATTCTCGCTAACTACTAACGTCTGCAAATGAAATGATGTGCCCCATTCGATGCAATCGCTGAGCGACTTCACTCACTCGATGAAGGAATATCACAGACGACAATATTCAAAGAATAATAGCGACAATTTCCGAGCAAGGTGGGTGATACGGGGTTAAATAACGCTCTCCCTCCTTCCCATCCTCTCAGCATTTGTCTTTGTCGCGCAGCATTATCTCTCTGAGCGTTGTAAACGATGGCAGTACGAGTCCCAAGGTGAGCCGGAACGCGATATTATGCAAAAGCCTCGGAAGCCTCCTAAATAGTCCCGCCGCAAAAGCATTCACGGGCTTCCTAATGGCCGAACGCAGCAGCGTCCAAGGAATGCCGAAAACTCTCCGACTATTTAATTGGCAACCCCCATTGTAACGAGACTCTCTCTCTCTCTGCACAAAAGAGGATGCCTGGGAACAATATAGCGCGCCACTGTTGTTCGGGAGATGATACAAGTAATGTGTTATGTCGCGCAAAAGGAAAGCAACCGGCGAGAAAATGGTATAGAGACGTACACAGTCATGGCAAAAAATATCTATAGACGGGGGTATTGTTCTGCGGCCAATTGTCGACAAGAGAAAAGGACCTTTTGGATTGCGTTTATCAAACGCAATCAAAGAGAAGTAATCATGCACTCGCTTGTCATGTATCGACGGGATTCCTCCCCTTTCTCCAACCATTTGAAGATTTTTACGAAAACTAGGTCGGACGTAATAATGAAGAAAAGATAAGTTAATATTCATATAAAACTGACTGCCCATTACATGAGTCTTAAACACAATTAACGCTCTTGGGGAGAGGGGGGTTGCAATACAAAATACGTACACATTCTCTGTAATATTAATGACATGTCATTTTTACTCTTACCTGCTTTAGAAAATTAGTGTACCAGAAGTTAAGTGCCTCGAGACCTGGAATATATGCAAATATTGTTTCAAAGTCGCCAATATTGGCAATATATTGCCAAATTTGGCTTTCGATAGATTTGGCTGACGATAGATAAAATATGTTACGTAAACGAATTTGGATTAAAAAAAAGATTCATTTATGTATGAATGTATGTTTACTTCTTTTAGTTAACTTTCATACTTCGCAAAAGACCACATATACACGTGAAACCATGCTGCAGATGGTTAGTTCACAGAGCTACAGTATACTGTTTTGCTACATTACGGCTAAAGTGACCGGGAAATTTCGTTTAAAGCCGATTCCGAACGACTACGAATATCCAGGTCAGCAGTGGGATTCGAACCCATGAACTTCAGTACAGAAGAGCAGCGCATTACCATTCGGCTACTGAGAAGGCGGCTCTGAATTTTGATCATTCTCGCGAGGAATTATTTTTTTATCTCTTGTGCATGCGAAGAACAGCAACTCCAGAGCTGCAGCTGCTAAATTTCCAAACGGTACTTGCTTCTAACACACGCTTCGTACATCAAGATTTCAACGGCTCAGCTGAAGTATACCGGTTTCAAATATTTACTCACGCGTCCTTGCGACTGCCAGCAGTAAATCTCTGCATACATAAAAAATAAAATAAACAAAGAAAACTCCTTAAACGATAAACCAGTCATAACAGATTTGCTTGACAAGATTTACTGAGTTCACACTTCAAATTATTATATTCGCTGACGGGCCTAGACGCAAAACGCCTGTCTCCATACAGCCCCATTGCACGTAAATTTTTGCTCCATGGCTCAAGCGGGAAAATAAAAAGAGAAAAAAAAAGCATCGTTTTCAAGAGAGATAGAAAAAAAAAACTGCTGGCGAGTTCCTGTTATCGCGTTTCCAGAAGATAAGAGATCAAGCTAGAGCATCATCGGATTCTATCAGCTTGTCAAGCTACCACCCCCTCTACCCTCATCTCTCGATATTATTATTCCCATAGAGAACTTTTCGTCGATGATATCTCCTTCAAAGCACCGAAAAAAGAACGATAGAAAAAGGGAAGGGGACCAACTGAGTACTTTTCTCTTTTTAATATATATAAAACATACATGAGAAGAGACTTTGGCAATAACCATAAAACTTTACACGTCATTTATTCATAGGGCAGTGGGATACCCATTTATATATATATATATATATATATATATATATTTCTCCGACTGAGGCAGTTGCTTCAATTCTGTTGCTAGGTCACGAGCCTGGTTTTTAAAGGTTTCCCTTGCTATCTGTTGTGTCGAGATAACGACTTTCTTTCCGCTTACGAGAGATGGTTGGGATCCATATGCTTTCCCAACAACTTCGCATTTACTGGGGAAAAATTTTCACGATTCATTTTCTTTATCACCGGGGGAAAAAAAAAAGGTGAAACGTGGGCAGCGCAGGATGTTTTCATTTTTATTATTGTTTTAGATACAGCTGCCTGCAAAAGCTCATTTGTGAGGCTATCACGGAAGAACTTTTCGCAGTGCATATTAATATTTAAATTCGTATTTCGACTAATTTCGTAATAAATTGCGAAAATAAAAATTGGAGGAAAAATGAGAAAAGAAAAACCTCCGGTTGGCAGTTTGAGTATGTCGCCAGAGATAAAATCTCCCAGGGATAACATGGGAAACATAGAACTAAATCGGAGATTCCCTAGACCCCATCCCCTTTACAAGAAAAAATATATTCGAACGCTCCCCGTTCCATAATGGTTAATGATACCAAAATATTAATGTATATTATTCTTCTGAACCTATTTTATCTTCCTAGGTAGATATTTATTAAGAATCATAAGGTAGAAACTTAAAAAAAAACAAGGCCATCAAATGTATTAAAAATGTTTTATTAAAATCTTTAAAATAAATAAATAAATAAATAAAATAAAAAAAAACAAGAGCAACACACAGCAAAGATGAAACGAAAGAAATCAATCTATACACTTCAAGATTTTTAGGACCAATTATCCTATTTCAGGACATTTTACGACTTTTTTTCCAATAATTTCAGGATTATTAGGACATATACGATTTCTCATCTAAGTCTCTCTAAGGGTTGGGTTGGATTGTTTTATTTTGTTTAGAGCGCTCCGGTCTACTTTTCAACACGAGAGCTAATAAAACTGGCCTATCTTAAGAACAACTCGAATTTGAAACTGAAACTTAATACATACGAGCGTATGTTTACGTATATGTGTGCGTGTGTAAATGTAATATAGTACATTAATAAGCTCTAAATTAATAAACCAACACCTACGAATAGTTAATAAAAATAATGCTAAAATATTTATTTTTAATTAGTAGATTCGTCAAGCAAAAATTTTATCTTTCGAACTAACAGCCCGACGCACAGCTGCAAAGTAATAAATTTTAGAGATACTATATGCCTGTAAATAGTCCTCCGGAACGACAAAGTTGACCAGATGTAAACAAAAATATACATTTCGCAGTAAAATAAATAATAAAATAAAAAAGAATTATAAAACTGGTTAAAAAATTATTTTCCAGAAATCCAATTTAATTTATTCCGAAGAATTTTGGAGTTGGCATAAAATAAATGTAGATTTCATGCACATATACAAAAAAAAATTTTTTTTAATCATAATGAACACAATATAATCAGTTTAGGTTTCCTCTTCCCATAGTAGAATATACTGATTTCTCGTGATAGTTTAAACGATTAAGCCATATCAAACGTTAGCCTGAACCAAAATAAATTTTTGTTAAAAATTTTTCATTGTCACATCATAAACTGAATCCGTTGCTTTTTTAACGTGTACAGGTTGACGTGCGATAAAGCCATAACACAACTTTGAAACACTACTTGATATCACAGTTTAAGATAAATTGGAAGAAGCATGGAGAATATTATTTTTTTCCCTTTGTCAGCTGAAACAGTAAATATTATATAAATACAGAAAGAGATCATAGCAGTAACATGGATTCTTTATCATTTTCAATAAACATAGGTATTTAAGTGGTTTGAAAAATTTATGTCTTTGACTCGGGAACACCGAGGAATTTTAAAAAAGGGCGAGGAAAGAAATGACGTTAATGTATTTTCACTACTTTTCAACATGCAACAAGGTGACGAAAAAAAAAAACACTTAAGTAAAAACTAGAGAGGAGAGTCGAATTTCATCTAATGAATGCAGGTACGTTTAACAAACGATTAACGTCAATTTACAAATTCTGAATGCATGGTTAATGGCTTTGCAGGAAAAACTAATACACGCAGAGAGTAATTATCCACGCTGAGCAGAGTTATTGGTAAAGCTTGCAAAAATGTAGAAAATTAAGAGTTACAGAGTTCATCTCATTCCACCCAAAGAAAAGCTCCCACATGGGAGGGAGAAAAAATAGTGCTGTTTGAAAAGCGAATTACTCTCCTTTTCTAAAATAAATAAATAAAAAAAACTCCTTACAACACCCTCAGTGGAACTTAAACGACGTAATTACGCTAAAGCGGAGACCCAAACACTACCTGACATGCCAACGTAGGGCAGGCAAATACACGTGTACAGTCTTTAGACATTCGGCGACCATTAACACCGAATTATTACGCAGCAAAAATGAAAGAAGACGAAAAAAAAAAAATAAAGGAATATGTAAACTCTATTTCCTTAATGGTATTTTTAAAAACTCCCGTGGCGAGAGCCAGAGTTACGTGCACTGTAACAACCTAGCAATTAACTCCTCCTTTCCCTGCCACGCACTGGGGGCTATCGGAAAGTGAAAATGCATATTTGAACACATTAACTAAATATGTTAGTGTCGCTTTTGCATAAAACATTTTCCATTTGAGTATATATACACTTTTTTCCTTATAATTTCTTTTCTGTAAACTCCAGAGGGGGAGGAAAGGGGAGGCCATTACATAAATATATTATTAAGACGATATCAGATAGCAGAAGACATTTAGCAAGTTTCTAAGTTAAGAATAAAGCGTCGGGGAAAAGATTATCAAAAGTAAAAGATTCAGTGACCATTTTGCATTTCGTTTACCGACCAACTAGACTCCACTTCAATTTTTTAATGATAATACATCATCTAATTGAAAGATAACTTTTACACTAAAACACATTGTTTCTTTATCCTTTATGTTTTCTCCCTCTCACGAAACGCTTTTAACCCCTTCCGGTATGATTTAATAATGAAAAACTGTGCATGAAATAACCATTTAATTTTTATTTAAAAAACTTGTTTCATTTTACAATTCTTACATATTCCTAATTAAAATCTACTTTTTACACAGTGTTAAATAATATCAGAAACAGTAAAATTAAGAAAATATCAAAGCAAAACATTAATAAGGTATACAGATAATAGTCTTCAAGCTAGTGGTACTTTTCAAAACAAAGTGCAAAGGAATTCTTAATTCTTTACACCGCCAAGTAGTCTCGCTTTTAATTTGATTCTTGTAACACACACGGCATTTCTTGGTAGGTTTTCTTTTATTCTGACTCATTAATTTGGCAATGACTTGTACCAAGTAAACAATATGCAATAGTGACTTGTGATTTTCACAAGTGATAAAAGTGTTGCCAAATTCAGTACACTAGAAATTTTAAACTAAATTAATTATCATATTTAACAGTAATTTTAATCGCATGACGAGTGTAGCTCGTCATTGTGCGGTATGGAATGAAAAACTAATGACGAGCTAGACTCGTCATTTTACCGGAAGGGGTTAATTATTTAAAAATATTAGAAACAAACGAGTAGCTAATAAATAGGTACTTTAAATAAAACTGGATACAAATTTCGTAGTGTATATAGAGTCTCTGTAATTCGAGTCTCGATTGTTCAAGTTTTCCTTAAATCCGAGTTAAATTCGACTTATCAAAAATAAATAAGTAATAAATAAATTTCGAATAATATAGGAATAAATGTAGAATAGAATATACAATAAATCTAGAAGAACAAATAGCTAGAAACCGCCATGTGGCACGTAGAACAACAACCTTAGGCCACTCTAGCCGACAATGCGATGCTCAGAAGATAACGTGATATGGCCGCACATATAAAAGGAATAATGTGTTTAAACAAAAAACAATTGAAAATCATTTTAAAGCGTAATTAACTTACCTTCAGCAATTAATGTAATAATATTATAGAAGTACATTATTTTATTGAAATAGACTTTAAAATCTAAAAACTGTGTTTCTATTTCTACTTTATCAAATTATTCGTTTTCGATAATTCGAGCTACCCTGTCTACCTAGAATTACCAGACTCTATTGTAAATAGAAGATTAAAAATATATAAAAAGGTCCGTCACAGGATTTGATAAATTTTATCAAACCATGATGTCCATGACATTGTTAGACAATCTAATAACAAAATCCAAAGTGAGTTAGTCATTCGAAAGCATCTAATAAATCTTAACCGCACTGGCATTAAGACCAGTATTTCAGTTTGGGAGCTGTCTGTTTGTTAGCAGTATCGAATAATGAATGATTTAAAGTAAATCAAAAAATGTGCACAATCCGTAGAGGGAAAAAATGCCAACATACGAATTCCAAAGTTGAAATAAATTAAAAAGGTCATAAAATGTAGTAAAAAAATCCTTTATTAAAATCTTAAACATAAGAAAAACACACAGCAAAGATGAAGCGTAAAGTTCCAAACTATGAAAAAAATTTAAACTCGCAAAAACATTTTTCCTTTTACACGTTAAGAACTTCTAAGAATTAACCCTAATTTCCATAAAGTAAAGATTATTATCATTTCCCATGATTCAAAGAATATATACCCATCGGTTCAGAGAATTTGCTAATTATTTTTCTGTTAAACATCACCAAAATTAATCAAGCTAATCTTCTGCACACGCGATTCAAGCGGAATCACTACTGCAATATTTTGCGGGAATAAATTTCGACATGTTTTAATTAAAAAATTGTTGATCGGATGGTAAAATTTATTTTAGAGGCACAAAATGGCAAATAGCTATTACGCAGCACATAAAAAATTGTCAGCAATACATACCCATTCTTTCAATTTGTAATTATTATTCTTTCGGTGGCTGGCGGTTAGATCTTAAACAAACGCCAATACTGAAATTGTGCAATAATTTCTTCAAGTTTTTAATACAAAAGATTTTTTCTTTTGTTTTCTTTCGTTTAAAAAAGTGGCAACAATGTGTTATGGTTACATAAAGAACAACTTATAAAATGCGATGAAACAAAAATGGTTGAAGAACACAAATAAGTATTGAAATATTTATCTATAGCGAGCACAAATATTGTTCGTTTCGCCAATCTTTTATACACTTAGCATTTTAACTCTTTTTTTTTTTAACTGTTTATTCTGACAAATATTTTTTTTGTTTGTATTGTTACATTTAAAACACTGACAAGAATATTTCAACACAATTTTAATCCTTTTTTTTTCCTCGTTAAGAAAATAAAAACTTTTAAAGTTTCTGCTTCATTAAAATAAAACAGAAAGAAAAAAATTCGCCAAGACAAACATTAATAGGGAGAAAAACAAACTTTAAATTAAGAAGTTATTTATTAAATATCTAGTAAAAACTGATACGATTTCCATAACAAGATTGTTTGTTTTTGCGGTGAAGTCGCAACAAATATAGCGAAAATTAAAAAGCCAAAGCAGATGTTTAAACAGAAACATCTATACATCAATTTCAGCATTATGTTAACAAACTAATTTTAAATACTGATGTTTAGTACTTGCTTTAAAAGGTTAACTAATTAAATCGACAGTGTTCGCTCGATTTTGTTCCCACATATATACCCCCATTAGTATATCATTATTAATGCACGGTCAAAATTTTAGCGTAAGCAAAAAATCTCCAAAATTTCAGCATCAAAATAACCGATGTTGCTGATTTCAGCAATATGGCTGATCTTTATAGCTGCAGTTACTTATAAAATAGAATATATGCTTTAATAACTTCCTTTTCCCTTTAACAATTTAGTTCCAAAACTAGATACTACTTTGGTTTATTTTACTCACTTGGCTCATGTTTATGAATGATTGTATTCAAATACAGGCAGACATAATTTTTTGTGCGTGTGTTTGAATTTACACGCAGACATTTTTTTCCGGAAAAAAAAATTCGGTCTTGTGATTAAATAATTCTTTAATGTAACCAAACGATGATCATTCGGTAGAGAACTGCTGTTGCGTACATCAATGGTTTTAATATTTGTTTTAAAAATATTATCGTCTGCCATTAGCTTTAATTTTTCTTTTGTGGTGTGGCAACTTTTGATAAGAAAGAATAATAAGTTTTTTCTGATTAAATGAGAATATTGTAAGATAAGGCAAACCATATATATATGAAATTAATAAAAGAAATCTTATGGTGCTTCTTGTCGTATTTCCATGAAACCGTCTATATCATGCAATATTTGAGTAAAAAAACAAAAGCTACCTTTCGAAACCCGAAGTCAGCACGTTGAGATCCCGCTGCTCGCGGTGTTGTTTTAATATGTAATTTTGTTCAAAGTCAAAAGCAAGAAAAAATTGTGAGATTTCCATTTAAAGCAAATTTAAACGCATATATTTCAACTAAGAGACGATTACTGCCATCTGTTACTTGTTTAAAGGGGTGAAAAGAAAGAAAAAAGTTTATATATTCATATGTCTTAAACAATCCATAATTATCTAGCATGTGATTTCGTAGTGCAATCACTGCGCATACAAAGATCAAGCAGTAGGGGTCCTATTTAAACCCTTTATGAAACAAAAAAATTACAGTAGCTTGAGGACGAATTTTTGAGCATACAATAACATTACTAGCTGTGCAAGTTAATAAATAAATAAAGGCAGGAAGGATAGGCACTTTTTCCATATTTGAAGATGAGAAAACAATTCGCATAAACAAATAACTCCTCGTCTTCATCCAGTACCACGGACGAATTCCAACGAAATCTTTCAAGTCGAATTATAACATTCACGGGCCACGATTTGAAAGCGTCGCGGCGACTCACGGGACCCAAGAAATTATAATCGTAACAACTTACATGCAGATATTGTTACAATACCTCTTCCCATTTTTTGACAAATCATACAGGCGCTATCAGTTGAAACGTGACTCGCCTGCATATGTCTTGATTTTGTATTTTATGCCGGGCCGGCACGCAAAGCTTCCCATACCGAATCGGTATTTAATCCATACTTGAAAAGACTTCTCCAAAAGCGGGACTGACCGAGCAGAACTTAAGATTTTTAATGACGCAGATGTGGGATCATAAAAAGGAAAGCATCGCATCGAGTCACAGAAACAAATAAAATTTTATTCGTTAATTTTTGCGAGACAGTATATAAAATGGTTTTCATTTTTTCGTATCAAAAGACAAATTGCTTTCATCATTTCTATGCTCGTCACATGTTTAGGAATGTCAAAAATAAAAATGTCCATCCATTTACAAAACCTAATTAGCTATCACAGTATGTAGCAGTCAGCCTCTAATCTAGCAGTACAGGTTTCGTGGCGAAAAATTACACCCATGGCTGGAAAATTAATTATTCTACGGCATTCAGTTTTACAACGTAAAATGATGCTTTTTGGACAACAATTTTACCATGATTACACACTTCGTTTGAAAAAAAAAAGTAGCAAATTAATACTAAAAAGAATTTAAAGATTTATACGAGATAAGGCCTAAAGAATTTCTAAATACCAACGAGATATTGCATTTTTAATTCTCGCAATTTTTTTAGTTGCATCATTAATAGCCATCACAGTACTGCCTTTCTGACGCATTTGACAGAGTGACTTGAAATTATTAATAATAGCTTCAAAGATGACGTAGACTAACATCTGCAAAGATGGTTGTAGACTTAACACAAGAACGCCGGAAACTTAATCTTACCACTACAAAGAACGCAATCTGCGAGTGGGTTTGTTTGTATGCATGTATGTACGTATATATATATATATATATATATATATATATATATATATATATATATATATATATATATATATATATATATATATATGCATTTTACACCTTACACAGATATGTGTATACATACACAATATATGCTTATATCTACCTTTAATATATATTTACCTCTCTCTGTAAATATAAGTACACGAATACGAATATATATATATTGCGAGTGTGTACAAATGTTTATACATACATACATACAAGAATTCGCGGGTTCGAATCCCGTTTTTGGCATGGACATTCGTAGCCGCTTGGAATCAGCTTTAAGCAGCAAGCCCTGGTCTCACATGACCCTTTGTATCCAAAAAACAATAGAACGTAGTGTTCCAAGTCATTCCATATTATATATATATATATATATATGAAACATGGCGTAGCATGACATGCTTCTGGGATGTAATGTGATCGAAGGGGTGTAGTCGTCGACGAAAAGAATAGGATTTATCAAGAGAACTTTAGCAGCATCTTTATTTAGCAACGCCCAACAGCAAAATCCAACAAAAAATGGTCACGCGGCCTTTCATAACTTTGGGACGCCACAGGTGTCAGAAAAGAAATGTGCTTAATCAGCAAAGTAGGTTGGCTAGTTCATTTCGCGAACAGGAAGGAGATTTTTCTAAAACAAAAGAGTTTAACGCCAAGAGGCTACTAAGAAGATGACGAAATTGCGGATTTGGTGGTTTTTTAATATAGGAGTTAGTAATTTTAGTTTAAGACTAAAGTATTAAATTTTTACATTACATCTATATCCATATTCAACAAAGCAAAAATTACTTGGAGAAGGTTTTCTAGTGTTAATAAAAGTAAAATACTAAGTCACTAAAGGGAAAGAGTGACACAAATAACGTGTATTTTAATACTGAATTAAGCAGATAGTAACTTACCACGCAATTTGAGACAAACGTAAAGAGGGAATATTTTAAACACAAGAATTTCTAATCATTATGCATATGAATGGCATTTATACGAATCACATTCCTGATAAATCAGTTCTCCAGCATCCATGTTGTTTTTACTAGTAAATTTTCTAGCGTAACATTAAGCAAATATTTTGCTTGGTGAAAGAGTGCTATGTCAGAGAGGTACGTATGTGCATTTCTGGCATCTGATGCGATAGCCGTAGTAATGACGCAGCATTAGCGCGCTGCAGTGTATCATTTATTACTCGTCTGTCACATAAATATTAGCTTTCAATATACAACTCTTGAGATACATACTCTCTACAGATATGATCGCAGCGGAGGATTTCCCAACACGCTGGGATAATTGACAATCCTGATTACTCCATTTTAACAACGGCTTAATGGAAATAACTCGACAGATTATATACTGTGGGTGAAATTTGCACAAAATCGTAATAATAAAATAGTCATACAATTTTCTTTAAAGTTTTATTAGCGGGAATGACGAAAGTCTTTATTTTAGAACTGTTTGTGTACATATAAATATAAT
This sequence comes from Pardosa pseudoannulata, assembly GCA_032207245.1. Lineage (NCBI taxonomy): Eukaryota > Metazoa > Arthropoda > Arachnida > Araneae > Lycosidae > Pardosa > Pardosa pseudoannulata. The sequence goes on from CM063509.1 coordinate 49,577,063, forward strand.
TGTTTTGTGTGTGAATATGTATATAAATGAATTTAAGCATATTTATTATATATCGTATAACCCAGTGTACGAGGAGGCGCAGATTGCAGTGATGACCAGATGTTGAGCAGAAGAATGAGAATGTTTTAATGATAAATATATTTATTTTTGTAATATCGGTTGGATGGGTTCCCACTTCATTATAAATACGACTTGCGGGATCAATCTAAATTCTAATACAAATCTAAGAAAAATAACTGAAACTTCCGCCTTCGACATAGTGCATGCCCCATTTTATTTGAAATTTCCTAAATACGAAGCTAGGGCTATATAAAGCCCTAATTGGTTAGACCTCTTGTCTAAAGGCGTGAACTGCAGCCCCTGCGGTCAATTTAGAGTAGGGGTTAATAAGGAGAAAAACATCGACACAAAGGGTTTTCGCCCTTAATCGTAGACGTGAAAACCTTTGAGAATTTTCGGGAGTCACAATGAGGACTTGACGCTATAAATTTATTTCGATACAGTTTATGTATCAGGTTCACCGGAAACACGTCCACACTATATTCATTAAGTAACCGTATTTATACAAAATATTTGTATTTGTTTTTAGAATTAGTTTACATTCTTTATAACAGCACTCACACATATATATTACATGCAAAAATTTCTCTTCGATCACACATGAAGTTATATACAACGCATCTTTACTGCCGTCATGCCGCGGAGGGCAATTCCCTCAGACTCTAAGATTAGGCAAAATACTTAGCAAACAACCTTTTCAACTTAAGGAGGGAGAATCGACGGATACGTCTCACACAGACGAGAGACAAACGCTGATGATTTGCTAATAAGACTTAAGTCTGTGGTTTTACTAGTGGTCTGTAAAACAATTCGTGTAGCAAAAATGCATACAACGGCCTAAAGATTGCAAAGATCCTCAATTTTTCTCATGAGACTGGAAAGCTGGTTCAGAAAGTGGAAGAAAGAGCTACATACAATTATTTGGTCAGTCTTTGGTTTTGAGAAGTGTGAAGCGAATGTAATCTGAATGAATTAGCTATTGAAAAACAGAACGTGATTTGGGAGTTTTTCGAAGAACTTTAGGGACAACAATTATATATATATATATATATATATATATATATATATATATACTACTCATATACACATATCTGTATTTATATATTTATACACGCACAAAAAAGGAAAAGAATCAAAATTGTTCTTTTATAAAATATTTTAAAGTTTATTTTAAAATGCACGAGATGCACTTCTCAATCAGGAAAACACATTAGTAAAGTACTGCGACCTCAGAAAGCAGCAACGCCTCCCCCCCCCACGAAAAAAAAAAAATCTTTATTTTAAGAAAACTAGGGAACTGTATATTTAAGCATCCTGTCACAGTCTGCTTCATCCGATGACAGTTTAAATCTTAAGGCTTAAAAATAATTTTTTTACGTCCTTTTTTTTTCAGGAAGAAAAATAAGAGCAATAACAACAACGGCGGTAGAAATAAAAGCAGAAGAGAGGGCGGGGGATAGAAAAAAAAATACCCTAAAGAGAGCATTTGTCAAGCCATAAATGGAACCTTTCAAAATCTGGAGAAATTCAATTTTATATTCCCGCTTTCTTGCGGTGTCGTACCCATACTCCCCTCTGCCTCCCTCGTATGTGAACTCCCTTCCCCTCCAAAAAGTGTCCTGCGCCGAATCGCTAAAGCGTTCCGCCAATCCAGTTTTATATACAACTGATTACATTATTTAGCGCAAGGAAAGAAATAAAGGCGTTGTGTTTAAAAACTGCGAAGAGAAGATTTTTCTCAAAAATGGGGCGAAATTGGGGCATAAGCCACCTCGACATCCACTGAATTCTAAGCAGATAACATCAGAACGCAGATATACACCGAACGAGGGGGAAATTATTCGCGATGCAATGCAGTTTACAACATACAATAGGTGCTTAATGTAATGACAGCGGTAATGTCGAGAATGAAGTAAGCGATGAAAAGTATCGGATACGTGACTAGCTGTGGTGCATGTAATAAATTCCAGCAGGAACTTCACGAAGATGAAGGCCGCGCGAACATGTCGAGAAGGCATCTTTCACATTTTTTCTTTCTGGGCGACTTTTCTAATTAAATTCTACGGTCGAGCGTAGTATGGAATGCATCACTATGCATCAGTACGTACGATCTTGATCTCTGCCGCTCTTTCGGAATGTTTCCCCCCGACATATATGCATATTAAAAGTGCTTATAAAGATCACAGAAATAAACACGAATAAATATGACTTATGATTCCCCTTTCGTTAACATAACTCAAAATGATATTTTTCTGAAATAAAAGAAAAAAAAACGAAGCGCAAGAGAATTTCCCAAGATCTCAGATACCATTAACAACTGCAATATCGGCCAGCCGCTACGTTCTCATAGTTTAAAGAATAATGCACGACTGCAACACGGAAAAATTTTCTGATCATCGAAATTTACATGCTATGTTATCTCAGTGTCCTCTCCTTGACTTTCTTGTCCTCCCACATAACGACGTCCACTTAAAAAACACGTAGTCGCAAAGAATGTAGTACCCTGTTGTTAGAAAATCCAATGCTTTCGGTAGTTGTTTTATATCGTTTTACTTAAAACATAACTACAACCACTTTCTCTACAGTGTAAAAGAAAAAGTCACTCCACCCTGCTTAATCTTGCTTCAAAAGCTCTAATATATATAATTTCTCGACACTGGCTTTGACGGCACTCTGAAACGGTTCAACGCAATAATTCGCACTTCACAAACTTAGACGAGAAGCGCATTTTAACGAAAATTTGAACTCATTAATTTCCGGAAACTCGTTTAAAAATATGTCAGTTATGTCTGAATTCATATTTCCCTTCCCCATTCTCTACTCTCAGGAACACAAAACTAATCTTCCTTTTGTACCTTGAATGCACATACATCAAAGCTGGATGACTAACTCCGGCAAGTGCTTTATGAAGCAAAGCTAGTGATGGTTTTTTTTCATCCGCCTAATGAAACTATCTGCCGTTTTGGCCCCAGATGCGTTTGATGGGCGCAGAAATCCTTCCCAAAACGCCCCCATAAAATCATAAGCAGGAAGAATAAACCGAAGCGACGCCTTTTTAGGAGTGTCGACGCTTGACATATAAAAGACCATTAAAAGGCGAAAATGCGCGGTGGGACTAGGGGCAGGGGGTGTCTTTTACAACCAGATCGGGTAATATCTAGTCAAAAATCGTGGGATGAATTCCGGGAATTTCCGAACTAAACGAGACGATTGAGATCTAAAGTTTTTAAGAGGCGATTATAATTTAAAACCCATTGCGAGATAGGGAAGACACCGAAATGACGGTATTTTCGACTTTGATGCTATAAAAAGCGGTTATTTATGTGACAAACGTATGGTTCAATAACACTTGAAATTCCAGGATCCACACAAAAAATACCTGTGAATTTCACTGGTTTGTGCCTCGATCAGGTTAACTTTCGATCCGGCAGAGAAGTTTGGCAACTTTTCAACCGACTACAATGGTGGCGACTGCAAATTTAAAATTTCCAATGAACACAAAATTATCCCGTTAATTCAAATGACGTCATCGAAATCCCAGGTCCATCAAGCCAAAGGCTTTTAAAATTTTGAAAAGACGTTTTAACGTTTTTAATTGCTTGCATTTCCGGACGGAGAAGTTTCCGCAACTTTGGAAACCTCTACTCACTCTTTATTCACATGGCTGTGTGGCGACTTAATGAAAGTAACTCACAATCTTCCGTTATTGGCTAGGTTGTCAAGGGAGAGACGGAGGAACCCTCGTCAGCTTCTGCTCGCGAGGAAATTGCGAATGAGAGGAAATTACTGCCATTGTGTGTGTGTTATGTCGGCGCTCGGTTCTTAATTGAACAAGTTTCCGAGGGAAGGGAGACAAAAAAAAAAATATAGGAAATGAGTGACGAAAGGAGCGTTAGAAAGTCAATTCCTCAGTGTGATACTTTTAAAGACCAGGTCAAACTAAGATAGTTTGCTTGAAACAACAGAAAAACCATTTCGATACAATTCGCTCTTTACATCAATCAACAGTAATTCGGCATTCCTATTTAGAAAACTAGTGTTCTTGTTTGACGTATTTCTATGGGCGAATGCCACACAAACAATCTCTAATATGCAAAAAGTCCAATATCGACATATTAAAAGCGGCAAAATCTTCAAATCATCGGTCGGCCTTACGTCAGAGGGCACTATGAAACTGTTTAATCGACATAACTCTATTCATAAACGAATCGGAGATATTTTTCACAAAACTCGTCATATACAATATAACAAGTTTCAATGTTCAAGAATAAAATCCACTGAAATTTTGATTGTATTATATTTTACTTGAAATTATCTTATTTCTAATTAAAAATAATCTACTAAAAAAAATAACTCCTCTGAGGGAAAACTAAGCGTTCATCAAAATTATTATACTCTCAAAAAGAAAAAGACCCTGCTAACTCTGGAGATTACAAATTGTGCACCTAATATAAAGATTTTTTTTAATTCCAAAATCAATCAAAGGTAGAGTCGGTAATTTTTAAATCTGTAATCACAAGTTCAGTACAGATAAATACTTGCAAGGTATTCGACTTCAAAGTTAAGAAGTCATTTACGGATAGAATCAAAATTATTATCCTCTCAAAATAAAAAAATATAAGATAAAAATAACTACGCAAAATGTTAGAACACCAAATAAAATACAATAAAATCCTGTTAACTCTGGATATTACAAATTAAAGTACCACCAAATATTTTCAATTCCAAAATTAATCAAAGATGGAGCCATTAATGTTTTAATCGTAATCGCAAGTTTACAGTTAAATACTTACAAAAATGTTCGACTTCACAGTTACTAAGTCCATTCCAACATATTCTTAATTACGAAGCTTAATAAAAGCTTAGAGTTAAAAAAAAGTTTAAATATCAACATAACGTGAATTAATGTACAAATAACCTCTCCCCTTCCATCTTTTTTCAAATGCAGAAAAATTTCGTTCTACTTCCAGTTTTAAGGTTTTATTGTCTCTTTAAAATTCATTAAATGTTTTATACCTTAATAAAAACCAGCAAAAAAATATTTTAATTATTTGGGCTAAATAAAGCTCGCCGACTTTCTTAGAAGGAGTACCTTAACAATGTCCCATTTACAAAAGAACACTCACTATACATGCATTATAATAGGTATCCGTGTAGCGTGCACCGAGCTACCTAGCACGCTCCCTTAACTGTGACAATAATTATTCTCAAACTTCATTTGCATACACGTTTGCCGCGTAACGATGCCCCGGTAATAATTCTGAAAAGAAAACGAGGACGAGAAGGGAAAAAAAGCTAGTATCACGCTTGTAACAATGAATACAACCATAATGAGTAATTTAAGTTAATGGCTGCATAGCTTTTCTTTATTTTTTTTTTCCTACCAACGTCCGTTCTTTTGGGAGATATTTTTTCCAACTCTTTTTTCCCTCCCGTAAGTCTAATATATAACATAACCGCGTGTTCCTCAATGATTATTCTTTCACAAAATCCCTAAATGTTTGTCCCGGTTGGTCGTGCATATTTTACTCAACAGAGGCAAACACAAAAGGTTATTAGTGGAATTACGAGAAAAAGGCAGAGAAGAAAAGGTGCCTGGGAGAGAGAGTATAATGTATGAAATTTTAATTACACTGTCGCTTTTGAAATCCAGCTGCACAAATGTTTTTCCCAAATGGCATTTATAGTTTCCCGTGGAAGTGCTAAACTCCGCTTATTTGAAGGCAAAAAAAGACAATGTATCTTCCAAGAGCGAATTATTTACTTGGGATTATTTAACGATGTGGTACGCACCATATGTTGAAAAACGGAGAATGAAATTAATGTTTTAAACAAGATACAAATTGCGAAATCTGAATTTTTACTCCTCTCCCTTGAGACGTGGTAGTGTTTTAACCCAGAGGTTCTCAAACTTTTTTCTCTGAGACACTCTTGTCGGGATAAAAAATTTTCTCGAGGAACAGCCACTTACAAAGTAGTTTAAATACGAAAGAACAGAAAGACAGTGTGCATTTTATGCAATGAATGTGACTATTTGGATGAATATTTCATTATTTCCTTTATGTTTATATAAGAGTTTAGTTAAATTTAGCTTAATTTACTTTGCCGCAACACCCGTGCCATACGCAAGAATGCCGCGGCACCCAGTTTGAAAACAGAGGAACTCTAACCCAGGGATGGCAACTATAGCCCACCGCAAATTTAATCTATATATGTGTGTATATATAAAATATAAATTACAAAAAGGAAAAGGTTTATCTATCACTATATATGATTCAAATGTAGTTTTAATCAGTTTCCACTTGTGCTTATTTATACACTAAAGCCGCGGTAGCTCCTTCGACAAAGGCATCCATCTCATAACCAAAGAGTTGCAAGTTCGAGGCTCCAGCCAGTCAAAGATGGTCGTGTTCATTAATGGTGGCTCTGCATGGTTTGTGGTCGCAATGTCCTCAAAGTTTCCATACAGGTCAAGGTCTTCTGCTTAGTCCCTGCTTTTAAATTACGATGACCCACTATATTTGTTTGAGATGCCCTATAGAGAATAATATAATCCGCCCATATGGTGTTCCTATAATAAAATAACCAAGAAATACCTGTCCCACAAAATAATTATTTGCATACATAATGATGATTTCAAAATTGGAAAGCATAAAGATGTATGTGAGAATTTTTCGTTAACTAGATGAATCCAATACAGAATAGAAGCTCACATTTTGAGATAATGTTCATTTTAAGCTACGCCCAGGTCCATTCTCTTTTGGCATAAGTTTTAACATTACTTATTTCACATGGTACGATGACGGACAGAAACGCGATTTAGATAGTAATGAAATTAATAAAAATAAAATGATACCGTTGCTTGTTTAGGTGGATATTCGTAAGATATTTCAACCCCAAACTAAAAATTGTAAAGATGATTCAGAGTATCCCTCTTTCAAAGTGAATAAGCCTGAAAATATTTTGTTATAGTTGTTAAAATTTTAGAATAAATTATAACGGCCCCCTAATTTTTCTTTTGTTCTTTGGCCCGCCCCAAAAAAAGTTTGTCTATCTCTGATTTCATCGAATATATCGATATCTTAACAAATCCATAAACCAATTTCAGTGTAACATGTTTTATTCTCTTTTTTTTTTAAACTTCTGCCAAGTATATGCAACAGCCGCTCATACTGAATTACAGATTTAAAAAGCACAATGATAATTTTAAAGACTCAGAACAAATAAAATTAAGAAAAGCACTGGAATAAATAAACGAAATTCATATATTCCAGATGCTGGAAATTAAAAAGGCAAATTTTTCCCGCACCACCCTTAGACACCGGTAGAAATTTCAAAAAACTCCGCTCTAATCAAAATATTCTATAAGAATTTTATCAATAGAAAAGGTTGATGTGAACGCCAAAATCCAAATGCATTTCTTAATTGCACGGAAGCATAGTAATCATTAAAATATCTCGTGCGTTGTGGGCACACCAAAAACTAAAACAGATCAATGGATACAGCTTAGTAATTATAACACACTTTACAGTTTTCTTCGAAATCTACTAATCATTAACCACTCGCAATCATTAAACATGATTCTTCGTTAAAATGAAAAAGGGAGAAGCAGTAGACGTAATTTGAAAGTCCGCTGTTTCTCAAGTTTATTACTCTCAAAATTAAAGCGACAAGTCTAAATTTCCGTTGTGAACATGCCTGAAAATTATGTTTTACAGTGACCGTGAGGGGAGGTGGGGAATCACGAGCACAATAGTATATTCAACGTTATTCCACATACACCAAGGAATTACAAGACATCCAAGACATGTAACGACGAAGACCATTTCATTTCGAGCCAGTAATTACAATAATGGACGTTCCCTGTGCTTTATTCCTCAGTGGCTATGACGTCACTCCTATTCTACTGAACAAGGTAAAATCAGAATTCATTAGATTAGAAGGAAATGGCAACGGTGGAGGGAACGGAAGTCCTGCAGGATGTCGTTTGCAGAAGCTTCCGTAATAATACGATCACAATGAAATTTCTAAACGAACCTTTTGAATGCGTGTGTTTTAAATTTAGGAGCTAGAAAAACTAAAAGGAAATAAAAATCTGATTTTGTGAATGTAGATATATAAATACTTTTACTGGTTCGCGTTAATTAGTAACGTAACAAAATTTTAAAAGTCAGCTTAAAAAAAAAATTAAAACATTCTTTTTACTTTTCTAGAAAAGTTTTAAATAACTATGTGGAAAACAAAGCGATATCAAAATACAATAAGAAAAGTTTATACATTACAAGTAAGTTTTTTTAAAACTTACTTGTAATGCTAGAGAAAATATACCTTGCAATAAAAAAAAAATGATGTATTTAACTTCCTGATAAAAAATATGATGAAAACTGTCAATTACAACTGTACAAAGAAAATTTTAATAACTAACATTTTTACGTCCTAACTATACGTTAACTAGATATATGAAATACTGAAATCGAAACAGTAAGAGAGTTAGAACTTAAAGAAATCCATTACTATATTACAAGTGTAAAACGACGATTAAAATTTATGATGAGCCTGTTACTAAAGAATGGAAACATTACAATATAATTTCTTTTAATATTCCACTTACCTTTGTGGAACTTAGAAGTAAAATATATTCAAAAAGAAAGATTTGTCACGGTTATTTTTCTTCTGAAGTTCTGTCCAAAACCAAAACGTCATGTTGTTTACTTACTTGTTATTTATAATAGTAATCAGAAATAAAATCCCTTTGTACATATACACAAATAAATATTTAGTACTGTAGCAAAGTCTTAATTTTTATTTCACAATTCTGTTCAGTAGTACTCAATGACATATTGAATTTGTTTATTGTGAACAGACATTTTTAAACTGAAGAGGAAAATATGAAACTAGATTTTATTTATTCAAAAGCAAAGTGTGTGATATAATAAATGTATTTTTAAGATTGTTTAAACGGTAACCTAACTCGCACATTTTTTTAATTCCAGTGTAAAGCTTTGAATTTTTACTTCCCATATAACAACAATATTGAGAAGGAAATTAAAAAAAAAAAGTGTAATCGTTCTTTCTCCTTGAACAGTAAATTTCTGAATGGGACAAGAATGGAGAGCTTAAAATACAACTATTATTTCGCCATTGAAGTCTTTATTTGAATGAGAAATGAGTCACAAATATCAGTTTTTATCCATCTTCATAAGATTAAAATCATTTATATTTAAAAAAAAATATTTAATCATTGGAAGTTATATTTTTTAATTTCTATCAACCCAAGCCACACTAATTAAATTATGCCAAAAATACTTTAGAATTTTAAAACACAGACTAATATATAATAAATCATTTATTCAGATTGTATTGCCAGCTTTTAGAGATTAGATTATATATAAATAAAACAAAGATTTTAACTATTTTCTTTTTTATTTCAGATACCCCAAAAGGAAGAATGCAACCTTTATTTCTGTACTTTCATAAGGTATGAATTTCCTCAACAACAAACACAAGTCAAACTTTTTGTACTTTGATAAGGCAGGAATTTTGTCAGCAACAAACACAAGTAAAATGGTATGGTTGAAAAAATATGTTAACATGTTTTACTAAATTTTACTAAGGTAAGTATTATAACAAAAAATTTAGTTAAAAAAAAATTCGTAACCTAAAAACCTAAAAAAAAAAATATATTTTTAGATATAAACTTGTCTTTTAATAAAATTTTTAAAAAAATGTGTGCTGTGTGATTTATTTGAAGTTAATTGTTACTGAAAACTTAATTTTATCACTGCTGAATGACTTGTTTATAAGTTGATCAATCTTGTCCTAATTAAGCAATACCAAAGTGTGTGAAAGACCAGAGCATGTGAGAAATTTAAAAAATATTCTATTAATATGAAAAGTATTTTTTATGTAGTTCCATATAGCATTTAATACAATTAAAATAATAAAAATATACATTTGAATGTATGGCTTGTAAAATTTTAAATCGCCATGTTTAACCACCATTTAAGTAAGAATACATTTTGGTTTCTATATTTATTCCAGTTGCAGGAATAGAATTTTCTGTCAATGATGGGTGTAAAAAACAATTATACTTTTAAAATTATCACAAAAACTAAATCATAAAAAGTAACAAAATAGTTTTCTAATATTCAGTAATAGAATGAAAATTATAAATGTCATATTTTTTTAACAAACTTTAAATGGATCCTATTTTAGTAGATAATATTATTGGTTAATTAAAAAAAGTAAGGCCTTATGCAAAGGTATGTTGTTGCATCCATATAATTTCTTTTCTTACATGTGTGTGACAAAAATTTTAAATACAGGTGAAATTATTTTTGAAAATACGATAAAGAAAGAATTTATTATTTATGAAGATCATATAACTTAAATTCCTAGGGATTTATTAAAAAAAAAGGCACAAAAATATGCCAAACAATAAGTTTTACTAACTTTTAACCAAATTTTTTAAAAACAGTGCAGAAAATAAATTATAAACTTGACAAAAAAATCAAATATATATATATATATGTATATATATAAAAGTTTTAGATTAAATTTTGTCTGTATATCAAACTTCAGTAATTTATTTAAAACAATTTTATTTTTCTAAAATAGGATGTTCACTTAAATATGTTTCATATGAAGTTTTCAAAAGTTCCTTATGATTTATCTAGAACGTTTGTCATAGATGAATCTGTTACTTTATATAAATGCCACTCATTATTCTACAATACTTACTTGTCAGACATACTGTGTTATTTAGAATTTATATGATTTATTATTAGTCTCTTTAATACTATGTTTTAATTATCTGAAAAAGTTACTGATAGAAAGAAATATTCTGTGAATTGCATTGAATCGAAATTAAAATTAGTTTACAGTTGACTTAAATAGTAGATGGTTCTAAACTAAAATTCTTATTCAACTCTCATTAAAACTACTCCATACATAGTTATAAATGGTTGGTTAAAAAATATGAAAGCTTGAAAACATTTCATAAGCTTAATTAATTATATGCATGTATGTATGAATGACGTAATACAAATTGAGCCTGATTTTTGATACCTAAATAATTACACATTCTTCGACTAGATCTAACATTAGAATGTATGCTTAATGAAATAAAAACAAATAAAAAGTCATATACTTCAGAAATAGTCTCAAAAATAATTTTGAATTTTAATTGTGAGAAAATGGTTTTTACTTTTATGATAAATGAGAATCTAAATGTAAGAAAATATTTAAATCTCATGCTGTCTGTAAAATTGACTACTATGAAAATAAAACTATGTAAAACACAAACATGTGGAATAAATACAAATACTAAAATCATGCCATATGTTTAATTATAAATATACAAACTCCCTAAGTAAGCAGAATTTTTTTTATATATAGAAATTAATAAAAATGTATAAAACCAGCATAAAAATCATTAAAAAAGAAAATGTGGGCTATATAGGTTTTCTTCCATACATTTCTTTTTTTAATCTGTGCCCTATGTAACTCTTAAATTTCATTTTCATTTAAATAAAAACACTAATACAATTATCATTTTAAATATTCTCCTAAAGCAGTTTCCAAAAATACACTTTTATGAAATACTCTATTAAAAAATTCTTAAAAGAATATACTTCAGGTTATTTTTAAAAAATCTACACTTGTGACAAGACTTTTTACAAAAATACAAAATGGATATTAGACTGCTCTTTATCACCTTCATTAAAAAATAAACAGCCTGCTTGTATTTTTATATTTAAAGTAACATGTCTTGAATAACCCAAAAGCATTTTTAATTATTGATATATGCACTCATGATGGAAAAAGCTTTTCCATCAATAAATCCCAAGAGACATATAGTTAATAGCAAAACAAGAAATATATAATTAATTAAAATAATTTTAACTAATAATAGGACAAAATTTAATAGGACAAATCATCATAATTACAAAAGAAATTTTAAAACTTTTCTTTGTGTGTAGAAATTTTAATAGTACAAAATTACAAATATTTTTTAATCTGGAAAAGAGAAAGAATTTTTTTGCAGCAAAATATAAATTAACTTTAGCAGACATTTATGCTGCATTATATATTTTGTCGTAACATAAAAACTAGCCTTTATTTTAAAAAACAAAAGGAATTCTTATATCAGTTATTTACCAGCAGCAGTGAGCTTTTACCAAGCTTAGAGAGAGGTTATTCAGATTTATTTAAGAATACAAGCTAGATTAAATTAGTGGTAAAATTAAATACACCTAAAGAAGTTTCCAAAAATACACTTTTATGAAATACTCTATTAAAAAATTCTTAAAAGAATATACTTCAGGTTATTTTTAAAAAATCTACACTTGTGACAAGACTTTTTACAAAAATACAAAATGGATATTAGACTGTTCTTCATCACCTTCATTAAAAAATAAACAGCCTGCTTGTATCTTTATATTTAAAGTAACATGTCTTGAATAACCCAAAAGCATTTTTAATTATTGATACTTGCACTCACAGTGGAAAAAGCTTTTCCATCAATAAATCCCAAGAGACATATAGTTAATAGCAAAGCAAGAAACATATAATTAACTAAAATAATTTTAACTAATAATAGGGCAAAATTTAATAGGACAAATCATTATAATTAGTTACAAAAGAAATTTTAAAACTTTTCTTTGTGTGTAGAAATTTTAATAGAACAAAATTACAAATATTTTTTAATCTGGAAAAGAGAAAGAATTTCTTTGCAATAAAATATAAATTAACTTTAGCAGACATTTATGCTGTATTATATATTTCGTCATAACATAAAAACTAGCCTTTATTTTTAAAAAACGAAATTCTTCTTTAAAAAGGAATATTTATATCAGTTATTTACCAGCAGCAATTAACTTTCACCGAGCTTAGAGGAGTTGTTAGATATTCAGATTTATTTATTTTAAGAATACAAGCTAGATTAAATTAGTGGTAAAAATAAATACATATTAAAACTACTATATAGTTGTACTACATTAAAAATGAACAATCAATAGAAGCCAATGATTCAGAAGCAAACTTAGAAATAATGAACAAATAAGTATACCTCGACTAATATCTATAAAATAATTAACTTTTATATGTTTGTACAAATTATTAAATATATATCAATCCCTAAAAGATCCTCTAATTTAAGTGTTAAATAATTTACTGGAAAGTTGAATGTTTATCTACTATTATGGCATGGTTTAAAATAAAAAGATTACAAAAAAGAGGAGAGGGGGGACTGTAAACTGCATAAGTAGTTAAAAATGTACATTTTTAATCCAAGTACTAAAATTGTTAAATTATTCATAAATATCTTTATAAATGTGTCTATATCACAAGATACAAGTTTGACCAAATTTATTTATTAGTAACTATACTTAAACAGTGAGGTATGAGAAAAAATCCTATAATGTGAATTTCTTAAAGAGGCATTTTTATTTTATAGCCCAATCTTAACACTGCTGGGATGCAACCCATCAATTTTTAATATAAATGAAGTTATCAGAACATTTGGTTTAGAATAACAAGCAGTTTTAAATAATAACATTATTTTAAATACACTTTAAAGTATCCTTCCAACAAAAATATTACGAAGTATATAAAACTTTAATGCCTGTTTAAAGCTGCATTATAAACTAGATCCACAAATAAACATTACACTTTATATATGATATTGGAAATATCACTCAAATTATTCTTAAAATTATTACATGCATAAATATCTTGTTTACTTGTCATCAATAAAATGAATAAAAATTATTTTATCTTAAAAATGGAGCAAATTTTAAAATTTTATGTGATATATTATTCATGTCACATGAGCATCTTTTGCAAAAGACTATTGCCAAAAGATAGCACAATTCAAGTTTATCTCATCATGATTATAATCAAGCTCTACTCAAAAACAAATATACAAATGATAATTCTGACGACTCATAAATCAAAATTAAGTCATTTACTGTGTACAAGGAATAGATTTAAATAAAAAAATGCAAAGAATGTCTAATAGTCATACAAGGAATAAATGAGTAAAAAAGGGGGAAAGTAAATAATTTGCTATCAAAAAACGATACTGATTATTAACAGCTACTTATTTGGAATCACACCCCAATAATTAGAAAAAAAATAAAAAGTGCATACTTAAAAGAAAAAAAAAGGGTAAAACTCAATTAACTTTAAAAGTTAACTAGAAAACTGTCTAAATATGTAATTAGTATAGTTAAATATTTACATACTAAGTCTAATTAAGTACTTAAAATGTATAAACAATGCAATATACTATATTCTTTAGCTTATATAATAAAACTTGTTAAACATTTAAGAGGTATAATTAAAAAAATATAAAATGCTAATTAAACTTTGGCATAATTCTACTATTGCATATAAAAGAGAATCTCAAAGCATATCTAACGTAAAATATACTAGTAAAGGCAATTTAACCTTAAATAGAAAAATTAACAAACGATTTTAAATAAACATACCTGATTTTGCATCATTTGTGAATGAGGGGGTGGTTGAGGGTGGGGGGACGGCTGAGACGCTGGCTGTTGCGGAGGTGATGGTCGCATATGGGAATTCTTAGAAAAAGAAGAAATACATAAGCATGCTGTTCCAAAATTTTACAAAAATACTAATTACTTATCACACATATTTGAATATCTAGCATTCTTCCTTGTAATTCTGCAGATACAAGCTATTTAATTAAAGGCAGCTGAAAAAAAAATTGTTTAAAAAGGCTATTCAAAATGTGGTAAATATAAATTAGCTCAACAGAAGGGTTGACAACTTATAAACCATACAAAGGAGTCAAAAGCATATTTTCTTAGCATATGAAATTACACAAAAATAAAAATGAAAACAAGAATTTTTTTTTAACTTTAAGATATTTTAAAAAACCTTTAAGGTCTAACTATGCAATACACCGTTCTTTTTGACACATGTTTAGCAAGAGATGTCCTCTTTTAATAAGACAAATTTTCTCCAAAGCTGCTTTGATGTAAGCTTGTGTTCTCAGCAGATTGTGTTTAGTATGGTCTGCTAGCTGTTGTTCTCAGAAAATCTTACAATTATTAAATAAATGAATAAAATTTTGTCTATATTGTTAACCCTTTCGTGGGCCGTGGGAAGATTACTTCCCACCTACACGATCTTACAAAATACACCTGTGGGAAGCACAAAACCCATTATAATATATTGGTCTTGTTATTGAAATGACGGGAAGACTGATTCCTGCTGTCATCAAGTGTTCGATCAATTGAATAAAATCAGCAACTCTGTTTTGAAAGTTTGGAAATGTGGAGTGAGAAATAAATGACCCACAAAAGGGTTAAACTGCAACAGGTTTTTTACATATATATTTTAAGCCAAAAAATAATTGCTGCATACTTCTTTTCAAAGTTCATTTTACAATGTAATTCAGAAAAACAAATACATGAAGGATAGCATTTTTTTTTTTTTTTAAATATTGCAGTTGACCTCCAATAACAAAATTTAAATTCATCTACTGCATTTGAGTTACAGATCAGAAGTTATGCAAATGCTAGGTAACAAAGCGAAATATTTTGGTCCCACCCAATATTAGAAAAATGATTTAAAGAGGAATTATACTAGATTTATGCATTTTGTCATATCCATTAAATACAGAGACACGACTAGTTAAACCTCTGACTGCTCATCCCATCATTTCCATGAGCAATTCAAATGTAGCAAAATTTGCTCATCCTGCAATTTTCGCAGACATGTGTTTTTCTTCCTTTAAGAAGCACATTCTGCCTTTTCACCATTTAACCAGTGGAATAAATTATATACAGTATTAGATATTTAATTAGGTAATTCTATGACTAAAACTATAATTATATTAGATAATAGAATTATAGATATAGTATGTTATAAATAGAAATTAACTGTATTTCAATTGAAATTTATTAAAAAAATTTTTTTTTATGTGATAACATCTGAAAATCATTTTTCTGAAAGCTTAGTTTGTCATGATAAAAGTCAATATAAAAAATCTTTTCTAGAAAAAAAATTAGTATTTCAATTCTCCAATTTATATATATACTTAAACTATGCAACAAAAATATATGCAATTTTTAAAGAGATCTCGGTTTACATATTGAGTAGTCAGAGGGTGAAAACTTTTATCATCCAGATAAGTAAAAGACAGTCATTTAATTTTATCAGACAGTATACATGCATACTACTCAAATACAACCTAGAGTAAATAAGAAGGTGAAGATATTCTCACAGCCTTAAATTTATAAAATCCTAAAGAATGTAAGGATCTTTCATAAAAAAAACTTCTATGGTGTGATCTCAAAGGCTAAGTCTAGGTTTATTGTGCATATCTGTTCTTGACTCTAATACATTTTAACGAATTAAGATGAAAAATTAAGTTAAAATTGAATATTTAACAATTTATCAAGGTCAAGGTAATTGGGTTAACGGAGTACCTAGCGAAGTGGAAAGTCTTCACTTTAACCTCCGAACGTGAAGAGATCAAAACATAAATTTAGGCCTCTAGGCAAAAAGTAATCCAAACAAGAATTTAAAACGCTCCAGCTCACGAGAGAGCGAGGAGGTGAGAACGTTCTCATAAAAAATTATGAGTAACCAACGCGTTGTCTAATTAAAGGATAATTAGACTGTAACCTTGACAGTGACCAATTGGGATGGTTAACAGAGTTATACAGATTCCATAAAATGTTGCTCAAAAAATAACATAGATAGGTAAAACAATAACAAAAGTAGGGACTATAAGAATGCAACTTGGTACAACAAATAAAAAATTAGCAAAAGTGACAGCACTAACAAAAAGATATATTTTTGGTTTTTATAAAATTTTTAAATTTTTATTAAGCATTTTTTCAGTTTTTTATATTTTTTTAAAACATAAAACAAGACGATACATTACAATAACAAAAAATCTAAAGCAAAGTAGCGGAACGATATGATACCCAAAAAATTGGAAAAAATTAAAAGTAAATAAGCCAAAAAAATAGAAAACGGTACTTCACAAATAAAAAATAGGTGAAAACAATTTAAAATATTAAAAAAACTTAAAAACACAAAATTTGGAAAAATTGCTGGATGTGGTCGTCGCCAGGGATCGAACCATCAACCACAGGAGAGAGCAGAGCGGACACGCTACCAAGCGTGCCACTCGGACATGAGATATTGCGTGAAAAAAGCAAAGTTAATGACAACAAAAAATGCATTAATCTCCTCTACTTCGCTTAGAAGGGGGAAGAGCCATATCGGGCCGATATAACAATGCTCTAGGCCTCTTTGCCGAGCTAGGAACAGCAGGATTATACACAGGAAGATTGTGAAGTACAGGATTCTGAATAAATTCAATGCTACGGTGAAGTTTAACAATTTATCACTTTCTTATTTATCATTAAATATATATATATGCAATATGGGGAAATTATACTCATCAGTTACAGTTAAAATTGCCTTTATTATTTTTAATTGCTTGTGCTTTACTGGGAAATGCATGAGTCTAAGTAATTCGCAGTGTAGCTCCATTACAAGGAAACAGCAAAATCTGTGGAACTCAACTTCTATTTAAGATTAACAAATAACATGCATCACTGATAAGAGTAGAGCCTGGAATGATACATGAAAACTCTCTTCTATTACAAAGAGAGCCCTACAGCAAGAGAAAACATGGAAATTCCCTTGTGATGAGCAGATTAGTTAGCGTTATTAACATTTATAAAGGAACTTATCATTGGAAAGTGAACTATATTTATTGAGACAGCTGAAAAATCTGGTCAGTGGATAAAAAATTAGCATTTATTTCAGAGTTAGTTTTGGGAAATAGATTGAAAGAATTCAAGTCGCTAAACTCTTGAATTAATTCTGAGATTTTGTGGTTGGGAAAATAGATATGAAGGATTGAGAAGGGGAAACAAGAAAATTAGAGAGACATTTTGAATGTAATAATTTTGATATATTACATATATATACACACACACAGACTCCTCTTGAGAGCTCAAAATCATCTGGATGAAGAAAAAATATTCAACATAACTAAAGTTGAACCGTTTTTATTGATACAGCTTAAAATCTGACCAGTGGATAGAAAATTAGCATTTATTTCAGAGTTAGCTTTGAAAAATGGGTTGAAAGAATTCACGTTGTGAACACTTCTTTTAATTCTGAGATTTTGTGGTTGGGAAAATAGATATGAAAGACTGAGATAGGGAAAACAAGAAAATTAGAGAGATATTTTGAATGTAATAATTTTGATATATTACATTATATATATATATATATATATATATATATATATATATATATATATATATATATATATATATATATATATATATATATATATATATATATATATATATACACACATACACAGACTGCTCATGATAACTCAAAATGATATGAATAAAGAAAAATATTCAACATAACTAAAGTTTGAGATATTGAAAACTGGGACATATTTTTTCTGGGGTACTTAATTGTTATAGCAAGAATATTTCATAAAAACATAAGAATAATACAAAATACTTTTAACATAAATCTGATAAGTTCTTACATTATTCAACAAAAAATACGTAAACAGAAACCAATAGATGTTAGAACTTTCAAAGCAGTAAAAAAAGTAAGGAAATAATAATAGAAACATATTACCCTAAAGAGAAATGAAACTGAAGTACATTAAAATTAATGTCAAAGAAAAAATTAAACAGGGATTTTAACACATTACATACGGGAACGGGTGATTACCCACTTGGCGTGCCAATCGTTATTTGCGGTAGCGAGTAATCTCGGAAAGGGAGATATTTTTCACCTAAATTTCATCCGATTCCCCCGCTATGCATATATTACTACATTCGCCAAGCCAGCATATAATATGTTAATACTAAATGGAAGATCTAACACAAATTAAATTGTTAATTCTCACAAAACAGCTACACATCACAAATAAATTGTTTTCAAAAGTTGAAAAGATAGTTATTAATTAAATACAACAAATTAATATCTCTTCTCAAGTACAAAGAAAAAGGTGGGAATGATGGAGAATGATATGGTTATATTTATAAAACTAGCTAGTTTGATTCTTAATTTATTCTAGCATTTCATCAAAGAACGACCATTCTTATCCAAGTTGTCACCATTTAAAAGAGTCTGGTAGAGAAGAAATTAACCAGAATAAAGCAGAAATATTTGTATCATCCCCATTCTTACAAAAAAAAAAAAAAAAAAAAAAAAAAAAAAAAAAAAAAAAAAACATTTTCAGGAAGATAAAATGCTGAGAAAAAAAAAATTTCTACGATAAATTGATGCATAAAAACAATTTTTGGGGGGACAATAACTTAGATTCAACAGAAATAAATTTGGGACAAAAGGAATTGAATAAAGGGAAAAACCAATATGAAAACAATAGATCAAGGTTCTACTGTACTATAAATTTATTATTCACCCTACAGTTAGTATGTAATACAGGAAGTATGCAAACTAAGATATCACTGAACCACAAAAATAACTACATTCATCAGTCAAAGGACAGGAGAGGATCTTTTTCTACAGGCTCTCTTAAAATTTCATTGCAAAGAAACTACAAAATTTAATAGACCTCACACTAAGATTTACAGCATGTATTTAGGCAAAAGGGACTAAAAACACAACAATTAATTTCAAATGAAAAATTTTCATAGTACTTTACATTAAATATTTATTAATAGTGTAAATATTAGAAAATTAACTTCAATTTTGATATCATTCATAAAATTAATTTCAGTACAGCAAGCAATCATGAAATGTTATATAAAAGAAGGGCATACATATTTATAAAACTTTTTAGTAATTTTCTTGTTCATGATATTTAGAAGCAGTTTAAAAAATATTGTTGAAAAATTACACTTAGGCATTAATGGGTTTATCAGAAATAAATTAAAACCTTTTTTGAACAAAAAAAGGGGGAAATGAACCAAATTCAAGAGAAAAAGACTTTAAAAGACTTAAAATATTTTAATCTAAAGTTATTTTAAAGTCTTTTTCTACTATAGTCTATATATTTTATTATATATTATGTATATATATTTTATTGTATACTTTTAAGAAAAAGGTTAAAAGGGGACTGTTAAAAGGCTGCATTAAAAAAAAAAACCATATATATATATATATATATATATATATATATATATATATATATATATATATATATAATTAAAAATTTAAAATACATGTGTTTGGTAAATTATAAGAAAATACCAAGAAGGGGATGAATATATTAAAAACCATATCGAATTATGAAAAAGTGAAAAAACTACAGAAACTTATACATACAGGGAAGAAACCAGGAGGCATTGGTCCTCCAGGCATCCCATCATTTGGTGGCATTTGACCCAATGGACTGGGAGCAGAGGGATTCTAAAAGAAAAGAAAAAAATCATTTAAAACAATAAATCAACAAATTTTACACTTGATTGATCTTGGTATACAAGCTTATAAATTGGATTTGAAATAATATTACGTTAGCTATAGTAAAATATTTGGCTATCCAAACAGAGAAGTATTTAATACCAAGAGCTACTAATGGACTAATAATTATTAAAAATAATTTTTCATTTTGTCCCAGGTGTTTCGCACACACAAATAATAATTATTATCTGTGTCTGTGAAATACCACACTCCCCTCCAACCTTAAAGTTTGAAAAAAAAAATCTAAAATTTAATGGAAGGTTGATCCTTTAGTATAAAGCTTTCCCCAGAATTTAAGTACCAATAACCCTCTCGATGCGCATCCCGCGGGCAACATAGATGTAGCAAAATTTGCACAACCCACGATTTCCGCAGGCATGCATTTTAACCGTCTATTTAACTGTGCAACCTGCTCTGTTCCTGTTTATTCTTTCATTTTGGCTTTACAGTGATTTTTAATTGCTTATTTAGTTTTAAACAAGCAGATGGCTTTAATTGTCCACATTTCTCTGAAATATAGAAGAATTTTTTTTAACATTTTGAATGCGCTGTTCATAGCGGAAAGATGTCTGTCAGAAAGCGTTTCGCGAGTTATATAACCTATACTCCCGATGATTTTTCCACCACTGACAGCACTTCTGACTATTATTTCAAGTACATTGAAGACAGTTATAGCGAAACTGATGAAAATTTCTCGGATTCCTCTGCTTATAGTGATGAATCTGAAAATTTATTTTCTATTTAAAATGTTCGACATTGGAGCAAAATTGATATGCAAAATATTTCTACCGGCTCCTGCTTCATTACCTTTTCTTGGAAATCCCGGACTATATTCCAATATGGCAAATAATGCAACAGTTTTGAACTATTTTGAACTTTATTTTGATGAAGTTATGTTGCAAATAATAGTAAAAGAGACCAACAGTACATGAGAGAAATAGACCCATGAGACTAACAACTCGACACTTTACTAGCCATATACACCCAAATCCTATCAAGAAAGAACCTCGTAGATAGTGTGCTGTCTGCTTTTAAAAAACTGAAGGTGGAATGAAAAATTTGAAAAGAAACGCAAATTTGGTGCAAGGATTACAAAATAGGACTTTTCATTGAGCCTTGTTCCAAAATTTATCATACAAGACTTCATTTCTAATAAATTTTTGTAAGTCTTTTGCATTTTTTAATTAGTATACATGTTTTGCTTTTGTATTTTATAAAATAAATGATAATTTAACCAAGATTAATTTTGAAAATTAAGCTTTTATATCATTATTCTACAATTTCATTTTTCTGAACACCTTTTTTTAGGACCCAATTCTATATTTAAAAAAAATTCTTTTACAAAAATTTTTTGTATATTTTAACTCTAAAATGTATATAGATTTGAAATGTATAATAAAAAAAATACACAATTTTTGAACCTATTTTGATAAAATAAATACACAGCGAGAGGGTTAAAGAATTTAAGCATTTTTTAATTATAGAACTAATAAATGATTCTGAATCAGTTAAAGAGAGAGCAATAAACATTCAACAATGTTAGAAGAGTAAGTTTTCAATTCTCATTCATAAAAAACAAATCATCTAAAATAATTTATCACTCCTTTTTCTTCCTCAAAATAGAAATTAATATTATATTAAATTAATATTATACTATATTAATATTAAATTATAAGTTTTCCTTCTCCAAACCATGTTTTAACATTATTATGAAGCTTAACTTCTGAGCCACTGTGAAGTCCATGGAATTGCACACTAAAAAAAACTTATACGTTACTTCAAGAGTTGTTAGACATAATCATAGACCCTTTAAGTGAGGATCCCAAGCCAGTGGTCTAGACCCAATCTGCAGGCCATAATTTAGAGGAGAGAAATTCCTTCCAAATTTAAACTAATACTCTACCACACAACTTCTATGGTGATATGTAACCAGAAATTTCTCTTTTATTAATACATTTATAAAAGTGTACATTTTCCCACTAAAACAATCCTTTTGTTGTGTTATCTCCAGTCACATTTATTTTAGTAGTTTAAGATTCAGTTACGCTATTACAAGCTAGAATAAGTTATAGATCCATTTTAACTTTCAGCATATAATGTAGCTTGGAAACACACATATATTGTATTGGGCAATATTAAATTGTCAAAAAGTTACTATAACATATTTATTGAAGCAAAGTTTTGTTGTTGCTGGTTTCTGTTTTGGGCTTCCTACAGACTGGTATAAATTAAATAAAAAAAAAAATGGTTTAACTATGTCTACATGAGGTTCAAGCATAAACAGGGTTGGCTTGATTTGCCCAACCCGAAAAAACCCAAGTGGGTTTTTTCAAAATCATTATTTAAAATTCCATATATTTAGCTAATTATAGAAATATTGAGTTAAATCTATAATATATATTACATATTTCATCTTTGACTATGAGCGTAGAATTTTTTTTTAATTTGAGGGAGTCTAAACACAATGAAAAAATTATAGAAACAATTAAAAATCAAAACAACCAGTATTTCTGCCAAGATGATGAAAACTTATGTCTTTCAGCCAATATTAAAAGAAATAATATGGCTAAAAAGAATTACCCAGAGGGCTTGAGTATATTTACAAGAACATAAACAAATTAGAAGAACATTCTATATTTTATACAACTTATTCTAAATGTTATCCAGTCAGTGATATAATTTTCTTTATCAGCTGTTACGATATAAGGGAAAAACTTGATCATATAAACAAATGACAGATTAACTGTCATCTTGAAACAAGGGTATTTTAATATGATTTAGTGATATAAAATTAAATTAGTATGTAAAATTCTAAATAAATCATTAAACTTTTGTGAAATTGTTTTTAATTTTTCCTCTTAATAGATACAAGTACAATAAATGTGATTATTAATTAAATACTGATCTATGACAAATTAATTTTTTTTTAGTTCTTTAAAGTTACCAGTCTTTTTCAATTTCTTTTGATATTTTCAAAGATCTGTATACTTTGATTAATTTTTTTTTTTGCAGTATCACACCCTAGTCTGTTTCGTAGTTTTAACCAAATTAGTCCAAAAGAAGAAAAGATTCTTTCAATAGATGCTGAAGTTGATGTTATTGTTTGTAAATCTTCTAAATATTTACAGAAGTCACCATTTAGTAGTTAATTTTTTTCTGCTTTGCAACTCATCACTTTCCAAAATTTCTTCTGCATAATTTAAAATTGATTTTTAAAATTTCTAACTTTAAAAAGTGACTAACATTTTAAATTTATTTTAATCAAACAATTATATATCCTGTCCTCTTACATATAAATTATAAAGAAAAAAACCGTGATAAAACTTGAAAAAACCCCAAAAACCCTGAAAAAACCCACTGGGTTGGGTTTTTTCTGAAAAAACCTGGGTTTTTGCCCACCCTGAGCATAAAGCTATATCTACTGCCCAGAAACTGAAAACTTTAAAAGATGTAGAAATTTTTTTGCATAATAACCTGCATTAAGATTTAAAAAAAAAAAAAAAAAAAAAAAAACCTAGACTTGCCAGTGAAAACATTTATGGTGTTGTAACTAAATGAGAGGTCATAACTAATTTAAATCGTTATAGGAAAAAAAACTGAGAAAAAAAAAAAGAAAATATGAAGACCATAAGCACAGTTTAAAAATTCTTTCTCTATACAGTAAAGAACCTCAAATCTTGAATTATCAGTACCTCAGTGCTTTTGAATTTCAGACACTTCGCAAATTGTTTTATAAAGGAAAAAGTTATATTAACACTGTTTCTCCCCCACACACACATACACTCCATAAACTTGCTACACATTAAGTTTGAAATTTGTTTGCAGCACTAAACAGACACAGGCTAATACTGCAATCCTAAGGAAGAGAATGAAGATGTGAAATTATCATTGTGGATTTGAACTCGCAATTACTAATGAAATAGTTTCTCAACTAAATGGCTCTTATCAGACACTATGCTTTAATGTTTCCTTCACCAGACACATTTTTTCACTTCCATTTTTACAACTGATTTGAGGTGTGAAAACTTGACATTTGAATGATGAAATGCTTTGTCTTCAGTAACTTTTAAAAGAGTACAAGGGCTGCCAATCCCATTTATAAAGGTTGAAACTTACAATACTCAAAATTTATATAATAAATAAATGTGTTTAAAACATAAATAAGAAAATCCAATTTAAAATCATAAAGTATAAAATTTATAAATTTAAAATAAACTGACATTTGAGAAAATGTTTGGATTTGGGATTTTCTGAATTTTGGTTGGATGGTTAGCAGCATTATGGTCTACTGTTTTGCTACACAAGGGCAAACGAGATTGGGACCTATAGCTTAAAACTAATTCGGAACAGCTACAAACATTCCTGCCAACAGTGAGATTCGAACCCATGTACTCGGATATAAAAAAGCAGCACCCTACATTCAGCCTTTATTCAGGATTCTAATTTTGGACATTAGGCTTTGAAGCTCTCAACTGTTATATATATATATATATATATATATATTGCATTTTTCCCGATTTCCAACTGAAAAAATCTCAATCTCCTGGTTCCTTGGAAAATTTCTTAAAAAAGGTTCATTATATATTTCCCCATGCAACTTTTTTCGACTCAAAATTGCACAAAAATTGTAAAATACACATTTTTTAGCACAAATACCTAAAATTTAATAATTACTTCATATTTTCAGAATAACTACAAAAACATTTATTGTAACTGAAGGGCATACTACTCAACATATATTTCTCCAATTCACTAACAAAATTGGTGAAACTTTATCCTTTTAATAATTTAACATTTTGAACTAAGTAGTGCCTCTTTCTGATAAGCAGTTCAGGAAATATAGTTAACTTTTTTATGCTAAATATCTAATGTTGAGATCAGTTTTTCCAATAAACTATAACAGAATTTTGTAATGCATCAAAACTCTTATAATTAGTAAATAAAAATAAAAATAAATAAAAATAAAGTTTTATTTACTTTAATAAAAATGTTTATGTGGTCAACTTTAAATTAAGTTTTAATTTACACTTTTAAGGTTTGGAAGACACTAACAAAATTTAGATTTTCGAAATTTGCCTGATATTAGCATAGCATGACATATGGAGTATAGATGAAAACACTTTCATTCTATTAATTTATAAATCTATAAGCAAACTGTTAAAGTAGTATTAAATAATTAGATCAGAAAAGTCACTAACATTGTGCCTGATATTTAATCATCTACCCATGTTACTATTGAAACTTCTGTTTTATTTATTTAGTATTGGCTGACCACAAAGGCTGGTAGAGAGTGGTGATTCTTTTCATATTTGGAATATGTGTGATTTTATCTCCTTCCAAAGGGAGATGGTGGTTTAGAAAGAGATGTCTTTGTATTCCAAATTATTGTTTAGAGGTTCTGTGAAACAGAACTAAATCATTTAAGTGCAGGTGTTATAACAGTTTCAGGTTACATCAGTCAGTGGGTTTTGAATTAATGAAATCAACTTTAAGGCTGCTCTTGTGAGTTCCCCAAATGTTGGGCACTAAAACTAGAGTTATACAAACCCCCTAAAACACAACATAAATGTGCCTTAAAAAAGAGGTCTCAAGTTGGAAAAGGTGAACAGATAGCTGATAGGAACATCCTGTAGCTCCGAAGGCTCAATAAGGTGGTGACTATAGCAACCAAGAGGAATCAGGACCGATCCCTAGTTAAATTGTTTCCTATAAGCCCAAAAATCAATACAAAAGTCAACAGCTTTTATCAGAACATTCCTGTGAAGCTTCAAAAACTTATTATGATGCAAATTCAGGCAGTCACAATTTTCAGTTCTTAGAAGTAACCACAGTTGACATGAAAGAGGCTGTTTAAAAAACTTTTGGACCTTTTAGAATCCCTCCTCTCATGTCCCTGCCTGGAGTCAGTCATTGTGGATACTTAAGAAACAGGGGGGAACAACATTGATCCCATGTGAATAGTCTGAAGACCCCTCCTTTCTTTAGAACACTAACCACCGAAATCAGCGTATCTGAAATGTTTTGACCAGACTACAATAGCACAGCAATGCAGTGTCTGGGATGTTGAAAGTTTGGCTGAATAGGCGTCATGCCTCTGATCACTTGTGATAAATGATTTCGGAGCATTGCCTCGAAAATTCCGGAATTAGAACAGCTAGTGAATGAGAATTCAACTATAAAAACTAGCTGTAACCTTATCTAGAGTTCTCAGGTAACTGAAATCGTAACTGACCAAAAAACTGTTGGTGGGACCATAACTGACCCCCAGGTATAAAAAGCCTAGAATTTTGCAACTTGGAGCTTTTCAACATTTTTTTACGTAGGTACTTTGATCATTTGGAGGCTTCCACGACTTTTGACCAGAGCCAGCTTTTTAGTGATTATGTTCACGAGACTCGTAAAGTTCGTTCATATAAGGAAAGGCAGGGTCTTGGACACCGAACAGGGGATAGAGTGGGTTTGCAATCCTCCCCATTTTGTGAGATTATTTAATCTTTTTTCCTGACTGTGATCACCATGGTAATGTTATGCAAGCAACAATCCTTTATATTTCGACTTGTTTTGGGAGATTAGAATCCCTTTGTATATAACCAATATTTACTCCAGAAAATAAAAGTGATTTCAAATTCTGTTAAGTGTGTGATCCTTCTTCACTCAAGAACGTTGAAGGTGTCACAATAGTGTTGTAATGAACATAATGTAAATAGCAGTTAATAAAGCCTTAACACTTTATATTTGGCAGTGTTTTACCTTTTTTTAGTTCCCACAGATATAGAATGGGAGTCTATGCTGTGATATTACAATTCTTAAAAAATTTCAAAACAGAAAAATGTATAAAATTTCTATGAACTAGATATAGAAAATGATATAAGAAATAGAAGGTTTAAAAAAATTAAAAGTGGCATCATTCAAGTTTCATATCAAGAATAAAAGAATTTTCTGCATTTTCAGAACAGTGTAACATGTGCAAACAATTTATAGAAAATCAACAATATAAAAATTAAACAACAGTTTGCAAAACATCAAATGCTGACCGACTAATTTAGTAAATAGACAAAAAAATTGAAAAAAGAAAAAGATTTTAAAAAATAATCTTACGTGTGCAATTCCATTCACAGCATAGCCAGAATTTACAAAGCCCTAAATAAGTAAACAATTCAATTAAAACTTGAAAAAAAAACTGGTAAAATAAATTGTGATGTTTTTCAACTTGAAAAGCATTAAAAGGCAAAATTGAAAATGCTAATGCTTAAAATATCATATGACTCTTACTGAAAATTTTTAGAAATAGAAAGAACCAATAATACAGAAGCATTTTCAAATGGTTTCATACATTTTGCTTTACAAAAAAATATAAGATATCTGGAAAACAACTGAATTGAATGCAATTTATCAGCAATAAAACACAAAATATAGATGCATTAAAATATTTTAATAATACAGTTTAAAATTTTGTCTTTGCTAGCATTTAAGATCAAAGACTAAATCTGAAGACAGATGTTTCCAATATTTATCCAATATACTCTATATGTAAGTTTTACAAATAGCAATATCTCACAATCATTCTATCAAAGAGTCACCCACATCCTAACGTGAACTTTTCATACTATGATCTTAGTTTTGAGTCCCAAATAATGGATGAAAACCTAAAAAAATCCCCTCATAGATGAGCACTTTTCCTCTGTATAAGAGATATAAACTAACACTATGACAGTTTAATCAAATCAAGCTATAACTAATGTCAGTACTGATGAAAATTTGCTTGATAGAAAAATTCTACTAAGATCGTGCAAAGAAAATAATTCAGATATATAAAAAAATCTAGTACAAAGTGACATATTTAATGAACCTCTTCAAATAGAAGTGTAATGTAGGTTCCCCTTTAAAGTTGAAGTCCCCAATTTATCTACTTATGAAAAGGAAGAAAAAATATTTATGGGCATTAGAAGCCCATAAATTTTTCCAAAGAAAAAGACCTTGCAATGAAAATAAAATGTTTCTATAACACAAAAACATTAATATTTCATAAGCATAAAATGAAAAAGAAAACATAGCATCACTATAATGTACAGAAACAAGTTCCTCTCTTTAATCCTCAAATGATCAGAAAATTAATTCCTCGGCCATACATAAGCAGAGCTGCTTAAAACATGAACAATTGCAAAATATTTAGAAAATCAAAATGCCTTATCAAGAATAATATGATACTAATCAATAATTAAAATACTTAGTATTTCTACAAGCAATAACTAGTTAATGATTTGATATGCAATTAAATCCTAAATATAGACTGATGAATCACCACAAAGATAGTCTAATTTAGTGACTTCTAAAATATGTTGATATAAATTTGGATTATTAAATAAACTTGCATCATAAAACAAAAATATTTGAAAATATTTAAAAACCTTTGAAAAGTTATAACTGTTTGGATGTAACTGCTGTTGAAAGGAATTTCCACATTTTTCTACATTAATATACCGTATCGAATATGTATACATCATTCCCTTAATTTACTAACAATTTACATGCATTTTTTAAAATATGACATTTACTTATGTATAATGGCTACCCAGTTCTTTATATAAAATAAAAGACAAATATTTTAATTGTGTGAACTGTAAATTTGAAATACAAGCGGCTTTCCAGATTGTAAACTAATTGCTATGGAGACCAGATCAAACAACTTCTTCAACTGCTACTGTACTACAACTATGCTACAACTGTAAAGGTTGAAATTGAAGACCTCATACACCTTCTCCTAAAAAAGGATATGCATACAAGGGAGTGCAGTTTTTCTTTATTCTTCTTCATTCTAATAAGAGATTTTATGACAACATGCAAGGACTGAACATTTCCTAAATATAACATGCATCTTAAAGTTTTGCTCTAATTTCTTTTTTTGCTTACACAAATACAGTACATAAAATGAATATTTTGTATA
Organism: Pardosa pseudoannulata; assembly: GCA_032207245.1. Classification (NCBI taxonomy): domain Eukaryota; kingdom Metazoa; phylum Arthropoda; class Arachnida; order Araneae; family Lycosidae; genus Pardosa; species Pardosa pseudoannulata. The sequence goes on from CM063509.1 coordinate 49,606,524, forward strand.
CGTGAGACCAGTTAATAAAAACTACTGTACCGTCCTCTCTTATTAAATCTAACACTACCTAGTTCATTAATTAGTATGAGCTAGTTAATATCTAATATTTTAATTTAGCCCTTTCCTGCCAACTGTCACACATACATGCCAGCAAGAAATGCACTCACTTCCTGGCAGACACACTGGCGTGCCAGAGTGTTTTATCATTCACCCCCTCATATATGTGTCAGTGTTCTGGAACATTTTAAAAACTCTTAACTTTTGACACAAGATGGTATTGTTTGTCCATATGGTTTTAGATACATGTAGATTTGACATATGAGAGTAGCACGATTCCCATACATGTGGTTTTCGATTAAATAAACATCAGGGGAAAGGAATGTTTCTGAATGGCATGGTTTATGACAGCTCTTTAAATTTGCATGTGGTGTTTGTTTATACTAAGCAGGGGTTTGGTTTGGTTTTGGAGTGCTACGGTCTACTTTTTGCAACATGAGGGCTAATGAGACTGGGACTTACTGCTTAAAGCCGATTTCGAACGGCTACAAACATCCCTGCCATAGTGGAATTCGAACCCATGAACTCCAGTTCTGAAGGCCAGCACTCTAACCATTCGGCTATCATTCGGCATACTAAGCAGGGGAGTTTTATTTTCGCTACAGAGTTGTGTATTTCGGTTTCAAAGTGTTTAACTGAGCTTGAAATAGCTGAAATGATGCAAAATATTTCAGATATTGATTCTGAAGCAGATTCGGATAGTAGTAATAGTGACACTTTAACATATTCTAAATGTTCTGTTCACAATGGATCTAATAAATCTAATGATAAAGAGGAAATTTCTGACAATGATGATGATGCTGCTTTGCTTGTTCACATTCCCGGTAAAATCCTCCAAAATGGCGAATGAGTTATTACGAGTGAAAGGAATGTAACATAGGACTGTGTGTAGATCCCTGTTTCAAATTGTTCATACAAAAAAAGAATTTTAAATAACATAGTTTTCAGTTTTGTAATGTTAAAAATCATTAAATAGTAAGTAAATAATGAAAAAAATGTGTAAAATATATATTTAAATATAAAATAACTTAAGTAAATAAAGTATCAACAAACATATAATATAAATCATATGCCATTTAAATACTTTACACAACATTATTTAAACAATGCATTGATACTTTGTTAATTTCATGGTTTGGTTTGGTTTGGTTTGGAGTGCTACGGTCTACTTTTTGCAACACGAGGGCTAATGAGACCGGGACCTACAGCTTAAAGCCGATTCCGAACGGCTACGAACATCCATGCCACAGTGGGATTCGAACCCACGAACTCCGTACCGAAGGCCAGCACCCTAACCAATCGGCCATCGTTCGGCTTTGTTAATTTCATGAATTTAGGCATAATAGCAAAAAACCATCCAGCCCAGTACACTCACTCGCAAAAGAGACTGCTGGCCTCGGAGAAAAGCGCATGTTTGCACTTCCCGTCACGAAAGGGTTAAAGAAAATTTTGGGTCATATTAATATATTTGAAACATTTAATATAAGTAATAACACATAACAAAATAAAAGTCTATAGGTGATTAATTCCTTTTAAATGAAGCTTTTTCAGTGTGGTGAATAACTGTTAATAACTAATATATTTTACATTTACAACTGGCATAACTTTACTAGACCTAAATAATCAAAATATCCCCTATATAATAATAGCCTATGTTATTTGCACGTTATGAATGCATCTTTATGAAACAGTTGGAAATGGAATGGATACAGGCATCCATAGTTACCAAAATTCAAAGAGAGTAATGTTTATCTTCTCCTAAACTATCGATCCAATTCTAAAATAAATTGGTATAAATAGGCTTCCTATCACAGCGAAAAATACTGCCTTCTTTAAAATGTTCAAAATCCACCCCTTCCCCTCTTTTTGAGCTTTTAATGCCATTATTTCAACTCCTATTTTCCTCGGTTAAGAGCAGGCGATTAAATTCATCAATATATCCCATAATAAATAGGTAAAAATAACATTTTTCTAGCATTATGACGTCATTCCTTTAACCATCTCATTGAATCATTTCTTATTTTAAATTATTTAAATTATGCCTTATTTTCATATGTTTTATCATTGAACTTAGATATTACGTAAATAAGGCAATTTGTCACAACGTCACGAACTACTATAATGCCCTTCCCATTCATTTTCACGTGTTTAACAGCCAATAGACAAACAATAAACTGCTCTTCCGTTTGAAACAAAAGCCAGAATTGTCATAATTTGAGAATTTGCCTTACTGCATGAAATCGCCTTATAATTTTCTTTTCTATTTGGGTTCAATAATAGATTAGGTACATATGTGATCATTTTAAATTGGATCATCGATTATTTTTTGTTGCAAGATAATTCTCAGCCAAAACACAAAACCATTTTTTTTACCTGCCTCATAAAGTACTTTACAATTTTGGAAAATTAAAAATTTTACTGATCCCCTCATGTGATGGGCTATAAGCTAGTTAATTTATATTTCTTAAAAAAATTATCAGATGCATAAGAGGGATTAGATCATAACACTACAAGCTTCAAATCCTCATCTTTTCACATTCAAACCAACATGCTAAATAACATGAACAAGCCTATGCAATTAATTTCATAAATTGTTCATCACACCGTATTATCAATTGTTTTATCATTAAATTAGAAAACAATTCTAATCATATGTATATATATATGTGTGTGTGTGTGTACTCATTGCACTTTAATTAAACTCATAGAAAGAGCAATATATATATATATAATTTATACAAAAGGGAGCATTTCATAAAATATCACCCAGAATTTGTGTGTGTGTGTGCAGAAAATAAGTTTAAGAAAGAAGGTCTAAAAATAAGTCAAATTATTAACATTTTTCTAACCATACAATTCATCCAAAAGTTTACTAAGAATTCCTTTTATCCAAGAAATATATCTTTCTCACAGAGCATGCTTGCAGCAAAATACACCAAAATTTTTAAGAACCAATTCATCCTTAATTTTTTAATTGTAGAAAAATAAAAAATGCAGTAATTACATACTTTTAGAAATGTTCAAATATAGTTTAAACGTTGTCCAAAATTTCAAAATCAAAAATTATTTTAAATCATTTTTCAATTAACAAAAATTATATAATGTTATATAAAAAGAACTTAAGTTTTTATTATTTTTTATTATAAGAGGAAAACACAAAAATTTTTAATACACCAACTTCAAAAAACATAAATTGCTACATATTTTAGTCTATTATTTTTGAAAGTTCAATATGTATGTATGTATGTATGTATATATATATATATATATATATATATATATATATATATATATATATAAAATACAATTAAACAACCTTTGTAATCTAATTTCATAAGAACTTGTACCATAAATACTTGATGGTTAAAACAAACCATACCTAATTTTCAAAACTATAATAGCACTAAAAATTATCTTTTTAAAGCAGTTCTATCAACCAAATGTGATAAATGATAGTTTATTTGACAGCTGTTCACTTGATACCATAGATATGTTGTTCCATTTTTCCCTTTTAATTTTCCCTTATATACAAAGTATTGGGAATGTATTCTATCCAAAAATTCAACCTTAAGATTTTGATTGATCTTCACATTTAGAACCTTATTGAGTTCAAAAATACCATTTTCTGAACTGTGTGTGTCTGTGAGTATAACTCAAATGCATAAATTGCAGCAAAATTGTATTTTCTATGATCTTAAGGGTTACTTCTGGTCATTGAATGACTAATTCCAGTTTTTACTGATGCTGTTATTTCATAAAATAACATGATAGTATAAGTAAAAGACCATTATTATTTATGAGATAATGTTCAAGTTTTGTAAAAGTAAGAACAAAAACGTGATTAACCCATTAACACCCGGATATTTCTGATGACTATATATTAGTAAATACTTAGCATAGAAGCTATTATAGACACCTGGAAGTAAAACAAAATATGAAATTTAAACACCTTTAAATAGGACATCAAGTCATCATTAGTGAGGAGGTGTCATTTTAAAACATAATAAGATGTCTTTATAAAAAAGGAAAACTTCATGATAAGAGATTTATTTGCTATCATATATGAGAAACGTACTGAAAAGAGATGACTTATCACAGATATGGCTGTTCGCCATGATTTTGACCGGTATACGTTCAGAATACCGGTCATAATATGTTCCTATTCTAAACTTGAAAATCATAAAATGCCGATCGAAATGACAAAATTATAGATAAGATCATATTTCAAAACTTGGGAGATTATTCATAAGATTAATATCTATTTTTATTAAAAAGGAAGAATCGTTTCAAAAAAAAAACAAAAACTCTACAAACCATTTTTTGACTGTCCTCAAATGAGGATGCTGGGCGTTAATGGGTTAACAAAGAATGTTACTTCTCTTTTCTATGAGTATACAAAAAAGCCAAAGGCTACATGCAACCTTTTTAGTATATTGGGGAGAATGGCCTACATTAATATCTTTGGAGAAACAATATAAACATATATATTAAATGAAATTTAAGCCCAAGCTAACCTTGTGGAAGCTATATGTGGTATAATCTAAAAGTGAATAACTGCTACTTATATCCACGGTATCCTGTGGGAAATCATATAGAAATTCCCTCCTGATTTCCTGCAATTCACAATTTACTCCTTGAAAAATTCCCACTACTTAATACAAAATTTCTTTTAATTCTTTTATAAAACTATTTTTAGATATAAATTTACGTTTTAATATAAACAAATAAAATTCCAACACATTTAAAACTTAGAAATATTCTTTTCTGTCTTTGGGAAGTTCAGAATAACCTACATGATTAACAGAACATCAATCAATTCCATTAAAATAAACATTAAAAAAATATATAACATCTATTGTTCTGCTTTTGCACATTTTATTTATATATAAATAATTTATACTAAATAATTAGAAATTGTAAATTATTTTAAAGATTCAATTTGTTCCATGATAGCATAGTTATTACATCCTTGTTAGCTTCTTTTTCTTTGATTATTGACAATTTTTGTTTTGATTTCCTTTTTAATAAACTTTGATTTCTATTCTTTTGAGCCTTAATTGCTTTATTTTCTTAAGATTATCGTATGAAGGAAATGATCTACAACCTGTTGTAGTATATGAAGCATAAGGAATTTTGATTTCTATTCTTTTGAGCCTTAATTGCTTTATTTTCTAAAGATTATCGTACGATGATCTATCGTACGTGTGATCTATAACCTGTTGTAGAATATGAAGCATAAGGGCCTATACTACTACCTTTTAAGAGACAGCACAAACAAATATAAATGTAATCTTGGAATGGATGGAAATAGACAGCACAAAGAAATCTAAATGGAATCTTGAAATGGGTGGAAAGGAATACTTATAATTAGTAAGCTCTATGGAGTGTACAAATCCTGTTAAAATTCATTTATATTGTATAAGCAAGTTTTAATGGAATTCAAGCCTCATGTTGTGGAAGCTATATGTGGTATAAGCTACCTTTTTTCCTTTATAATTCTTTAAATAACAACTATTCCAAAACAAAAAAGGTACAGGAATACAACAATAGACTTTATCACATTGATTCCATTGATATAACAATAATCCTGATTTATCTCTGATAAAAAAAAGCATATACATAATTCAACTGTGAGTAAAAAAAAATTATAACACATAAAAAATTAAATTAAAATACTTTAGGCATCAAAACATAAAACAGCAGAAGTGAAATTCCTTCTGCAGAAACCTTTCAAATGATAAAAAATAATCACTTACTGTTTACAATGAAAAATATTTAAAAGCAATGTTAATAATTTTAAAAGAAAATAAGTTTTAGTGAGACACAAAATGTTATTTGTTAAAATATAAAAAAATAATTTTTGTAAACAGATTAAATTCCTAAACAGGGTTCAGACAAATATTTGAAAGTGAAAATCAAGGACTTTTAATGGAGTCTTTTAAATTTTTTTTAAGAGAGAAAATTATGGTTAAAAAAATTCATTCAGCTTTATGAGTACCCTCTGTAATTACAAAATTTTACAAGTTGCTTCACTTTTTAAATTCTTATAATATATTCGCTCCAGGACAATCTTATAAACAGCCAAAATTCAAACCAACTAATACTGAAGCAAATCTGAATCAGTAAAAATGCCCCTTTTCTAAATGTATTTTATGGAAACCACAACTGTAAGTACATGCAAATTTGCAGTTCTAAACTACCACTGCATGCCCATTGCTAACTTCTAAATAACTTTGTAAAGATTCATTTATGTTCCAATTTTTAAGCTTTTTCATGTATTAGTGGACAATCCACTAATACAGGCATGCCCAACCTGCGGCCCTGTTTGAATCATTTATTAATGTTTTGTATTTTGTTTTGTTGTTTATCCACAAACTCAATGTCTTACATTTTGTACTGTTATGTTTTATGCTCAGTGTGCTATGTTTAGTTTTTGTAGTATAATTTAGTTGCATTTTGTGGCAACACTTTTTTGTAGTGTAAAAAAGGAGAACAATTTGCGAGTGATGGCCGCACGTTGCTGCTGGTGTTTTCATTATTAAAATAAGTTTAAAGACAAATGTTATTGTCTATGTTTTGTGTTTGTGTTATTGGTCCGCGTCGACACGCCCATTTAAAAACTTTTTGCGACCCAATTGAAATTTTCAACTGTCTGTATAGTTTTAGTCATTTTGACTATACATAGTTGAAACATCGAATTTTAGTTGTTTGTAACAAATCTTCAGCTTTATGAAAATCAATTACGGTCAAATAATTTGATTCATTTCCCATTATTAAATGACTATAAAAGTGACCATAAAAACTTCTTTAAATGTTCTATAGAAATTGTAAAATTACTTAAAGAATTCAATATTAGATTCTCACACATGCAAAAGTTTGAGGAAATCTTTAAAATATTCTTAGCTTCATTTAATGTAGAGGTTGAATCATCACCTCCAAATTTACAAATGAAGCTAATATAATTGCAATCAAACATTGAGCTAAAATACCTCTACGAAGGGAATACGATTGAGTATTATCAAAATTATATCGTCAAAGTTAAATTGCCAAATTTAAGACGATTGGCAATGTGCATTATATCACCATTTGGAACTTTTTTTCCAAATTAAACCTGGTAAAAACAAAATGTCACAGCAGGTTGCTTGATAAAAACATGACCAATCAGCTACAATGCATGTCAACGACATTATCCGTTGATATTAATAAAATCTCAAGTAAAATACAAAAACAAATCTCATGTTAATTTTAAAATAATACATCTGGTAGTGCTTGTGAATAAACTATAATATATATTTTTAATATAAATATTATAATAATAATATTTTGACCCTCACGATTAGGGAGGAAAGTAAGGTGTTGGAGGTGATTATAAATACAGTATAGTTAATGTTTATTGTCGTTGTAGTTATGATATATGCATAACACAACTTTTATGTACAGTCGCAGCTGGCACTGTAAAAATGCATATTTTGAATATTGCACCATAATAAAATATTTTGAATAATTTGTTGTTTTATTTTTATATGTGCAGCCCACCTCAGTTCAGTAAATTGTTTTTTGGCCCACCAACCGATTTGAGTTAGGCACCCCTGCACTAATAAATGAAAAAGCTTACAATTAATAATTTGACCTTTTAAAGAAAATTCTCTCAAAATATTTTCTGCAGTAGAATTAAAATGTCATGTTAAAACTTCATTTTGTGATCAGTCATACAAAATAATTTTTGGCAAAGCTACTTACTCAACTTCAATTTGTATCCATTTATTTTAAATTAGACTAATGTTATAAAATGATTAATTTTATCAAAAATCAGTGACCTAACATAAAAATTGAGGGCTTTAAGGGCTCTATAAAGAAATTACTATAATTAGTAAGCTCTATGGAGTGTACAGATCTGGTTAAACTTCATTTATATTATATAAGCAAATTTTAACAAGTTCTGAGAAAAAAGAATAAAGTTTGAAAAAAATGTTTTAAATACAAGAGGGTTTATTTAAAATAAACCCTTTTTTATTTAAAACATTTTTAAGCATAAAAAATAAGTAAAACAAAATCTATAAATAATATAAATAAATTTATAGATAAAAAACTTAACTACTAATTATTAAATATACTTACATAATCATGAAAAGCTTTGGCTTCACTGGAGTGTTCACAATTTTCTCTTCTCTCAGGAGCTGCGCAGTAGAGATCCCAAAACACACTACATATGTTTAATAAATAAAATTTTGTTAAAGGCCAAATTACAGAATATCTTTTAAAAATATATTACATAAATGGTACTGTACATAATGATACTAAGTGTAAATAAAAAATTATATGCTAAATGTAAAATTCTTTTTTTTAATATTATTCAATATCTATTTCCAGGCTTGCAACTGCTGAGGCACTTTAAAAAAGGTGAGAAAAGTGACAAATAATACAGAATAAGTGACTGAAAAGTGACTAAACATTGAAAAAAAAAAGCGATATTTTTCTCCTTTTGATTACACATGCTATTGTTAAGATTTTTCTATTTATTTTAACTCTAAATCAAATGATTCATTCAAGACATAATTTTAGCGTCAAATACAAAAAAGTTAAAAATTTTGTTTAACACAACTCAACATTGCTTTTTATTCAAGAAAATCTATAAATTAGATTCGAATACATACAATACATTAATTTTATAATCACAATTATCTGTATATATTAATGATGTTTTGAAATATGTACATAGCTAGATTAGAATATCTAAACAAAAATTGTGAAGAAAAAGAAAAAGAGAAATGTGTGCTTTGACGTAAATTACTTTAATGCATTAAATGTACATTTCAGTACAAATATAGATTTCAGGAACTTCTTTACAACTTTTTAAAATCACTTAAATCTGGAAACCATATGCCACAAGATCTTATATAAGATTAGAGCATCACAATTTTGGTCTTTTATTAAAATATTTTGTTATTAGTTCAGATTTTCTTTTTTTCAACAACAGACTTTTGCTGTGATACACCATGAAAAAAGTGACTAAAAGTGATTTACTTAAAAAAGTGACTAAAAGTGATCAATTGTAAAAAAAGTGACTAAAGGTTAGAAAAGTGACGGAATTGCAAGCCTGTATTTCTTATTTACAAACAAAATGAGAAATAAAAAGATTTTTATCCCTTGCATTTTTATTAATTTATTTTTCATAATAGAGGAACTAGTGTTTTAATGAAAAACTATTTTCTCTATTATGAAAAAACAAAAAATTTTAACTAAAATTTGAAACAAATTTAAAAGGGCAATAAAAACTATACGTACAGAATACTTTAAAATTTGTGTTAAGTGTATACAGGGCTGCCACAAAATCTCATATGATAAAAAAAGTGAGAAAAGAGTTTTTCAACATCAATAGCGAGTGAAAAATTAGGTATAGTACATAAATGTGAAAAAGAGGTGATTGTCATGACAGTTATTCTCATTAGTAGTAGTAGAAGGTTTAATCTGAGTCCCACAGCAGAATACTTTTCAACGTTCTGCAACAGGCCTTCAGATAATTAAAAATGTTCTGCAGGAGATATATTTATTTTATCATATATTTACTCTTCCACAATATTATTCCCATTGTGGTACATTTTCATCTTTACCAATATGTATAACTAAAAATATTTAATAAATCAGTGCTACCTGAAATTTAGAAAAATATTTGTATTATAACCAAGGCATTAACACAGAATTTACTGTCCTGTCAATTACTGTTGATGCAAGATAGTTTGAGATATCACTACGATGATAAAAATGGGACCAATAATTTGGCCCAAACATTAATGCAAGGGAAGTTTTCAGGATAGACGGATCATGAGCTATCTATCACACTGGTAAGGTGTAGGAAGACAAAGAAATGACAACTCTCCCAAAGGGTTATTGTCTGCAAATTTGGCAAGATACCAGAAATTCAAAGTAAACCTTAGTACTTTAAAATTTGTAGTTTCCTTTAAAAATATTTTGTCATAAATTTAATTTTTTTCACCATTCTTATAAAGCTTGGAACTGCTACTTCAACTTGTACCCCCCCCCTTCCACGATTCTTTCCTACTTACGGAAAACCATTGATATATATATATATAAAGGCAAAAAAGTTTTTCTGCGAGCCACGATTTTTCTGTGATGTGCGTTGCACTTTTTGGCATATTCTCCTTCAGGGCATCGGAGCACTTGGGCCGAATCTCCAGTCAGCAATGTTTGAGAATCATTGAGAGTGCTTCTTAAACTGGTGTTCCATTAGTTGAGAGATTAATTTAAAGGTTAACAATTTACATAAAAATTAAGAGAAAATTTAAGCCCTTGATAGCAATTACAATCATAAAATAAGGAAAGAATTTAATGATAGTAAAGATAAAAGCAGGAAAAAGGATAGAGAATATTTTTGCAGATGAAACATTCATTTTAAAATGTTAATAATTTTTTTGCTTGGTTTTTGTTTTTATTTTTTTATTTTTTTTATTTTTATTTTTTTTTTTTTAAGATTCGTAACAAGAGAGGGAAAATTGTAGGTGAAAGAGGAAATACTAAAGATAGGAAAGAAAAGTTATTCTCATTTTTTATCTAAATTGGTTTTTAACACAAAAAAAGTGCAATTTTTTCTCTCATATTTAAACTAGTAATTATAGATTACAAATTAAGAAAATTAATTCAAACTTATAAATTTTCAGAAAATTGTGCGAACCAATGAAATAAAGTGAGTGTGTGGCAGCCCTGTGTTCAAATAAGTCTTGGATTTAGGTGAAAGGAAGAGGGGGCTGTAATTCAGATAAGAGTTTTGTACTATATAACAATTTCAAAATGCAGCATTAAAAATTTTGTATCCGATTAAAAATTATTCTAAAAGGTAACCAAACTTTTTAAACATTGAATATGCTATAAAATAATTTTTTACTGGAAGGGAGGGAGTAACAACTACTTTGATTCTATTAAAACTATTAGAAGGAAGTTTCATTTTTAGGACTGTCTGTAAGACTTTTTATTCATTTGATTTATATTGCATATTTTTAATTATTTTAACTAAAGATGTATAATACAGATATATTTAAAAGAGAGGAATGAAATTGCAATACACACTTTTCCCTTCAATTATATGCAAATCATAGATAATGAAACTCTACTGAAAGTCTTACTTACTTTATTCAAATATTAAATTTCAAGAAATACGTAAATTGATATATTTTAAATTTTATAAATAGATAAAAACATGGAATTCTGAATTTAAAATACTATTCTGCAGTGAAACAAAAAGAAAGCTTTAAATTTTTAAAACTTTCAAACTTTTAAACAGTGATAAATCAATAGTTGAATTATAAGTGTATGTAAATTACATGGGTCTTAACGTTAACAGCGAGTAATTTTACACAAAATATATTAATAATTAATATATTTGCTTCAATACATACCACCACCATGAATGCAAAAATCCAGGAGGTTCCCCTAGAGTTATATTTTTTTCCCATCTTATCTATAGTAGAAAAAAAATATTGTTATCATTAGATCAATGAACAGAAACATTAAACTTTAGATGAAAACACTAATTAGTATGTTTGTCAAACACATTTTCAGATAAACTGAATCATACACATTTTGAGTTTCTGACATTAACCCTTTAAAGGGCCCTTTTTCTAGTAATGTTATGTTCAAATATTGTTGGGAGTAAGATTAATTTATGAAAAGAAATTCATTTAGCGTATTGTATAAAATAAATTTGATTTTGAAGACTTTTTCTTTTGTGAGAAGTATATTTAGTAATAGATGGAAAAATAGCTTCTCATTCACACTTAAAAAATTAAGGAAATTAGTGGGAAGTATACTTCCCATAGCCTTATAAAGAGTTACGAGACTCAAAGTATTTAGAACAAACATAAATAGAAAATATTAAGATAATGGTGGGTATCATTAAATTTAAGGGTATCATTAAGGGTTTTTATTTTTAAGGGTATCATTATATTATTACCTTTGAAAGCAGAAAGATATAAAAAAATTGTATTTTATCATAATTAAGTTTATATTTGAAATAATTTATATATATTTCCAATAAATCTAGAATCGTATTTGTTTTAAAACCTTTTATATCACAGAATTTATTAATTGTAACAATAATTTATTCAATTTTTTTTAGCCAATATATTCAAATGAAAATTTGCTTATATATTATTAAAAAATTAATTTAATAACTAAATTTATATATTTTCATTAATTAAAAGAAACTTATTTTATAATACAATAAATTTAAAATTTGAATATAATTTTTAAAATAAAAAAGGGTAGGTAGGGTGAATTTACATTATTTGTAGCCTAATGATCTTTTTTAAAAAATGCATGGTATTATACATCAAATTTCATAAAAATTGTAAGGTATTAAATATAAAATTAAATGTAAATAAAGGTAGTTCATGAATATGGGAACTGATGTTATCACAATGAGAAAATGCCTTTCAACTGATAAATTTAAAAAAAAAAAAATTAGTTCAAAAGTTGCAGACAACAAAACAAAACACTAAAAACAAAATTGTGTAAAAATTAGTAGTAAACATATAAAATACTTAGGCTTTTTATTAATAAAATACATAATTCATCCATGATAAATTGCCAACTAAAATGTTATTACAAACAGAAAAACAAGACATTTTTTGTTATGTCTGCAACACACCGATTATTCTTAAGTAAATTTTTACTAAATCATTTTAATTTCTTAAAAAATATTCTCATTTCCTAGATTTCAGCACAAATAAACACTTAAATCTTAGCATAGAAGAAAATGCTAATTTAGTCATAAAATTCAGAATTTATTATAACACATTCAAAAATAAGGTTTTTCCATGCCATGTCTATAACACTGCAAATTTTTTTAATTAAATAAGTTTGAATCAAGTTTAATATATAACTATGTCCTGATTTGGAAACGACAAAGTATACTGAACTGTTTCTGAAAGGGAAAATATTCACCTTGTTAAATTATTTTTTAGCTATGGTTAATCGAAATGAGTAAATATCATGCCCACAACATGCACATTAGACCCACTATCAGATTAGAACCCTATTATTACATTATCAAATATACAAAATGTATTGTTATTTGTATAGAAAATAAAACTAAAAGAAAGCAAAGATAGAACAATATTTTAATTAAAATAGCAGAAGAATTGAAGCGATAAAAAGGGGTGTCATATGACATTTAAGAATCATGTAGATGGTTGACATTTGAGAAGTAAAAAGCAATATAGATAATGATTGTTTCAAAAGTATTCATTAAAAAAAGTCTTTTTTCCTGACAATGAATAAATGTATAAACAAATACAGTGAATTTTTAAAAGATTATGAATAGAGAAAGTTTCATTTCTACTGTCAAACTGCAATAAAATCACAAATCTTTTTTAAATGGATTAAATTAGTTACGAGTATAATATAGTAAAACTTAATACTGTAACCAAACTCTTTGCATAACTCTTTAGTAATTTATTTGGATATATTTATATCAAAATCAAAATGAAAAAAAAATGCTTAAAAAGCTGTTTTAAAGCATATCTGACAAACAATCCAGTTTCAAAATCAGTACAATTTCACTGGCATACAATTTTAACGTGTAAAAAATATATTGTACATATAAACCCATATGCAGAATACTGTGATAATCCTTAAATTATTAAAACATATATACAGAGCTACATGTACACACACACAGCTTACTTCTTTACCATGATGCTAACATATTATGCAGAGACATTAAAAGTTGGAATAATCGTCACTTTGCATATACTGAAATAATCTATTTATTAATTGACTAATAAATTTTTTAAAAAAACCTATATGCAATTTGTTTTTCAGAATTCTCCCTTTTGAATCAATTATATATTGCTGATTTTGCCTTTTTCAAAAAATACTTCATTAAATTTTAGCTCATAACAGTGAAATTGTAACAGTTAACTTTTTATAAATAAATCTTCTAATCCAGAATATGAAAGAGTATCTTGATTCTTTTTAAACTAAACTAAAAATTTTACATTTCTTAAATCACCTGTATAATCATACATACAATCATCTGTAAATTTGTGCTAAATCCCATTAAATATATGAATTTTTAAAAAAAAATGATGAAATATTTATTTCCAAAAGGTAAAATCATTTATATACAAATTTTTAAATGATGCCATTAAACGAACATAAATTTTAATCATCAAAACCTTACATTTTAAAAGGACATATAATCTTTACAAGAATCAAACTTTAATAAAATGAACTTTCTCATTTTTAACCTTGTAATCTTTTAACATAACCTTTACCAAACACGATACAATATATGCAATATCCACATTTCTTTGTATATTAAAAAACAACTAAAACATAATAAAATAGTATACACCTAAGAAATCAAACATAAACCAAATGAAACAGAGTAAATATAAAATCATTGATGAGAAACGATAGACATAACTGTAATATTTTAATATTTAGCTTATATTTATAAAAACTGCACTTAAAATGTGAACAAAACTGTTTAATAATGTTAGCATTTTCAGTTTAAAAATAATTTCAAATTTTTTAGACAGAAGATTGACAAAATCTCATAGTATAAAATTGAACAACATTAATAAAGGGAATTGAATTTTACTCGGATCAAATTTATATTTAGTCTTATTTCGTTTTAACTACTTAAGCAGGAAGTATGTAAAAAATAGAAAATAAAATAGTGTGCAGCAAAGAAATCAAACATAAATCAAATGAAACAGAGTAAATATAAAATCATTGATGAGAAACAATAGACATAACAGTAATATTTTAATATTTAGCTTACATTTATAAAAACTGTACTTAAAATGTGAACAAAACTGCTTTATCTCATAATGTTAGCATCTTCAGTTTAAAAATTTCAAATTTTTTAGATAGAAGATTCACAAAATCTCATAGTATAAAATTGAACAACATTAATAAAGGGAATTGAATTTTACTCGATCAAACAACTTATATTTAGTCTTAAATCATTTTAGCTACTTAAGTATGTAAAAATTAAGTGAATATTAATAAGAAATATCAAAATAAATATTTCTGATATCAATTACTACAAAAAATACATTTTACTCTCATAAATCTTAAATTATTAAAAAAATCTATTGGGATAAAAATACTAAATATAAAATCCATAATATTTATCAATTAAAATTAATGCAAACTATAAAAAACTTGTTAAATGTATTTTATAAATTTTTAAAAACAAGTTATGAATAAATTATCAGGCATTTAAATGCTTAATTATGTTACATGACTTTATGCAATACAAATTTTATTTAAACAGCTTAAACTATAAAATTTTGTATGAATAATGTTATACAACATCATAAGTAATATTACCTCTGATAGGAATGTCTGTGCTGCTTTTTGAGCTCCAACATGTAATAAGTATTCATATACATAGAGTGCAAGCCTAAAAGTATAATATAAGTGTCATTAAATGTATTTAAATATTTATGAACATCCCACAAAGATATATGAATTGAGATTTGATAAAAATATTTGCATTATCAGATAATGGAGCGATTATATTCATACAATGAAAATAACCAAACGATAGACATGCTATGAGCTTTAATGATATTAGTCCTTATTTACCGATTTAAAACACGTTAAAGGTCAAATTTTTTGCAATTATTATGCAATTAGATCCGGTTCTAATACTTCCCTTTAATTATAAGCTTCAAGTTTTGATTTTTATTTGAAAAGGAAACATGTTTATTATATGGTCATATCGTCAAGTACACATTCATAATGATATAATGAATTAAAATGGGGATATATTGAATATAACTAGAATTTTAAAATTCTTCGACAAACAGTTAAGATACATACAACTCAGATCACGATATATATAATTCAGAAATATAAAATCATACTTTTCTCTTGCTTGGGCATCAGAGGGTACCGTTGAGCCTTTACCTTTAGCATACATGCTTCAAGTTTTTAATAATCACGTTGTGGTCAAGACATAAATAAAACCACAAATGAAGTTGCCATAGAAACATCAATTCAGATTCGAAAAATACAAATGGTTATTCAATACGATTTTTATCACAATCAACGCACTTTACTAGAGGAGAACCAACTGTACGTCATAGTTTAAAAACAACTACAAAAGTAAGCTTGAATTCTCTGTATATGAGAACAAGAAATTGTCCGCGTATTAACAGGATGATCGTTGCACTCGGGAGATCACAATTTTAATTCAGATCTGTACAGTAAAGCCGGTGTCATAAATATTTACAAAAAAAAACAATTACACCATGTTTTCACGATATCACAAATCAGCACAATGTTTCGATTGGAGAATGGCGTCTTTTGGACAAAAATAGTCGTTGCCAAAATAATTATTAATTAAAGAAATAATTATCAAAAATACAGTTAGATCAATTATATTAGTCTTAAAAAATGAGTATTAAGGGAGCATATTGTCACAAATATATATTTTATAATTTCAATAACTTCTTGATTGAAATATATTTTCTTGCATCACAACTTTAAAAAAACCAAGGAATGTAATATTTGACTATAAATTGCTTGCTCTTACAAATCGCCAAAATAATCGCCAAATATGCCAAACTGAAAATTATATGCTTCTTCGTTCAGACACTGTAACTGAAAGTATTTTAAAAATTGTTTATTTATATTTTGTATTTAAAACAACATCTACTTCTAAGATTCCAATAGCCTTCTCAATTTGAAGAAGACAACAGAAATATATATTGGTTACATTCGTCTTTGATGATGCACTAGTATGTCATGGTCATGTCATGGGTTTCAGTGAGGCTCCACAGCAGGTGGCAACATAAGAGGACAGCATATAAGTAGCAAAGTCAAGATATTTGTCTATTTTTTCTAAAAAAAACGGAGTTTATATATTTACTACAATTAAAATTTCTGCTTTGTTTTAAGTGTCTGTATATATATGCTGTAGTGGAGAATATTGGCCTACTTGCACATATATAGCTATTCAACCATTATACGTGAACAACATAAAGGGAACATTTTAACATATGAATAGCACATAGTACAGGAAAAAAGATAGTAGTTAAGACAATATGTAAGCAATTTAAACCAAATAAAGTAAATAAATGAATTATCGAACAAAAAAAAATAAAAATAATTTACTGCTTCGTCGAAATAACCTTTGATAAACCAAACTTCACCAAATAAAAATAGATGACATAAAATTAAATGGTAGTTTATTAACGATTAGTTTTAATCATACACGAAGCTGGTCGAAACGAATTATAACCTGATGGATAGGTCACTACTCTTTGGTTCCAGAGTTGAGTTCTAACCCCACAATGCAGGCATAGATCTTCGTATCAGCTTCAAGCAGTAAGTCCACTAATCCTTGAAATAGACGACCACTCTACCAAATCAATATTAATAATGGAATTTAATTGTTTGATTGGAGAAATATCAATTAATTAAAAGGAAATTGTAGTCGATTTTCAAAGACAACAAAATTATTTTTATTAGCTTTGAGAGAATAAAATTGTCGTCTCCATAAAAGAACTCTATATAAATTAAACTCCCTTTTTAAAAGAAATGATTAGAGCATTCGTTCTTTTAGAACTTCGTGTATAAAATGCTTAAAAGTGCTTATATTTGGGGAAGAGTGGTGAAAAACTAATCTTTTAATATGCAAGTTGAAGTCTTACTGGCTAGCATTGGAATTAACTGATACGGATTAGGATAAATATCACGCCATGTCATAGCTTCTCGCATTGAATCGTGTTTTCAGAGTAAAATTTTAATAGTTTCGATCAGAAACCTCTCAGTGGCATCGAATAGAACAGATGCAGTGATAAACTTAAATATTTACAATTGTTTTTAAGAAATGAAATAGAAGGTAAAGAATGAATTTTTTGGCTAAGACAATATTTACATTAAAAAAGTATGGCAAACAGGTGTTTAAAGACTCAGAAAATCTTACCCCAACAACGAATGATTTAACTATAAATGCAAAGGACAGGTAAATCCCCTTAATATCAATTGTATGGAAATACTCATGACTTGAAGAAATGTTTCAAGGAATAAATGCTACCTTTAAAAGAGAAAACAAATATTTTGAAGATTTGAGACAAATATTAATTGCTTTTTCTGCTGCCTGAAAGTTGAACATTGATCGATGAACTGTAAAGCTAATGTAAGATGCTTGATTTGTGTAAAAAAAAAAACATTGGGTTATTGTTAAGTACCGAGTTAGGGAAATAAAATTTAGAGAATGGAGTGAAAGAAACATAGGATATCTTTTTTGTATAATCAAGGCATGATGAATTTTTACACGCTTACTAGTTAGATTGTCCTTAAAAAGAAAGGAAAATATCGTAACAGCATCAGTAGATAATGGTTCACAAGCTTTTACGCATGAAGTTAAATAGCTAAAGGATGAAATATAAACCAGTCTTTTAAGGAAAATTAATCTATTTAGTTTTGAGGATTAGGCTACCAAAAAGGAGCATATGTGCCACAAGACTTTTCAAAGCATAAATAAAGATTATTCAGTTGAAATTCAAGATCTCAGTTGAATTCAAATCAACCGATTTTTTTCTGTTTCTATCACTAAGCTAAATAATAAAGTTACTTGAAAATTGCTTAAAAATGGGTATTTTGTTTCTAGATATAGGATGCGATCAGCTACCAATTGAGACACTTTTACTTGATTTTTTATACAAAGCAATGATATATGTAGAAATTAGAAAAAATGGAGGCATATTTTTGCCTGGAAAATCCTGATTATTTACTTTCAAGAGACTAAAAGACAGAGAAATTAATTCAATATAGATGGTGGGAGGTCTACTTTAGCTAAAACGAAAAAAGTTGGTTTTATTCCTATGTTCCAGCTTAGTTAAGAGAGATTAAATCTTTCAAGAGAAGAGATGGATTGTAACACAGAGAAAGAAATATCATGGTACTTGAGGAAAATTTCATCGTGCTTGAAAATAGTTAGGATCAATACTTGAATGAGACAATTTGTAGATAATTAAAAAACCCTGATTTAGACTTGATTTGTCTGCAAAAGTTATATTTACTGTTGTAGAATTACATATAGAGGAAATAATGAAAATGCTGTTTCTTCAATTCACTTGAAACAATTAATAATGATACTCTGAGCTTGTTGCAGCCAAAACAAGATGCAGAGGGCTTAAGGCGAACTTCAACTAATTTTGTACACAGGCATTATACCGACAGTTTCAAAAATCTAAAAGTGATACAAAGTAATGTATGGAATTATGTATGGAAGCGAGTGTTGGACTATGAACAAATCTGAGGATAAAAAGCTATTAATATTTGAACGAAAAATATTAAGAAAAATATTTGGAGCTGTTAAAGAAAATAATGTATGGAGAATCCATTATAATCATGAACAATATTCTAAATTCGGACAACCAAATATTGTGAAAACTATAAAGATCTATCATGGTTGGGACACATTTATAGATACAATGACTTAAACCCTACAAATAAAGTTACATTTCAAAAAGTTGATGGAAAAAGGAAAAGAGGTAGACCAAACACCAGGTGGATTGATATGGTTGAGAAAACGCTGCATGAAATTGGAGTCAACCAGTGGAGAACTGTGGAGAAAGATGGTTCCAGATGGAAGAAGCTTTTAGAGACAGCCTTGGACTATAGAAGACTGTAGTGCTACAGAAGAAGAAGATTCTAAGCAAACATTTTACCATAAAGTTACTTATTTTAAAAGAGTACAGAAGTATGATACACACTAGAGTGCGTAATCTAATTCCGAAATTAAGAGGAAAAATATTGGATATTTCAATGCAGATAAACTTTACAGCAAGCTTTAAAAAATTGTAGGAAAAGCAGAAGGTTTTCTACATCAAAGATCGAAGTTATACCTTTGTTATTACCTGCGAATCAAGTCAAAGATGTTGCTATCTTTTAAATACTAGGCAGTGACCAGGGAAGTTCGTTATGTTTATGAACAGGAGAGAAAACCTGGATAATCCTACACATTTGTTAACTTGATAAGAGCAGATCAAATTCAGCCAGTGCTATTCTTGAGATCAGAATCTTTTCTCTTGGCTTTTAGAAGATTTATTTCTAAAACAGGCAGATCACTCTTTGTTTATTCTGATAAGGAGTCTAGCCTATTGGGAGCGAATGGTGCTCAGCAAAATATCGATTGGGAAAAATTAACCTCTGAATGTACAGATTTTTTAAAAAGGTTGGCCAAAAAAAAATCAATTTTTTAATGTAAAAAAACACAATTTAGAACGTTGTCTTGCGAAGAAAATTACAAAAATACAAAAATAATCAAAATTTGAGTGTAATGGATATTTATACAATTGGTATGATTTCTAATTTTTACAATACTATTATTATTGTCGAAAGAGTATATTGTTCAATTGGTAGTCAATCTACCAATTGACAGTATGATGTGTCATCCCTTGATGAGTAGGTATCCAATATGAAACCCTTATGTTTCATATCTGAAGAATAAAGTATATAAAGTGACGCCTCGAGTCAAGGATGTCTGTACAGTCAGAACTTAGTAATAAAATAGTTAACAATTATATTTTAGTAAGATATATATTGAAAAATGAGCGAATCAGAATATGAATACGCTGTTTGAAAGCGGCTCACAAGGAAGAGATAAGTCGTAAGAGATAAGTATAAAAAATATATATATTTTATACTTGAATAAGTAAATGTTATAGCTTACAATCCCATGTAAATGATAAATATCAACAACACGATTGTTTTGTTTTGCTTTCACATAGTTATTTTGAATTCTCGATCTCAATCGAGTGTGAAAAATTATAGCAACATAAAGTACAGCGCCTCTTGAATTATCTCGAGTATGCACAATTTGGCCAGTTTAACGCGCTCGAGTTAATTCGAGCGTGCAAGAGGTTAAAGAAGGATCTTTAACTCAGCTATTACAAAGTAAATTTATCCCTCATTGCTACCTTGTAGGGCGACGTAGGTAAGACTAGTAGATATGAAAAAGAATATTTTTTAAAAAGTTCTGGATAAAGCTCGACTGGCATATTAAGAGTTTGTTACTCTTTCATGTGAATTAGAAAGTGCACTGCTTGGGAATAGCTAAGGAATAGAGACAATTTTAAAAATATCCGTGAACTGTGCATTTGAAATGTGCCTGAAATATTAGGATTCCTCAAATAACATACTTAATTGGCTTTGTATCACATTTGACTCAAGCAAAGTTGTTATTTATGGTAGAATACACTCTTAGACAAAAAACGACGCTCCAAGAAGATGTAATGCAAATTGGACACTAATTGATATGCATTGAGGTTTCGACGGAAAATGCAAAATTTTAAAGTTTGGCGGCCAGTGAATAAACGTGTGTCGCTGGAGCGAAATTTTTCTACTCAACTGGCAAGACATTCAAGAGGAGAAATTTCGATTCCAGGTTATAAATTCTTTGCTAATTTCATTCTGTGTACTTAGTAACTATGCTTCGCCTACATATGTACGATTAATATGCGCAGATTCAGTATTTGAGAGAGGATGTGTAGTTTGGGTAGCAGGTTGGTCGACATTTGAGCAGGATACATGCCACTGGTAGACTATGTTGTCAGGAACGGGTGAACCATGGCCGAATACAGCATCAAGAAGGAAGCGGTCTGCCTAGTGAAACGGAAAGTGAGAACTGAGCAATCGTTAGAGCGGCACTCACAGCTTCAGATGCATTGTTATCAATTATTATAAGTGCAACTAGTGCTTCAGTGACCGCAATGACCATTTATGGCCGGCTCATAGAAAGGGACTGAGGTCACGGCTCCCCTTGCGCCGACTACCATTGACGTCTGTACAACGACAAGCCCGTTTGCTGTGGTGCAGGGCTCATTCGTGCTGTAATGTCACTGACTGGAGTAGAATAGTCTTCAGTGATGAGTCACACTTTGAACTGAGCCCCGATAACTAGCGAAGACCTATCTGGAGACGCTCCGGACAGCGGTAGGATACCAACCTGACTGCCCTTCGGCACACAGGTCGACAAGGAGTGATGGTCTGCGGTGCCGTTTCATTTCATAGTAGGACCCCCTTTGGTTGTCATCCGTGGTACCCTTACAGCACAGCGGTTCGTCGACGATGTTCTATGCCCTGTTGTGCTGTCCTTCCTGTCAAGCCATCATGGGTTTACATTTCAGCAAGATAATTCCCGGCCCCACGCTAAACGTGTTTCTACTGCTTGTGTTCGTGCTTGCTGAAACGCTACCTTGGTCAGCAAGGTCGCCAAATATCTCTCTCCTATGGAGCACCTTTGAAGCATTATGGACAGAGCTCTCCAAGCAACTCGCGATTCTGACAATCTAACGAGCCAGTTGGACAGAATTTGGCACGATCCCTCAGGAGGACACCCTCTATCAATCAATGACAAGCCGAATAACTGCTTATATAATGGTCAGAGGTGGACAAACGCGTTATTTAAGTTTTCATTTTGTGAAGCTTTATCACTTTAAATAAATCATTCAATTTTTCTCAAATTGTAATCATTTGTTTTTCTGTACATGTACATCTCATCTACCGATTTTCTTCCCATTCAGACAAATCCTTGGTGAGTCTTTTTTTGTGCTATTAATAAACACTACATATAGTTTTCCTTACAATCCAACGATGTGTATATATACAGGGTGTTTAAAAAATGACCAGTATATTTGAAAAATCAATAAAAACTAAACGGACAGTGATATAAATACACAGTTTATTGCAATATGCTTGGGATAATAGTAAATTTTCAGGCAGACAAACTTTCAAAATTAGTTACAGTATTCCACAACAGATGGCGCTGCAGTCTAGAAAAATCTAAATTACGATATTATTCTGTGGGGACTTTTAAAAGACCAGGTGTACCGCCACTATCCAGACACAATTGAATAACTGGAACGGTACATCTGTTCTGCATATGAAGCCATCCCGCCTGAGACGTTTACACGGGTTTCTGATAATTCCGTTCTGAGAATACGACATATTATTGCTGCGCATGGTGGACATCTGGTAAATATCGTAGTTCAGATTTTTCCAGACTGCAGCGCCATCTGTTGTGGTATATTGTGACTAATTTTGAAAGTTTGTCTGCCTGAAAATTTACTATTGTCCCAAGCATATTGCAATAAACTGTGCATTTTATTTCTATCACTGTCCGTTTAGCTTTTATTGATTTTTCAAATATACTGATCATTTTTGAAACACCCCCTCTCTCTCTCTCTCTCTCTATATATATATATATATATATATATATATATATATATATATATATATGTACAGTGTGACCAAAGTAATTTTTAACAGTAATGTTAGCGCCTATGTGTAATTTATTCAAGGGTTGTCACAATTACCTTGCAATTTAAACCGTGCTCGAGGGACGCTTGTAAATAAGGAAACCAAGTATATATGTAATAGAAGTACAGTACCGGTATTACAGGAATGACCTATATAATCCATCTTAAATTAATCTCACAATGTTTTATAAATCTTCTAAATATGACATTTTTGACATCGGAAAGCACTTCATGGTCTTTGTTTGGATCCGGATCCGCTGTCATCATTGAACCCCATCTATGTAACGTACATAAATAATAAGACGGATCTTCTGACATGAAAATTTCATGAAATGATGTGAAAATGCGATTTTTGCCGGAACGAAAGAACCAAGTTCTTATAATTTCCGAACTTATCAAAATGGTGATTCTTTCGTACTTAGCGCAAAGGCACCAAGACCTTTTTTTCTTAATAATGAAATCACATTCTTAATTTTACCGGTAATTTTAAATTTATTTTCTTGGGATGACTATGCAATAATCCTTCTATAATGCAACGTATGAATACAAAATTAATTATCTGTGACATTAGTTACAGACAATTCTACAGTTTTAGCTTTACCACGTGACTTTTACAAAAGCGATGTAACCCCATCTTAGCAACTTTAGAGAATTTGACGCATTTTTTTGCGATTTTAGCAAGATGTTCCCTTGACCTTGCTTGTGACCTTTGTTTAACTTTTCCCAATATTCCTTGAGCGGTGTAAAGGCGTGCTCCCTCACTAAGACTTTGTTTCCCAAAAGAGTTTGAGAAATGGATTTCGTTTATGTGGAGACAGAGGCTTTGTTTTCCCCGACACAACGATGTCTAGATTTTGTGTCCTACAGGTAGCGAAACAAGAGGGCAGGCAGCCGGGCGCCCAGACTGACAGCCAGAAGAATGATCGTCGGAACCACAAGTTTTGGAATTCTACTTCCAAAAACAGATATCAAATTGTAAGAGATATCTCTTACCTGAAATTTCCAGGTTCATAACGGGATCTGAAACAATAAAATGCAAAATCGAAAATAACTCCAATAGTGATGGCTGATCTTTAAATACTTTATTTTTTTGACGAGGACAATCACACACTACTCCATCCATCACCACTACTATTTTTCTACTTCACACTTTCCGCGTGGGGTGACGGGAAAAATTCCTGACGTCACCGTGCGCCTGCACAAAAGGAGGTACATCACTCCAATAGGTCAGGATTTCCAACACCAAGTCTTCAAAGGAAGCCGACGGAGTGCTGGATCTTTCGCCGACACGAAATTCCGAAGACTTCCATGTTTGCAGCTGATGATTGTCTAGCCCATACCAATCCAGTTGGTTGAAGGTGAGATCATCGTCAGATGATCCAATGATGAAATTGTGGCTGAGGCCCCCTCTCTTAGTGGCCCCTCCCCTAAAAAAAGACGAGATGAGACTTTTTTTAGAAGAATTATTTAGCTAGCAGCGAGCTAATTCGGAGGTCGTCTTGACCAGTCTCTCCATCGGAGAGTTTTCGTAGCGAAAATCTCACCTTGGGATCACCCATTTTACGAGATTTAGCTATACCCTGTGCCTTAGGTTTTTCTTTTTTTAATCCGATTCTCTTCAGGATTGATCGTATACTCCTCCTAGGAATTCTAATTTTATTTTTATCTTCTTCGAAGATACCAATTGCAACTTCAAACACCCTCGTCTAATTGAGTGTTCTGTCACCATTTACTACCGAGAACTATTAACGCAAAGCTACCACGAATTGTTTTCTACCGTCGGATTCACCTTTCGGCAGTTTAAAAGTGTACGTCTCGACTCAGGCCTACGTCTATTGTATCACATAATTGTGAACGGTAATTGTGTGTATATAGAAATGTGTATGTAGCTGCAAGGTGTAAATAAATCATTTAATCAAGAAACACCTGCTTCTTCATTTGTCACCTGAAACAGGGACCGGATACGTTACAGCGGATAAATATGATTTCATTCCTACGCGAGCGAAAAAAAGTTTAGTTTACCAACAACAGAAAAGTGCCACAAGAGGTATGTTACATCTGTTCCATAATAGTCGTCCTATTACACGTTTTATCCTTTGAATACATCATTTTAGGTAATAATTGTTTATTTTATATTTCGAGTTCTTTTAACCTAATCATTGTTTATTAAAGTAGTAATTTGATGGTTTCAGACATTGAGAAATTCATTGTTCGAGAACTAGTTTTTAAGTCTAATTATGCAATGTCGTGTAGTCCTCGTTTATATTTGGGTATTAACCTGTGATCAAATATAAAGTGGTATTTATTTTGGTTGCGTTGTGTAAAAATATTTTAGTACTAAATTTAACCACAGGTTCTGAGAAATTACAGACATAAAAACTGAAAATAAACTAAAAACTAAATTAAAAGCATCTGAAACCAGCTTAAAATAAAAAAGTAAATTTATTATAATGATATATATACATCTATGTACCCACAATCTGATTCTATCTTCATAAAATTTGCTTTATCTTCAAATTAGGTGCCACTCTAATTTAGTTCTGACAGTAATTTTTCATCACTTAAGTAAATGTGTAAATATGAGAGAGATAACCTAATCTCAATTTCAAATATATGTAAAAGAGGGATACCTTTGTGAGTTAATATGGTGTGCCCGGAACACTGCTGGTCGAGGGCTGATCAGGATTGGGTATATATGGATCTTCCATCGGTCTGGTCAGGGGCTTCCTTCTGAGTGTTTGGGGTGCAGCCGTAATATTTGATACAGGAACACTGCTGGTAGTCGCTAGATGTTCTGAATGTTTCCGGAGTCTCTGTCGAACTCAAGGCTATTCTCCTTAGACTCCCCAACACGTTCCGTCTGACTTGTCTCCTCGACTGGATTCCCGAACACCTTCCGCCTGACATTTCTCCTCGACTGGACTCCCGAACACGTTCTCTCTTTTTTAGATTTTTCTTATTTTATTAATTTCATCTTTGTCCCCTCTTCCTTCTTATCGTCCAATCGGGATAGTTGAAAAAATCTAATTGGTCTGCTTAACCCCGCCTTGAGACCGCCAACGTGGAAAACCTTATCCCTTCTAATTGGGCACTGTCCCTTAGGGACTCATAAATAACTCCACAAAGGTACATTCTTATTTAGTGTCAAGTACGGAGACGGGATTCTAATCTGGGACTGGGATCAGAACCCCGCCCGAGACAACCGTACAAGACAACAATATCCGTTGAATATAATTTTATGGTTCTCTGTCCTTTACAAAAGATGTGATGAGGTCAGATTTAGATCCCGAGCATTTTACTTCTTATATGAAAAAATCAATTATATTACTGATCTAAATCGCCTCATCACATGCAATACCTATATGCATAACATGTAACTTAAATATTTTCATTTCCTTCCCTAAATCAAACTTTTTTGTATATTAGCCCATTTTCTTGTTATCAATTTCATTTTGGCATTCTTTCATAGGGGAAAAAAATTAGACAACTGATTTTGATCAAAATTTTCCCTGGGTTGAAATCCCATTGCGTTAATTTTTATTAGGTTAACGTGAAATTGAAAAATTAGATCCCATTAACAACTTACCTGTGATACCCGAACTCAATTCGGAAAATGCACCCACTTTGGAATGCCCGACCTGAGTTCGTGCAAGAAAAAAAACATTTCAATTCCGCGAAGCCAGAAATCGGTTCGTTCAATGCAAAATATTTAATTTGCCATTTTCCCAATAGATACTTTCCCGAGAAAAGTTCTGAAATTTCTCGCCATTTGTCGGTATTTCTCGGATACAATAAAGAATATATAAAATCGAGAGGAATCTCAGGGACATGGAATTCATGATATTTGATAATAGATAATAATATTGTTGTGTTAGTTTATTATTCAAAAAATTATGTCATTTGATTTATTTTGCTGCAATTTGAACAAAAATTACTGTAATGCATTAACATTTCTCATATATGTGAAAATATTAAAAATAATAGTTATTACGTTTAAATTTTTTTTTTCAAAAATAATATATTTCTAGCATTTTGATGATAACAATCAAAATTAAAGATTTTTTTTCCATTTTTGACAAGTTTACCTCAAATATATTCCACAGGCAAGGGGTTATTAGCTTTAAAAAATAGCAAAAAGAAAATTGCGTATTATGCAGGAAGCACATCCCCTATATAATAATAGGCTAAGTTGTCTGTCCGCGAATTTCTGAAGCGGTTGTACCTGGAATGGATACAGGCATCCATATTGGATTTTTGATAAGTTAGGGTTTTCAAAATTCAAAGCGAGTAAAGTTTATCTTTTCCTAAACTATAGATCCGATTCTGAAGTAAATTGGCATGAATAAGCTTCGTATCACAGCGAAAAATACTGTCCTCTTTAAAACGTTCGAAATCCACCCCGTCCCCTTTTCGAGCGTTTAATACCCTTATATCAAGCCTCATTTTAAGAGCAAGCGATTAAATTTATCAATTTATCACATAATAAATAGGTAAAAATAACAATTTTATTTCTAGCATTATGACGTCATTCCTTCAACCCTCTCATTTAATCATTTCTTATTTTAAATTATTTAAATGTGTTCTGCACTATTTTCATACGTTTTACCACTAAACTTAGATATTACGTGAATAATTTTCTTTTTTATTTTACTTAAATAATAGATTAAGTACATAAGTGATAATTTTAATCGATTTTTTTTTGTTGTTGTTGAAAAGTAATTATCAGCCAAAAAAACAAACCATTTTTTTTTTACCTACCTCATAGGGTTCTTTACAATTCTTGAAAATTAAAAATTTTACTGATCCCGTCATATGACGGGCTATATGCTAGTAGAACAAGAATGCTTGTACTTTTTCCCGTCCATTTAACGGGTTTTATTATGTTATAATGATAGCTTTATTATGATGTTATAAAATATTTTGAGTTAATCCCCTAAGCGTAACGGAGTGGTGTTATTACTATTCTTTAATATTTTATTTACTTTTCAAAATTTCGCACCAGTTATTTCAAATTACGCTACGAAACAGTTTTTAGAATGTAAACGTAACATCGTTTGGCATTTTTTTAAAAAGTTGCCAAGAAGAAGCCAATTGGTTCATCTAAACTCGAATTCTATCCCGTGTAGTTATTCAAAGTTCCTAACAAATTGCTGCTTCAAATCCAGTAATGATCGAATTGTAAAAGAAAAAAAAATGCAAGGAGTTTTGTAAATCAGGTTTTACTGCTTTCCTTTACGCGAAAAGGAAAAGAAAAAAAAAACGAGTTTTTTTCTAAACTTATTTAATACTCGTATTTCACGTGTTACGAACATATCATTTCGGGCAATTTCTTTTAACAGTATACGCATTTAAAGAATGAAAAAATTATAAATTCTTAAAGTGCTCTTTCCAGCTTTGTTAGTTATTCGGCAGTAAAGTCAACTATAAGTACAAGCGTTATGTTCTTCACACTGTAAATAAAAATTAGGATAAAATATTTTTCTAATACTTGCAACATTTTTGACTATTGATTTCCATGTATATAATCAATTTCATTTGAAGTTTGGGGATGTGGAATCTCTCTAAAATATTTTCAACATAACCAATGCACTATTTTTTTTTAAAAATAACTTATTCAAATTTGTATACATTACTAGATTTTACTACAACTGTTGAAAGATCATTTCTAACAATAAAAAGAGAAGAAAACATTTCTTTGAAAAAAAAAAAAAAAAAAAAAGTCCCAACAAATGTAGCATTACTTTCGGTGCGTAATAGACATGAATATAAATGCGAATGAAGATCTAAACAAGCTGGCTTTAAACAGTGCCGTATTACATATTAGGCGAGATTTTTACACAATCGTGAACTTCGATACTTGAAAAGCTGAAAATTTGAGCTACTGGGTTGGCGCATTGACGTTAAAGCTGGCTTCACGATTTTTCTCGCTAATTTAGGTTTCTAGCCAATGCAAACACACTGATATACCAAATCCATGATAAAGAGAAGATACAGGGTGTTTAAAAAATGAACGGTATATTCTAAAAATCAATAAAAACTAAATGGGTATTGAAAGAAATACACAGTTTGTTTCAATAAGGCAATTTGTCGCAACGTCACGAACTACTATAATGCCCTTCCAATTCATTTTCACTTGTACAACAACCAATAGACAAACCATAAACTGCCCTTCCGTTTGAAACTAAAGCCAGAATTGTCATAATTTGAGAATTTGCCCTACTGCGTGAAATCACCTTATATGCTTGGGACAACAGTAAATTTTCAGGTACACAAGCTTTCGAAAATAGTTACAATTTTCAGCAACAGATGGCGCTGCAGGAGATTTGAAAGATATAGAAGGAAACGCAGTCAGTGAGTCCGTGAATCTGTAAGTCGTCTTTCTGCCGTAAGCGTATGCTGTTCACAGATTGCAGGTTTGCTATTAAAAAATGGTTTATTCCTTAGAACAGGAGAATGCTTAGCCTGAGACGTTTACACAGGTTTCTGAAAATTTCATTCTGAGACTACGCCATATTATTGCTGCGCATGGTGAATATGTGGAAAATATAGTAGATTTTTCAGTTTGCAGCGCCATCTGTTGTGAAATAGTGTGACTAATTTTGAAAGTTTACCTGCCTGAAAATTTACTGGTGTCCCAAGCATATTGCAATAAACGGTGTATTTCTCTCGCTGCCCGTTTAGTTTTTATTGTTTTTCAAATATACCTGCCATTTTTGAAACACCATGTATGAAGACTCATTAAGTGGAGTACGCAATTGCCTAGAGGCTCCACGCTAAAGAGCGTGGGCAACATTGGATTAAAATAGTATATAATAATACAGCAGAAAATTTTGAGCTTCAAGGAAGAGAAAAATTCAAAATGAAAACTTATCTACCTATATTAGACAATTTATGTGGTGAACTTTCCCGTCCTTTGGAAGCATTTAGTAAAATATGTTTTCTATTTGGGTTCCTCGATGATTTCACATCAAGGGAAGATACAGAAATTAAAAAACTGCCCAAAGATTTAGAGAACATTAGCCTGAGGACACCGAATTGGAATTCGCAGAAGAAATGGCTCCTTTTAAGTACTTCATATTAAAAAATAGAAGATTTTTAAAATGAAGAAACGGTACCAGCATCATGGTCATAGAAACTAATTTCCGAAAACTTGGTGCAATCAACGTTTCCCAATGTTACGACAGCATTAAAAATATATGTGTCTCCTGATCACAAACGCTAATGGTAGGCGAAGCTTTTCAAAATTAAAAGTGCTAAACTGTCATCGATCTTTAATGATACAAGAAAGACTGAACTCACTTGCTACACTGAAGAGCCAAAAAAACTGGTATAGGCATGCGTATGCAAATAAAGAGATAAGGAAACAATCAGAATACGGTGCTGCGGTCGGCAACGCCTATATAAGACAAGTGTCTGGCACAGTTATTAGATCGGTTACTGTTGCTACAATGGGAGTTTATCAAGTTCTAAGTGAGTTTGAACGTCTGCGCGCGAGAGATGGGACATGGCATCTCCGAGGTAACGATAAAATTTGGATTTTTCCGTGCGACCAGTTTACGAGTGTACGGGGAATATCAGAAATCTTGTGAAATATCAAATCTCCGACATCGCTGTGGCTGTAAAAAGATCGTGCTAAAACGGGACCAACGGCGACTGGGAAGAATTATGAAATGAGACAGAAGTGCAACCCTTCCGGAAATTGCTACAGATTTCAATGCTGGGCCATCAACAAGTGTCAGAGTGCGAACCATCCAACGAAATATCATCGATATGGGCTTTCGGATCCGAAGGTCCACTCGTGTAGTCTTGATGACTGCACGACACAAAACCTTACGCTTTGCGTGGGTCCATCAACACTGACATTGAGTGTTGATGAATGGAAACACGTTGCCTGGTCTAACGAGTTTTGTTTCACATTGTATCGAGCGGACAGACATGCTCGGGTATGGAGACAACCTTATGAATTCATGGATGCTGCGTATCAACAGGGGACTGGTGAAGGTTCTGTGATGGTATGGCCCTCGTGCAGTTGGTGTGACATGGGACCCCTGATATGTTTACGGCTCTGACGGATGACACGTACGTAAGCAGTTTGATCACCTGCACCCATTCATGTCCATTGTGCATTTCGATGGACTTCGGAAAATCCAGCAGGACAATACGATACCCCACACGTCCAGAATTGCTCCAAGAACACTCTTCTGACGTTAAATACTTCCGCTGGCCATCAAAATTCCCAGAACATGAACATTATTGAACATATCTGGGATGCTTTGCAACGTGCTGTTCAAAAGTGATTTCCACTACCTCGTACTGTTTGGTATTTGTTTTTTGGCTTATCAAGGCAAGAATGAAGCGAAAATTGGGTTTTAGGGAAACCAGTAATAGTGTTAGCAGGAGGTTCGGAAATGCAAACTGTATCGCCTATTGAAGATCGCATTTGATCCATTGCATTTGAAGAACCACATTTCCTTACTGTAGTCACAAACGATGAGTACACTCCAATTTAGGAAAAGTTTTCCATTTACCACGCAAGTGAGTGAGGGAGGTTCCACTTCCAGCACCTAATAGTAGTGGTTCGGAAGCGAAGCTTTCGAATCGAACAGAGGCCTTACCGGCTCACTCCCAGTCCCTTACTTCTTGTAAGCAGTCTTTTCCCGAATGGACGTGGCAATCTCAGATACCGGCACATGTAATGGTAGGTTGTGCACCATAACACGCGGTTTTCTGAGTCTCGTATGAGATAAAGTATATCACAGATTCTCGGGTTCGATTTGATGGCGTCATAGAACTTGGTGATATGCTTTGGTCTTGCACAAATGACGGCGATCCAACCGATGGATAGCACTGAGGTCACTCCAATCCCAAGGTCAACGGGACGACCATCTTGAGTTATCAGCTCGTTAGCGTGCATGGAGACTCCCACCTCCATCGGACAGTAATTCCAAAGTTGCCAAATTCCCTGATAATTCCCGGTTGCTAAACAACCTATTAAAATACGTTTCCAGAATGAATCAGTTTAAGCTACAAAGTAATTTTTTTAATCTAGTGTATGATTTTATTATTATAATACAAACTAATAAAAATTCTATTGTTTATGGGTTTTGTTCGGTAAGATTTAATCCAATAAACTATCCATTAACATTATTATACTTAGAATCTTTTCTAACTTTTTGTTCTTATTTTAATACATCGTCGTAAAATCGATATTTTTAGCTACATTGTTTTCAATTGACAAAATGGCTAATAGGAAGAGTTGTGCTACCACCTCATAATTAGCACCTGGTGTGGGCAGCACCCGTTTTCTTACGCTGAACTAAACTTCCGACTAAATTACTTTAAAAATTTTTAATGTAGTGTTTGTTCCACTACTTTACAGTTTAAACTACCATTTTTAATATAGCCCTGTGATGGCTTCAATGCTCTTGAGTCAAGAGGTAGCTTGAAAAAGGATCATAGACTTAACAAAATTGGAAATCACTTTTGTTTCCTGGAGTAAATAATTGCTATATACAGGGTATCTGCCAAAATAAAATTTTTCAAATCCATGACTTTTCATGACTTTCCCTGATTTAGCAGATCCTTTTCCATGACTTTAAAAAGCTTTCGTTAAAGTATATACGAATAAAACTTCTGATGTACATACAAATAAAATATATGCTTTTAGAGAAATTACAGGAATTTTATCATAAAAAACTATAAACTTATTTTATAAGTGTTAATAAACTCACATACATAAAAATAAATTGTTGTATCTACATACCATCCCTAAGTTTAATCATATAGCAATTTTTCAATCAAAATGTTTCCAATTTGAATTCAGGGTACTTTGGTATTAGCCAGGTGACCATGAATAATAGCTAAATGTAACCCCAGGGTTGGGAAAAAATCATGATTTTTTTTTTTAAATCAGATTTATTTGATTTAAATCAGATTTTTTCGATTTAAATCAGATTTATTTGATTTTTTTCTGAATTCTAATTTTAATTATTGTTGTGTTTTTATATATTTTGCAATATACATGGAATAGTTTGTTATAAGTAACAACTTATCTATCTAGTATATTCTACACACCAATTACCTAAAATTAAATACATAAATTTTAATCTAAATACATTTCATTATTTTGTAATTGGATGGTGCAAACTAAATAAGATGTCAATTTAAAGAACAAATAAAATATTCATTTAATGCAAACTATATATTAAAAAAACAAAAAATTCACAATTATTTCAATACTTTTTAAGCATTGAATTATGGATTTAACTGTTTCACTAAAAACACTAGTTTGAATATCATATCCACTACTAATTGGTTACGAAGGTTAGAATGAAAAATACCTAAAGAAGAAAACTGTCTTTCCATTCCAGCAGATAATGTAATGGCTATTGTTATTGGGTAGACAAACTGGATTTCAAGTCTTTACCTTCCATTGCATAAAATGAATTCTACTAGTCATAACTAGTCGTACCTACCCCTACTACATACTTTCTGATAACAACCCCCAAATTCTTAAAAAACATACTATCTATTGACACTTATTTACTTATTGGTATTTCTGTGCTGACTAATTCCCAATTCTCCTGTCTTTCGAATATAGGATTTAAGAGAACATATTTATGTTGATCCATCGTGCCTTCCGCAATGATGAGTAAACCCAGAAAATATCGGGAAAACATTTCCCAGACATAATGTTCTCTCTTCCAGCTTTGGATATTTAAGGTAATTGTGGCAGGGTGTTTGCTTTCAGACGTTTCATGCCGTATACGCCATTGTACATCTGTCCGATGGAGCATAAAACGTGATTCATCGGAAAAAAGCCAGTCTCCCCCTCAGGAAGTCCAATTGAGGTACTGGCGTGCAAATTCCAGCCTTCATCGCCAATGAACAGTAGTCAGCACAGATGCATTAACCAGGCCTCTTCTGCGGAGGCCTACGCAGCAACGGTCATTGAACAGTCGTTGTGGAGAGACTGTTGGTAGCCCTTCATTCATCTGCGCGGTCAGTTCCTCAACGGTTGCACGTGTATTCTCCGCAACCGTCGTTCATCTTTACCATCTATGGCCCATGGTACAGCATATATGCCCCGTCACTGATTTTGGATAGTACCATTTTGCCTTGAACGGTATACCTTTACCACGACGGTACACGAATAGTTTACAAAATTATTAGTTTCAAAAATGCTTCCACCCCGGAAGACAATGATCATACTCTTTTGAACGTCCGATAAATCACTCCATTTCCACATGACTGCAAGAATTGAAATGTTTTCCGAAGGTCTACAACACACTTTATGTATCCATATTTACTAAATTTGCTGACGACACGTGCCTTCTGCGATTGGTTATTGAACGCTGATGTCAAAAGTAGGTGGTGGTCACTTTAATATGATTGGATTGTGTAATTTAAACAGATGAATTGAAGATACAATAAAAAGATTTTCTTTTACCTCTCGTTTCATGGAAAAGATTTTTAATAGCTATAAACCCACACTAACATTAAATATTAAGTCAAAAATGAAAACATTAAAAATAATTATTAGAGTGTAAATAGACCGTCTGCTCTTTCTGTAATATCACCACTGTTTAAAAAAAACCAACGTTAAATTTGAAATGTAATAAAAAAAATCTGTAACAATCTGAAATAGCAACTACACGTTGCCAGTTCAAAAGTGTTAATTTTGTACCTGTCTTAAAACAGGATCGTCTGCCTACGGAATGGGTTAGAGTTTAATCCGTTTTATTCATACTATATCCTTTTTAAGCTTTCCTATATCTTTCTCTCTCTATAAATAAAAGTTGCTCTATGTAATTAAAGCTTAAAAATGCTAAAGATTATTTTATGAACAATAAGCTGAAACTTGTAAGGTGACATTCATTGATGGTTTGGTTTGGAGTGCTATGGTCTACTTTTTGCAACACGAGGGCTAATGAGACCGGGACCTACAGTTTAAAGTCGATACCGAACAGCTACGAACATCCATGCCATAGTGGGATTCGAATCCACGAACTCCGGTACCGAAGGCCAGCACCCTAACCAATCGGCCATTGATTGTAACCTGTTATGTACCATATAGTTTTAAGTATATTTTATTTTCTAGAACAATACAGACATTTTACAACCATAGAATAAAAAATATACATATCTAAATCATAAACTAAAATCTTCTCATCATGTCCTTTCTTTCCATTCAGTTGGATTAATGTCAAAATCTCTCATTTTCAGTTTTAAATTCCACCAGGTACCAAATACACCAACATCTACAATCCGTTCATAAAATGTTATGTATCTTGGTTTTAAATATTTGCACTGTGCTGCAAAGATACTGCAATCTTTATTATAGTCTGCAGTCCAGATTAGTGTAAAAAATATAAGATCTACTTTCCTAAGTAAGCCTTGATTTTGACATCTTGTAAGGTATTGCACATGTTGCTCAGCCGTGGGGTTTCTAATGGGATCACCAACCATTGTAAGAGTTGAAAGACAGCGAGTCAAAGAATCGTAGAATGACTGCTCATCAGGGTTTGTTCGCACAGCAGTAAACACAAGGCTTAAACCTGCAAGTAGTATAAAATACTTCAGTAAGTGAAAGAAAAAGGTATACAAAAAAATAAAAATTAAAATATTAGTGTGTAATTAATAGTCTAGGGATGGGCAAATTTTTTCAAAGAGAACCAAAATACAAAAGAAAATTTCTTTTGAAGGGCAACGTAATTTAATCTAAAATTTTTAACGACAAATAAATATTACCAAGTCCCTTTTCTTTAAGTGACAAAATTCAATCAACTTTAAGCTTTATAGTAGACATGGAAGGATTGAAATGTTTTATGGATATTCATATCTCAACAAACACTAGCAATGCTGTATTTAACAATTTTCCCACTATTCACAATAACACTATCTGTCTACTCTCTTAACACATGAAATAAGTAATATTTGAACTTTTGCCAAAAGAGAAAGGCACTGGGTAGTGTCACCTCCTCGTGCATCCCCGGCTGCACTTTCTGAAGTCTGCACGCCTCGTTCTATACCTGCCCGCCTATTTTTACTGAAGCAGGTATCTTGGGTTCGATTAAAGCCTATGTGGCCGACAATTAATCACAGCAGCAACAAAACTCTTGACTAATCATTTATTATTAAGAAGATTTGTTAAAAAAAAACATAAGTACACTTCAATTCATACTCGAACAGGGCTCAAATCAGACCGAGGACAAAAATAAACTGTGCCGAGCGGGAAAACACCTCCCTCGGTCTCAACTCCTTTCACAAGAATCGTCCGTTCCCCTTCGTTCCGACCAGGCATCTCTCCTCCCCTCTTCGTTAGGGGCCAGGGTGGAATCCCCCCCAGTCAAGCTTTCTCCTCCACAGAAAAAAATGTCCTTTTCTGCAGCTGGCGAGGGCGGGGGTGGCATCCAACGCCCCCTCCTGTTGAACCTTGCCAACCCTCTCTCGGGGTGTCCGTCTTCGGCCGCCGAAACAAAAAACAGGGGCCCATGTAACACCAGCTCGAATCTTGAGTCTAGTATTACAGGAAGAGCTCAAAATGTACATTCTTTCAAATGTGAGCTATAATTCATCTATACTGAATTCTTCTAGTTAACAAAGGAAAAAAGTCTCCATAAATCTCTATGCTTTCCAATTTAAAATTAAACCACCATTATGTAAAAAACTAAAACCAGAGTGCAAAGTTGTTTCTACTGCCACTTTGACAATTCAGAGCCGTGGTAGCTCAGTCGGCAAAGGCAGCGTTCTCCTAACGGAAAGGTTGCGGGTTTGGGGCTGGAGCCGGCCTAAGATTTGGCCTGTTTGCTAAAGGTGACTGGGGCACATAAAATATGTTCTTAGTCAAAAAGTTCTCCAAGTAGTCAACCGATACCTCAAGGGATGGCAGGTCAAGCATGGGGGGTCTTCTGCTTGGTCCCTGCTTCTAAATTACGAGGACCCAGCAGGGGTAATGTTACTTGCATCCATAGCATACTTTAAGCTACAGATGCTCCTCAGGATGAGGGGGGGTGCTAAATGAGTAACAGGTTCGTAGCCTTAAGGCATTAGGATAATGTCTGTATTGCCTGCTGTATTGGAAAAAAAGAAATTTGATAAGCCAAGCACATGATCTAATGACTACACAAATTAGGGTGAAGGGATGCACCTCTAGGGTAAAAGAACAACTTTGCTCAAAGTGGGTCCTCATGATTTAGAAGCAGGGACCAAGCAGAAGACTCCCAAACTTGGCCTGCCATCTCCAGAGGTATCATTTGAACTTAGAGTGAATTGCGACCAGAAACCTATATTATGTTCCTCAGGTTCCCTTTATGAACATGGCTTAACAATAGCTGGCTCAATTTTCAATTCCACAACCATCTAGTTAGTAGCTTGATACCTGTGCTGACTGAACTACTGAGGCAGAGCAGAAAGTGAAATAGCCCAAGACTTCAATTGTAGATAATCATTTCCTTTATTATAATGTATTAAACTACATAAATATCATACTTTTTACAGCCATTATAGGCCAAACAAAATATTCAGTATATTGAAGCTGGCCTGTGGGCCATAGTTTTCCTACACCTATCCCTACTGCATATTTTTTTGTTTTGTATATTAAAACATTTTATTTAAATTTTGAAGTGATATATGAGTTGCATACACCTTTATGAGGTAACTAATACTGACATGATAACTCTATAAGTGGACACTATGCATAGTTCTTAATAACATTTTCTTTTATAGAAAACTCCACATCAGGATGCTTAAGAGAAGGATTTATACAGATATACCAGCTCTTACTGTTGCATAAGTCAAAAAAGATCTTTATTAAAACTTAATGATTTAAAAATATTGGAATCTTAGTTCTTGCTTCAAATTTTATCTGTTTGAATCCCTAGTTACCCATCCCTAAATAGATGGCCACATCAAACTAAACCCTCAGAAATGCTACCAGCAGCTCAAACAGCTGTTTGCTAATAACTAGACTTTCTCATTTGGCTATCCTTTGCATTAAACTCTGAACAATTTTTTTTTTATGAAAGATTAAGGCTGTGTTTCATCAGGTACTCTGAGTAAATAAACTTAATGTACCTTGATATGATTATAATTGATTATATTGATATTTTTAACTATCACTTGTAGTTTGTTATAGTAGCTACAAAATCAAGTAAAAATCCCTTTGAGAGAAGGACCAAATAATATTCCTATCATCCATTAATATTGAAAGCGTATGGTCTTTTTGGTGAAAATCTTAAAACAAAATGAATGCTCTAATTCCTGCTGATAGTTTAAAATATTAAAAATTGCTTAGTTGCAAAAGAATTGCAAACTTTATTTAAAAAAATTTCACAGTACGAGAAATGTCTTTGTAATAAAACTAACACTTTCAAATATTTTTGTTTTTCCAATTATCAAAATTAATTTTTTAAATGAAATATACACAACTCAGAAACATTAGTGAAATATAAAAAAGTTAATACTATCAAACCAATTCATCTGTATATTAAAAATTTTTCAGAGTAAAGTTTTTTTGTAGTTTATCAGCTTAACTGTTCATTACTAAAATTTATTAAGATTTTGTCTTAGAAGAAATATATTTATCAAAAATATTAATCTTAAAATAAAAACATTACTCAGAAAGCGATAGTCTAAGTGCAATAATAAGGAACTTTACACAGTGATTTCAGGTTAACCATGGAAAAGTTTTAAGCAATTTAAATTGTTTGAAGGTTAAAAGTGTAACAAGATAGAATTATTTTTAAATCTAAATATTTAGAAACTGTAATTTTGCACCATTCCTTTGAATTAACTTTATTAACTATTTAACTTTAATAATGTGTTGAATAATAAAAGCTTTTAAATAACTTAATTCACCTGATAGTTTTTTCATTTCCTTAATAATGAACAGTGCAGAATATGACTAAAAAGTTATTAAATATCTGTAGAAATGAACTATACTGAATATCATTTAGATTACTCTTTAAAATTTTTATACCTGAGGTAACGAAGAGAGCTTTGACTGGTGTTGTTTGTGCACCTTGTATGACATCTGTTGCAACACCTTTATAATCCAAATAGAGTCCTTCCCAAAATAAACCTAGAAATAAAGTAAGATATATAACAAAATTTCTTCACTTTATTGTATACTTTAACCTGTAGCATATATTGTTTAAATTGTTACTAATTAATGTAAACAGCATAGATAATAGCTGGATAAAAAGAATAAGCAGCATAAATTAAAAATGTTTACTTTAAATTGCATACAAACCAATACACACACACAAAATATTCTATAATAAACAAAAAACATCATTCAGAAAATCCCTAACATAAATTCATTTCTCTCTTTTTAGTAGTATTGT
Organism: Pardosa pseudoannulata; assembly: GCA_032207245.1. Classification (NCBI taxonomy): domain Eukaryota; kingdom Metazoa; phylum Arthropoda; class Arachnida; order Araneae; family Lycosidae; genus Pardosa; species Pardosa pseudoannulata. Next base: position 49,646,221 of record CM063509.1, read on the forward strand.
AATTATTACTATACTTACATCAAAATACTTATGTTCTATCAATTAAATGAGGTTGTACTAGTTGAATTTTGATCCTTGAACAACCCTTACAAAACTATTAAAATACTCATTTATGAAAGAAAGTGTGAAGAATCCCCTTTGTTCAGAACACGAAAGACTGAAATCAGCTGATCTGAATTCCTCCTGTTTCGATCTGGCTACAATAGTGTCTGGGATGTTGACAGATCGGTTGAATAGGCATCAGGCCCCTGATCAGTTCAGGTAATTATCTCAGAGGATTTGCCTGGAGAAGTCTAGAATCGGGACAGCTAGCGAATGAGAATTCAACTAAAGAAACTAGGTGTAACCTTAGCTAGAGTTCTCACGTAACTGGAATCGTAATTAACCAAAAAACGGTTTACGGGACCATAACTGACCCCCCAGGTATTAAAGAGCCTAGAATTTTGCAACTAGGTACTTTTCGACATTTGTTGGGGCAATGATCCTGGAGGATTTGCCAGGAGAAGTCCAGAATCAGGATAGCTAGATAATGAGAATTCAACTAAAAAAACTAGCTGTTACCTTAGCTGGAGTTCTCAGGTAACTGGAATCATAATTGACCAAAAAACAGTTTGCAGGACCATAACTGACCCCCAGGTATTAAAAAGCCTAGAATTTTGCAACTTGGTGCTTTTTTACATTTTTTTACGTAGGTGCTTTGACTTTGTGGAGGCTTCTGCGATTTTTGATTCGAGCCAGCTTTTTAGTGATTACGTTCGGAAGACTCGTAAAGTCTGATCATAAAAGAAACGGCAGGGTCTCGGACACCAAACGGAAGATAGATTGGGGTTTGCATTGCACCCTGGAAAGGCCTTCCCATTTTGTGAGATTATTTAATCTTTTTCCTGAATGTCATTGTCGTGGTAATTTTATGCAAGCAACAATACTCTACATTTCGACTTGTTTTGGAAGAATTAGAATCCCTTTGTATATAACCAGTATTTACTCCAGAGAAAATAAAAGTGATTTCCAATTTTATTATGACTGTGATCCTTCTTCATGCTACTTCTTCACTCAAGAACACTGAAATCATCACAAAAGCATAGGTTTTTTTCTATTTTTAATAAAGTCAATTTTTTTTTTAAACTCGAGAGTCACAGAACATTTTATGTATACATTGATGGAATGCTTGAGGATTTGTTTTTTATTTTTAATAAATGTTTCAATTCTTTCATAAATGTGAAATTCATAGAATATTTTTTTGTATTATACTGATGAAATGCTTATTTTTGTTCCTATTTTTAATAAATTCTTCCATTTTTTCTTATATTTGATATTTCTAGAACAATTTTTTTTCATGGATCGAATGCTTGGGGATTTGTTTTTCTAGTTTTAATAATTTTTTTATTTTGCTTTTTAATGTAAGATTTTTAAAGCATTTTTTATATACATTTTAGGTTTTTTAAAAAATATTTCTACAAAAGATAAGGTATTTACATGCACTTTTAGAGTTTTAAATTCTATATCCAATGTGAGCATCCATTATGAGCACTTAAAAAATACAAACAAGAATAATACAAAAAGAAAACAAGAACCTATGGGTGGATATGTAATATGTGAACTTTGTAGAATTGACATAGGGAGGAAAGTAGAGAATCAATAATTATTTATTATTTTAAGGATTAAAATGTTTAATGAAAAACCAGACTAAAACAGATAGATGTCTGGTCACTATCTAGTATCCAACCACTTCAGCTGAATTTAAGCTATCTTGTACCTTATCCATGCTAAAGATCCAGAAATTTTGACATCAATTTGGATAGGTAAAGTTGGAAATTTTTGCTAAAACTAAATTTTGATAATTTAATGAATTATCAATTTTCAAAAATTGTATTTAAAATTAATTACATGTAAATCCATGTTAAGCAGATATGGAAGTTCCTAATATCCTATAACCAGTGGCGTGCAATCCATATGTGCAAGGTATGCACTGCACACCCTGGTAAAATTATGAGGGACAATAATTTTCTGCACCTACATCTACCTATCTTTATAGGGTATATAATAAATATTATTTATAATATATTCAAATATTATGTTGATTTGCTTGCTTGTATTCCCGCAGTGTGTGCGGTACTAGGTGCTGTACCATGTAGCACGCAAACGAACATAGGAAGTTCTGATGTGTACCCACTGCGCACTAAATTGAAAATCACGCTTTATATGTATGGGCTACTGGAGAAGAACAGCAAACTATGGCATTGAAGCAAGTGCAGCTCTTTTTCCTGCACTTGGTATTCAGAATCATCTGAAGGTATGGTTTATTAAGTGTTGTATTAGAGCGGGGACTTACGTGCTGAAGCAATTTTGGTTTTTTAACTGATTAACTGGTCATACGTTTTTGCAGACGGTTAATGTTTAAATTTATATATTGTAAGATTTTGTTTTCCTGGAAATATAAAAGAAGTATTTCATCAATATAAAGTGAAATGTTTTAGTGTGGTAAACTAATTTCAGTGATGTATATTTATTAAAAAAATTAGCTGAAAAACAATGTTTCGTTTTAAAGAAACGAATTTTAACAGAACAGTCCAAATTTTACCATTCATTGTGTCTTACAGCCAGTATATAAGTTATATCTGTAACACAATATCCCTGGTTTTGTTTTTAAAAATTGTCAACATGTTTTTCGCAGAATATATGATTTCCAAATGTTAAAAACAATTAATAAATATAATTTAATCCACTGACCGAAGAAGAAACAGTTCGTTCTATTGTGCCAGCGTGCAATGAAATCCTCTGCACGTGAAATAGACTTTAGGTTTGACGGCACCAATGAGCATCTGGATGAGGCACTGCAGTGGCGGCTGCCATGTGGTGCTACGTTTGCTGAACATATAAGTTTTTGGTGGAAGCCCGAAGCGTTGCTTTTTTGACGCCGATATGACACCATACAACAAAAGACATGATTTTTGCTTCAGTGCTAGTAGAATTCTCATAAGTTTAGCTGTTTTTATAGTTATAACTCGACTACTCGTAGGTAAATATTTTATTTATTGTATTCTTTAAATTTATATTCATAATAAATAACCCATTTCAGAATGGAGAACTCAGATGTCTCAATAATTAAAGATTTATTGGAAAATCCATGTTCTCTGCACACCCTGCATGCCACTGCCTATAACTAATATTTTATGAAATTACTACATATCATTCCTAATGAAAACTGTTTTAGAGTCTGGTAGACTTGTTTACTACAGTTAAAATTTTAATATATAGTAGAAACTTGCTTTTTAAATTACCAGGACCCACTTGAGCTAAGTTTATCTTTCACACATCGGTGCTCTTTAAATGGAAGTTGTACTCCATCTTAATACAAGTAGCCTCTGGTTCATGCGCTTGGCTTTTCCAAGGCACATTATCAACAACAATATACCGTAGATATTGAAAAAGTAAAAATATTTATTGCAAAAAAATAATAACTCAAAACAAGATTGCTATAAAGTTTTAATGGTTCCAGAAATTCTTATGTACTACTAAAGAGTCAGGAAAAAAAAAGCTTCTGTAATTTTAGTACTTTATGTTTATGTAGCCCTTCCTTCATGTACTGAAATACCACTTGTCAATCACAGTTGTGGGGTCAAACTCTGTGATGTTGGGTCAATTAACAGAAATTTTGATATAGTTGTATTTGAAAAAAAGCATTTTAAAAGGCAGAACTTACTTGCCAGCCATAAATATTTGGGTCACCAATGGCAAGCAAAAATTTTGTGTCCTGATATATATCAATATAAAAAATAAATTATTAAATATAAACATGTGTAGAGTTGTGGTAGCTCAGTCGGCAAAGCCAGAAATCTTGTAACTGAAAGGTTAAGGGTTCGAGACTCAAACTGGCCTAAGATCTGCCATGTTCATTAAGGGTGACTGGCACATGTAAAATATGCAAGGCCGTAGGCAGGAGGGATTTTGGGGACTGGTCCTCCCCTGAAATTTTGAAAGACTATTTTGTAGATCACAATGTCCCACGACTGTGTGTGTATGTGCTATCTGCCTAGTTGTTTATGAACATGGACGGTTATTTTCTTAGAAAAAAACGCTGATACCATAAAATTCTTGCTGGGCTGCTGACCGGAAATACATCACTGTACTTCTGCCATTGTATTCCGGAAATACAGTACTTTCCCTTTCATTAATTGAAGTATCATTCACAGACAAAAGATATCTTTCTCCCTTGGTCCCCCTCCGAAAATAATTTCTGGCTACGGTCCTAAAAATATGTTTGTGGTCACAATGTTCTCCAAGTTCTCAAATGATACTTCTGGGAGTGGTAGGCCAAGACTGGGGACTTTTTTTTGGTCCCTGATTCTAAATTACAAGGACCCAGCATGGGCAATGTTACTTGTGTCCATAGCATTTTGTACCTACAGTTAGAAAAAATATATATATATAAACAGAGCCTCATTTCCGATAGGACAAATGGGGTAAGCACCTGGGCCCCCAGTCTAAGGGGGTCCCAATACCTGCCATTTCAAGTTAAAAATAGGATGCGTATGTTTTAAATTCACTTTAAATTATCGATAATTTCTTCTTTTAGTTTTTGATTTATTCAGTATCATTAGAGAGTTTGTTTACAAATGTAAGTGCTAGCAAACAACGTAGAACATGCAGCTACATTCAGTTCCAGTCAAGAAAATTCTCCGGGTAAGGACTTACAAAATTTTAATATATGCTTTACCTTCCAGGATTTTTTTTAAAAACTTTTTTTTTAAATTTTACTTATTTCATAATTTTTCATTTTACTTTAAACTAATCTTATTTTACTAACTACATTGGTGAGTCAACTTTAAAGGCTCTGCTGGCCATAGTTTAAGCATCACTACATATAACAATCACCCAGTAGCCACAACCTGTGTGTGGCAGAGTGAGGGGGGGCCCAAATGAATGAGTTTACCCTGGACCCCATTTCTGTAAGTCGGGCCCTGTATGTATATATATATATATATATATATATATATATATATATATATATATATATATATAAACAGGTGTTATCTAAGAGATGAATTGAAGATTATTATGTTGTTAACATTATGTTGTAATATCAGGATGAAAAAAAAATCACATATATGTGTGTATGAGAAATTTTGCATAAATGTCTTGGAAAATAATTGACACATCCCTTAAGAAACAAATAACTGTTATAGATGCTTCATTTTATTCTATACATTGCCCCCTATTTTTACCAGCTCAGTGTGATAGGCATCTATGTACACTATAAATTACTTTGATCACAGCATACTTATTCTGGAATTATTCATATATACACGTAATTTAAAAAAACACTTAACAAGTCCTTCAAGAACATGTTCGTTTATAAATCATCGTTTCATAAAAAGGTGATTTATAAACGAACAGGCACAGTGTTTATTATATTATTCGGGTAACTTATAAATGAAAACGTAAGTATTGTCTAATATATTTTTCTGGCAAACTTGACCAAAACTGTTACCTTTAAGTTGTACTTTCGGATATTAGGACGTTTACTTTAAAAGCACATTAAACTAAACAAAAATTTTAAACACTTTGCTTTTTAAATTATTAGTAAGAAACTCTAAAGATTTATAAATCTCAACTACTATTGGTATTTATTATTCACTAAATTAAAGGTTATAAAGCAGAACCAAATAAAAACCGAATCTAACAGAACATGATTTTAAAAAAAGTATCTTACTCCATTTCTCGATTCGTCCACCTTTCCATTTTTCTGGAAGTTGCATACGAGCTTTAAGCAAACTAATTTTATTAGTTGCTAACTGCCTCAGATTAATTAGGTTTCTAGTGATCATATTTCAGACTTTTCTATTGCCGCAACACGAGCTCCATGCAATGTTTATATTTTTAACCATAGAGTCTGTGATTTTTGCCCAGCGAGCAAAAGGAAAAAATTTTCTGATAATGATATATTGTAGATTTACTGCTGCTGTTGTTCATAATTTTAAAAAATCTCCAGCCAAATTACAAAATTATTAGGGATAAGTTTCTAAATATTCTATTTTTTCTTTCCCATGAATAAAATTTAAGAAAAAAGTCATATTAATATGGGTTTTTTGATAATATATGAAAAATATGACAAAAGCATTTTTTTTAAAAAAAGATTTTTAAATAAAGTCGTCTTGTTTTTAAAATTGATTTACATTTTGATTGAATATAATATTATGGTATGAAAACCATCTGCATTTATCCTGGCAAAATATGAAAAAGCTGTGCTTCACATATTTTACAAATAACCCTGCACAAGCCAGGTGTTCTTATATCAAAAGCGTACGTCTGTAATCGTCATCGCATTATAAAAAAATAATATATTTATTACATACGGCTTTAAGTAAAAAAGATTACACACTGTATTTACTTAATGAAACGTAGTCTTTATCGAGAGTTGATATTTGTGAATGTATATATTTTACATTTGTTAAGAAAAAGAAATCTCATCAACACATTCATGAAACATTTATCGAAGCCTTATTCTTGAAAGGTATATCTGTGTGCACATCTGTGAAAATAAGGAAATAAACAAAGGAAAAATTTATCTATATCTAAATCTGTTAAATTAAGAATAAAAAAAAAAATAAATCTATATCTAAATGGCGAGTGACTGGAGGAATATTTTTTTTTATGTTTTTTAAAAATAAGCATAAAATCGTTAAGAAATTTAAAAAAAAAAATTCATTAGATGATTCTACCATTGTTGAGTCTGGTTGATGGCTGCCGAGATGGGTGGGGCTGGAGGAGTTTTAATAATTTATGTTTCAATTTCCTTAACATCAATCGTAAGTCTCCAAGTTCAGTCATGTACCTTTTCTTAGACAATTACCTAGCTACTGCATTGAACCCATGTTCAACAAAATACGATGAAGGAAATAAAGATTCTTCTTCTTCAGCAGCAGCTCTACAGGCCAAGGCTTTCTCTGTCTGCTTCCCCCAAACGGCACAACTTTTTGCAAGGTTTCTCGATCTATTAATACTCAAGATCTCCAAATCTTTCTCCACACAATCCAACCATCTTGTTGTTGGTCTACCTCTTCTTGTACCATCAATCTTTGAAAAATTTAATTTTTTAACTGGGTCCAAATCTGCTCGTCTGAAAACATGTCCCATCCATCTAATTCTGTTGGATTTAATAACTCTCAAGATGTTAGGTTGTCTGTATTTAGTATATAATTCTTGGTTATATAAACCTCTCCGTGTATTATTTTCCTTTACTGCTCCAAATATTGACCGAAGGATTTTTTTTTCAAAAATGAGTAGCCTATTTTCTCCTGTTTTGTTAATTGCCTATGTCTCATTGCCATATAAATGATCGGTCTTAAAAGGGTTTTGTATAAGTTTATTTTTGTATTGATGCAGAGGAGTTTAGATTTTATTTGGCTCTTTAAACCAAAATAGCACCTATTTGCCATCAAAATTCGGTTTCTAATTTCAGTCTTTCTACTGGTAATTAGTGTGCCCAAGTATTTAAACTGGGTGACTCCCTCAAAAATATAGTTTCCAATATTAAGAGATTGTACATCATGTATTCTAGGATTCACCACCAAAAACTTAGTTTTTTCTTCGTTTACTGCTAAAGCCATATCCCTTGTAGCATTCTCAAGGGCAATAAATGCCTCAACCACATCCTGTTTTCTTCGTTCAACAATATCATCTGCATATGCAAGTACTTGAATAGATTTCTGCAGGATTGTGCCTCTAGTGTTCATACCTGAATCTCATATAACTTTTTCAAGGGCTATATTAAATAAAATGCAAGACAGAGAGTCTCCCTAAGACCTCTCTCTATATAGAAAACTTCAGATACCCCAGACATAAGCTTAATTCTACATCTTACACTTCGTAATGTTATTTTGACAAGATTGGTAAGCTTAGATGGGATTCCAAATTCATACATCGCTTCAAACAGTTTATTCCTGTTTATACTATAATATGCTGCCTTAAAATCGATAAACAGATGGTAAGTATCAATTCCATATTCCCTCGTCTTTTCTAGGATTTGTCTGATAGAGCGTATCTGATCTATTGTAGACTTCCCCTCTAGAAAGCCACATTGACAGCTTCCTACCATTTTTGTAATATGAGGGAGGAGTCTACGAAATAGGATGTTGGAAGAAATCTTAAAAGCACATTAAGAAGTGTGATGCCCCGGTAGTTGCAATAGTCCAGCTTGTATCCTTTCTTGTAGATTGTGAAAATCGAAACCTCTTTCCATAAAGATTAATATATTTTATTTTTACTAGTTCGTACTAAATTACTCCAAACTATATTAGAATATACTTTATTATAAACTTATAGAAAAATGAGGCTTAATGAAACTGAAATCACAGATAGGTTCTGAGTGAAGCCGTATAATAAAGCATGTAATACAATAAAACTGTTGAAATTCTAAAAAATAGATTAATCTCACAATTAAATTATGATCAGAAGAAATCAAAATTTTAATTATTCGTTGTATATTAGAATACTTTTAATCAGCATCACAACATTAGGGAAGAAGAATAATAGGTCTGGTGTCCTTCTGAAATCTGAACACTGGTAAAATATTACTAGGTGAAAAGAAACCATGATAGCTCAGTTGGCAAAGGCATTGATCTTGTAACTGGAGGGCTTCTAGTTGAGGTTTTAGGTTAGTTGAGAAGTAATCCAGCTACCAAAAAAATGTTGAATGTCCATTGGCCACAAGTTGTTAGTTGGTATTTTGGGTGTATATTGAAACAGGAAAATGAAATGGTGGTATTTAGCTAGAAAAATGTCTTGTAGAACAACTGAAGTATTCAAATGTTGGCCTATCTTTGGCACAATGTGGAAATATTCCTGTTTATGCCTATTTCATAAATACTGTTATACCATTAACTAAGAAACACAAAAGTAATCAATCTATAGCTATTCACATGAGCAGAACCAGCAGAAAACAAGAAAGTTGTGAGTCAGCTGCAATCTTTAGTTCATTTGCTGTTTACTACAATATTTCAAGTCTATTGTTAAATTAGAAATGCAACGAAGTAAATTCTTATGTTCACAGTAAACTGTACAACTGCATCACCCTTTTCTCCTAGTTTGAAAAAAAAAATGCAATTTTGTATTAGTAACTATAATTATAGTTTTTATGTATGCTTGTGGCTGTCTGTATAACTACATCACATCTTTCAGAGTCACTTTAGTTTAAAACTGCAATTTTCTCCAAACCAGAAGAAAAGTGTGATGCAGTTGTACAGTTTACTGTAAACAAGAATTTATAATTATTTTCATTTAGATGGCTTATCGAAACAGTTTGTTGGTATTCAGTTGGTCCATCCTGACATGATGTTAGCATTCTGTTAGAAACAACCAATAGCCTACTCTTGGCCTTCATTTTGCTAATATACCATATAGAGGTTGACCCATCGAATGATTTCTAGGCTAGCTCATCATAAAGTTGTTAGCTGAAAAATAAATGAGAATTACAAAGCAATTTTTTTTTAAATTAAGTTTTGTGATTCTTTTCCATAAAGCATCTACCTAGCACACTCAGCTTCCGAGTGAAGGTAAAGAAAAATAATAGGTGCACTGACATTAACCAAATAATATACTTTTTACATGACACTAGATGAATTTCTTTCCTTCTGTCAAATTGTCAGGCTTATTATGTATAACAAGCATTTATTAACTGAGAACTACTTAGATTAAGATCTACTGTTTCAAATTGGTTTGGAATGACTATAAACATGGCAACAGTGAAATTCAACCTGTGTGCTCCTGTACTAAAAGACAATGCCTGACTTGTTCAGTCATCATTCCCCAATTTTTTTTTCTTTTTACATTATTTCGGGGCCGTATAGGCTATCTCCCTGGAAGCAGCCCATATAAATTAGCCTTTGCAGAAAAGTTGTCAGTGAATAAAAAGTCAAGATTAACATTGGCCTAGGAAGCAAAAACTATCAAGTGGTTGAAATTAATAATCTCTCCCTTAAGACATAGAGGGCAGGAGTGTTTATTACACCAATTCAGTGCAAGTGTCCTTGGTCCTTGGAGATAGTCATACCCATCAGAATTCTAAAATTTCCAGAGAAGGTCTGTCTGGGAAAATTCATTTGGGACTGGGTTATAGAGCAGAGTCTCCCAGATCTTTCCTTTAGCATCATTCTCTTGATTTCTGAGAATGGATTTCCTTGCAGACCTGGAAATAGTTGAAAATGACTGGCTGAGAGATGAGTCAATAGAAGGCTGAGGAAGAGTACAGCCATGCTTAGCCAGCAAATCCACTCTTTCATTACTAGAGATGACACAATGGCTAGGAATCCAAGGAAGAGACAATAGTCCAATCGGTACAGCTGAGCTCATAAATTTTTTGCTTCACCTTCTCTACTCTTTCTAAATCACTGTTGGATAGGGAGCAGAGAGTAAGAATTGCAGAATTGCAGCCTATAAACCCACAAAGAGACCAGCTTGTTTATAAGGGGTAATTAAACTCATCAGGTGGCATATTGCTTGTCTCACAGACTCAATTTCTGAATCAAAGTTTGTAGCACCTAGGCCTGCTTTAAAAGTACTTTCAAAAAGGTTTTCACAATAGAAACCAGACCTAACAGAGCTGCTATCATGGACAGAGTCATCAATATAAATATGAGCCATATATCTTTTGGATATGAGTCATAATGGTTTCAAGAGCATATGTACAAAGAGCAACAGGGAGGGTGTTAGCCTTTTTCTCTAGAGAATTAATTAATAAATTTAAAGTTGAGGGAAAGCTCCCTCTAAGGCAGATGCGCTGGCAGAGGAAATTTTTCTTTATGTCATATTTATTTAGTAGATCCTCAGAACTTGAATAGAAAGAATGGTGTATTTTTAGTTGTCTTGGAGCAGGAATATATTGTTGACAATGTGGAAGTGGTAGTTACTTGCATTTTTCAAACTGTTTTAGTAGTTGTTTTTCTCTCCTAACTCCAAGGGGTTTGATATTTGTCTGTGTTTCAAGAGCAGTAATGGGAGTTGAAGAAGCAGCAGAAGTTTTAAGTCTGAGGGCTTTATTTTGAATCTTATCAGTTTTAACACCTCAGAATTCAGATGTTGTGGCCAAGAGTTCACCACCATACTCAAGGACCAGTTTTATTTAGGACTTATAAGTGGTGGCAAAAACATCAGGGGATGATCTCAGGTAACCCCAGTTAATCTTTTGAGGAGGCTAAGTTGTTGTTTTTTGCCTTTTTTCACATTATCGTCTCCAAGAAAGTTCATTGTCAAAAGTGACACCAAGGTATCTTAACAGATCTTCCTTTTTCAGGTCAAGATTCATATAATTAAAGGATGTTGGGTGATTCTTAGTTGATAGTGTGAAAAGTTGGTATACAGTTTTTTCAGTGTTTAAAGTCATTTGATTTTCATCACACCACTCGTCCAGTATTTTCATAACAATATTAATATTTTTATTGGCACTATCAATTTTTTGGTCAGTTGAAAAGATGGTAATGTTGTCTGCAAAAGTAATGCATTCAATACCATGAGTGTTTGTGAGATTTACAATCAAATCATTTATTATGATACTCAACAAGAAACAGCTGCACTCTGGGGTAACCCATATCTTATTTGGACAAATTTGGAAAAGGTCGATTTATTTGTCCCTTGACTGTCTCTGGGATAAGAAGGATTTTGTCCATTTAAACATATGTTCACAAATTCCCATATTTTCCACGTTTTGATTGAGTTTCTTAACCCATACAGTATTGTAGGCAGATTTAAAGTCAACATATATAACCAAAGTAGATTACTTGCAGTGCAAACCATCTTTTATAGATTGTGAAAGACTGCTTGTTCAATTGTGTTCTTTTTTCCTATAGCCAGCCTGAAAGTTTGAGATTTTTCCATGAGTTTCAAGAAAATAGTTTAAATGATTGACAATAATTCTTTCCACCAATTTTCAAAAGGCTTTTGTTAAGGAGATGAGTCTGTATAACGTTTTAATATTACACAATTACAACATCTGTGAAAATATTGAAAGAGTGACACTGACAGAAAGTCGTAAGTTAAGACAAAATAAAGAAGTAAAGCAATTCTATTTTGGGAAAAAAAGCTTTATTTTCACACACATATAATCTACTTTTACAAGAGCTGGAATACAGTTTTCTTCTACATCATGTACAACTATATACAATAGGGCACTTCCTTACATATAAGAGGTTCAAGCTTATATTGATGCACTACATCATATAATTTGTGTCTCTTTGCTTATGCATTTATATAAAAGCAGGTACTAAAGGGTAAAGTGAGAATCAGACAAAGATATAGTTTAAAATACTAATAATTATTAATGTTTTTCCCCACCAGTAGTAGACGTTAATAAGTTGCCTATTTCTCAAACTATTTTTAAGGAAAACTCATTAAAATTTAAAGAGTAAAAAGTTTTGAGCATTTACTCTTCGATATTGAGCAGTATTGTATTTGAAGATGTCATTATGAGAAGGCAATAAAAGATATTAACTGAAAAACAATGCTTTAGTAAAAATGTAAGGCAGTTTTAAAAATAGAATTAATTGCTAAATAACATACTGAATGTTGATTTAAATAAGTTGATGTTCCAATCAAATCTTTAAAGAAATAGACAACTTATGAAAAGAAGTATTTTAAATTACAAAACTGACAAAATCAGTTTTAAATTCCACACAGTATTTTTAAATCTCACATGTAATTCTGAAAATGGATAATTCTATTCATTATTCTACTTAACTAATGATTTCAAAGCAGAATTTTAAAAGAAAATTGCACAGTTCCATTTTTATTGTTGATATTGTATATTAAATATATAATTAAAAGTTTGTATATTAATTAAAATATAACAGAAAAATAACTACAACTGAATTCTGTTGAAAGTTTAACAACAGTGGCTTTCATACAACATTATTTGGCACTAATTTTTCCTTAAAAGTTTTTTTTTTTTAGAGTTTTAGCAAACTATCACCTTTTCCTACGAAAATATCTTCAACTAATTAAACTTTTGTGTGACATAACATTTACACGTATAGCTCATGTAACATACTTATAGTGGTTTCATGAACAAAGAGATGAGCATCAAGCCCCAGTAAGTCCCACTATGTAGAACTTACAGGCTGAAAATACACAAAGATAACTTTATATACAGAGAATAAAGTACAAGAAATCAACATTTAATAATTTTTGAAGCAGACAAGAAAGCTATTTATATCTCAATAGTTTTGCTATCTAACTTTGGTTACTAACATGCTGAACAGAGATAAATATTTGAAACTGTAAGGATGAAAGTATGATAATTTTATGGATTAAAAATGTTAAAAAAATTACTCATGAAACTGATAATCATAATTATTATTTAAAAAAAATGAGGACATGAAATAAAACTCTCTACACATAAAGCATCTTATTTCCTTAATAAGCACCGGTATGTAAAAAATGTGAAACAAATTTAAATGTAAACTATTAAATAAATGCAATTTCTATTATAGAAAAAAAATTGTAAAAGAGGGAGTTCCAAGTACAAAAGTTTTAACAAAATACAAAATTATAATGTATTTAAATGTATAAAAATAAAAGATAGAGGAATGAAAACAACTGTCGATGAAAAACATGGTGAGATGAACGTAATATACAACATAAACAATATAAGTACCAAAATGCAAAATTATACATGTCATCAATTTGTAAGATTTAGATACATATAATTATAAAGTTAAAGGCAAATATACAAGCTTCATTTGTAAATCAGTCTTTTCTGAAAATAAATAACAATAATTTTAAATAATTCTATATTTTTCAACAGTATGTTAATTTGCATTACTAGACTTAGTTCAGTGTTTTTGAAAGAATTCAAAGAGCACGGACATATATCTGTCAATCAATATGCCATAGTAATGTTAGAACGTGACTAGGAAAAATTTCTTTACACAGTACTAAAAGTAACAAGAAACAATAAACCAGATTATGTTATAGTTTTATCATCACTGAATTACACTTTATAAAGAGAATCAATACAAATCTCAGTAAGTTTTTGAAAATATTCAGAGCTTTGAAAGATCCCTAATGTTTCCAATATACATAGTTACAGCTCCTGAAGACCAGTGAATGGTGTCCAAGGATCAACAAATGACAAATTATCCAATAAAAATTTTCAATAATATTTAAATATTTCTTTACAATAAAACAGTTTTACACAATTTCTAAAATGCAGACCCAATATTTTCTATATGTTATATCCTATTAGGTTAAATCTGACTGAAAGCTATTTTTTTCAGCAGTAATTAACTAATAGAGTATCTGAATGAAAAACACATTTTTTTATTATTATTTTTACATGACACCTTCCATGTAAGTTGTGTCTAAATTTTCAATGAGCATCTTTACAAATGCCATCTCTTTTCTGGTATTTTCAAAGATTATCTTTGGGTCATCAGACATACACCTTAAACAGTTTGGTGCCATAACCATGGCTAAATTGCTGGCGTCCATTTTTGTCACAGTTGCATTTTGTTCTGCAGCAAAAACCTGTAAAAGATTATCACAAATTAGTTATCTAACAACTTATCTCATTAACATTTCCAATAATAAACAAAATTTCAGGATATTACTGAAGAAATAAGTAATTACTTAAATAATTATTATAGACAAAATTATACAATTTTATTAGTGCTTTATACAGTAAAACCTTCAACCTCAAAACATCACTGAAAATCAAGCATTTCAAGGCGGAAGCATTATGGTGTGGGCAGGGACTTCATTAGAATACTGGGGTTCTGTGATGGCTGTCCAGTATCGAGATGAAGTCCTAGAACCCATTGTGAAATTTTACGCTGCAGCACTTGGCCCTAACTTTGTTTTGATGGGCGATAGCGCACATCCCCATAGAGCTGACACCGTCAATGACTACCTGGAGAGTGAAGGGATTGTGCGTATGGTATATAGCCAGTATATTTACCTGACCTTAATCACATTGAAAATCTTTCGGATTCCCTCGGCCGTGGTGTATCTTCATGTTTCCCACCTCCAGCCACTCTTATTGAGCTGGAAAATGCTCTACAAGAAGAATGGCAATTGCTTAACTCTGCGGTGGTTGACCAACTAATTGAAAGCATGGTCAGAAGGTGTAAACTTTGTATACAGATGAGGGGAATCACATACCCTATTAATGTCCTTTTTTCATTTTATGCTGTTTATTTTCACTTTATACATAATTCTGTTTAAGTCTCCAATATGTCATTATCTGATAACTTACAAAAATTTAATATTGCTTTCATTTCTGTACATAATTATTGATTTTGTTTTATAAATATATATGCTACTTTCCTGCCAAATTTTGTGTCATTCAAAGCAGTATTTGTTGAATTTTTTTGCATTTTACATCTTTGTGCTTAACTTTTGGAAGTGAGTATATTAATGATGAATGGACAAATAAGAATGTATAAACAATGGGGTTTCAGGGGTATTTTGTTACCCTTATTTGAGTGAATGTCAATTTTAATAAACTTTGAATGAATGAATAAATTTGCCATTAGGGCAGCTTCTGGGGGAAATTCCCAAGAGCAGTTCACTGCGACTAGAGGTTACCCAGAACTAGATTAATAAACTTTAAATAACTATATGATGTATACATTTTAAAAAATTTTCTGAACCCTAGTCAGTTGTATGGAGCAGTCATATACACATAAATAACCCAGATCTAGATTAATAAACTTTAAATAACTATATGATGTATACATTTTAAAAAAATTTCTGAACCCTAGTCAGTTGTATGGAGCAGTCATATACACATAATAATAAGCTTTTATGCATTGGGCAGTCAAATACTATCAGTATGCAGGCAGTTAATAGTCTTAATAGGCCTGTATACTATATATATATATATATATATATATATATATATATATATATATATATATATATATACAGTCAAACCTGTCTATTTCGAAACCTGCTTATCTCGAAAATCTGTCTGTCGAACTTTTTCAATTTCCCTACATTTTCAATAAAAATTTAACGTATTTTCCAAACCTATCTCAAATTATTTTTTCCCAAACCTGTCTATCTGGAATTTTCGTAAGAAACACAACATTCCACTTTAGAGCCTTATTGCGTTGACAACCGCACAAGTTCCCATTTCCAGAAAATATACTTCTAGTTTTCTCTCTCAGGGGGTTATTTGGTCACGGACTGAGTGGGAATTGTACTAAACATGCACAGTCGGAGAACAACATCTAAAAGAAACCGAAGAGCAACCAGCCGAGGAAACTGATGAAAACCCGAAGGAATGGATGATTATCAGAGAGAAACTGAATACTGATACTTCATTTAAAGATTTTATAGAAGTAGATAAATCAGTGGTAACGAGCGGAACATTATTAACTGATACCAAAATTTTAGAAAACGTT
This sequence comes from Pardosa pseudoannulata, assembly GCA_032207245.1. Lineage (NCBI taxonomy): Eukaryota > Metazoa > Arthropoda > Arachnida > Araneae > Lycosidae > Pardosa > Pardosa pseudoannulata. Next base: position 49,662,618 of record CM063509.1, read on the forward strand.
CGGGGAATTTCTGATGCATGACAAAGAGGACAACATCAATGTAGAAAGAGTTGTTAAACAAAAAAAAAAAAAAAAAAAAAAAAAAAAAAAAAAAAAAAAACAGAAAAACAGAAAAAGTCATTGAAACAGTAAGAACTTTTCTTGAATCCCAAGAAAATATTCATCAGGATTGTTTCGCCACTGAGTCGAAACTACAAAAATTTGTCCAGTCTAAAAATGTTTTGCATCTAAAACTCCTAACGCATTACTTTATGTAAGGAATGTAAATAAAATGTACAAATTTTCAATCTTTTGTACTGTGTAAAGAAATTTTCTTAGTTTTTTTTCATAAAACCTGTCTATCTCAAAACCTGTTTATCTCAAATTTTTTATTTACTCCCAAGAGATTCGAGATAGACAGGTTTGACTGTATATATATATATATATATATATATATATATATATATATATGTGTGTGTGTGTGTGTGTGTGTGTGATGAGCTGTAGCCATACACATCATACACCAACACCTGCAGAATGTAGTCGTGTCCATTGGGAGTCTGCTATGGAAACAGCTGAGTCCAGTGTCTCAATCCTAGAATGGGACACTAGACTGTTCTTCTTAGGAGTGCAGCATGCAGAGGCAAAATATCACCAACTTCGAGTAAATAATTCATTTACTTTCCAGTCTTATATGATTACAATTATAAAGCACACATCTGAACCTTGTGCCCTGCAAGGAACAGAAAGTCAAAAAATCCCCCTTCAAACCTTGGTGCTTGCCTATTTAAAACATTTTAAAACCGGAATCGACGTCATAATTGATTTCAAGAGACAGCCAATCATGCCACATAGAAAGTTCTTATGAATTCTAAAAACCCACTGACAGAGTGCCGTGTGCAAATCCCAAAACAGAAATATTTTAAGCAATGTGCCCCATTATATATATATATAAATATATTTTAACATAATTATTTGTTTAATTTTATATACTTATAAAGTCAACTTACTTGCAAGAAGCGTATCAGGTAGGACAAAACTAGCTTATTAATGTCAGGTAACTTCTGTACAATGGCAACTGCAGCATCAGGATCCAGACAAAATTGTATGCATTCATCATAAAACTCACTAGGAATGAGAGGTTCATACAATTCGCGGTACCACAACTTCAGCAATGAAGCAGGGACATGTGGGTCGTTGCATTCAGGAACTTCCCACTGGTCTATCTGGAGCTTCATGACATTAACTTCATCAATATCCCCAGGAACTCTGTAGAGGAGAATGTACATAAAACTAATGAGAAATGAAACAGCATACTAACCTCATTTATACAACAGAGCTTTTTTTTTTGTATACCCAGGCAACACAAATATATCAGTCAATTTCGTACAAATGTCGGACAATATTTTGAATGCCACTGAGTGTTGAATATCAATTTTTTGATATTGTTAATATTGTGAACTTTCAATCTCCTGTAACATACTCCATGTATTTATTTGTACCATAATTAAAATTATTGTTTTTGTTAGTGGCAACAGTAGTTGTGGCCAGTAATGTCTCTTAAGCACGTATGTTGTATGATTCTCAACTAAAATTCCTTTTTTTCATTATCCATTAAATTGTTTTTCTGTTTTCCATAACTAGTGTATTTAATTATGTGGTCTCATTTATCAGTCTCTGCAAAGTCAAAATATTAATAGATATCTACTGATATTTAGTATAAAATGTATAGTTAAAATTTCAAATTGTTTAATAGATAGCATTTAAAAATGTTGTTTGTATAGTTTATAAGAGAAATATTATTCTAAAAATTATAATTTAATAAATTTGTCAGTTTTTACAAAACTCATTTTTTTAATGTTTTTTTTTTCGAATAATGTTTTTAACAAAGTCATACAATGTTATAAAAATTATATTATTTTAATAATATTCAGAAATATGAATTGATATTCATAAAAATATTTTCTGACGTTTCATGGCAATCAGTATAATGCACTAAACTATATTAGAAGAATGTGAACAAAAGAGAATCAAGTCAGCCCTTTTTTCACTTTATATGAGGCAACAAAATGAGTACAACAACTAATTATAATTACTGTGATTCTTTGGACAGCTGGTTACTTTAGTTTAAAAACAGAGCTAATAATGTAGCTGAAAGTTTTTGTTGAAAAATATATTTTACACGTGTATTTTGTAAGTATAAAAAAGGTGTCCTAAAATTAAGATAACGGTCCAATCCTGATTATTTTTCTATGAATTCGATATTGCATTGATAGCACACATTCTTTTCTTATCTTTCAATGAAAACCAGTTCAAAACCTGTTCACACACCTGGACACAACAAGGGGTAAATAGATGTCTATTCTATTCAGAAAACTGGAGATTTTTTGCAAGATAAACTTACTCTCTTACTGCCAGTTCAATAACTGCAAGAGAAAACCTACAACAGTATGCTTAAAATGTAATGTTGGATTTTGTTTTGACTGTTTCCCCAAATTTCCCCTATGAATCAGCCTAATGCAATGTAAGTGATATTTGTTAAGTTTTAGTAGTGTAATGGACCGTTGTCCTATTTATAGGACAGCCAATTACATAAAAAATTAAAAATATTTTTTCAAAATTTTGTTTTTATATACTTAGTTACACCATATTAATGATATGGATTAAGTTTTAATAACTTACAGAAATATTTAGTTGGTGTGGTACAATATGGGTTAATGTTATCAATCTCTTATTGTTAACGAAATCACTTGGTCCCAATTTTTTCTATTCATTTGTATGTTAAAATTATTGCTTTATGGGATTGTTACGTCGGTTAATGTTATCATTTTTCAAACCTCCTTTTAACTGGCAAAGAATATTCACAACATATTCAGAACCCATTCTTTTTTTTTCCCTTCACTGTTGTTTGAATTTCTGAGAATTCTCCCTTGGGAACCAGGAAATGGGGAATGGTAAAAAAAAAATCGAAATTTTAAATCGTTATGATAGGTTATCAAAAGTGAGTCAGCACAGTGCTGCAGCACAGTAAAATATTTCTAATGCACTGAATTGCACTGAAAATGTTGAAACATGGAGTACAACACTGATCCAATGACCTTTAAAAATCATTATGATTATGAATAATTTATCAATAAGCTTCATAGAAAAAATTATAGACAGTCAACAATAAATTTTTTTTAACCATTTTTTATCATTCTTATCAATTTTTTAAAATTATGTACACAATTCTTATGTTTTAAAGGATAATATACAGTACATAAATATAGGTAAGTTTTTTCATTTTATTTTGAAATTGAGTATGTGTCAATTAAAGGATGGGGGGGTTAATTTATCTAATTCTGCATATCGTTTATTGTTATCAATTGGTTATTGTTATCAAAATCACAGTGTCCCTGTTAATTTAAAATACACAGAGGCCGATGTTAACTAATGATTTAGTTTTTAAGTAAAGATGTAGAACGTGCAACAGACTCAGTGCATACACCAGAACTGAACGACAACACAGTGTTGCCAAAACACATAATACAAGAAATTACAGTCAAGGTTACAAATAAGTGATTATACAAATCATGGAATACAATAAATGTTATTAACACTTAAGAGTCCCAAACTGATCACATTAAGCAGAGTCCACTGTATAATTATTACATTTACTTCAGATTCTCATTTAAATGGTTTTTTATCCATTGGAAAGTTAATGCTTATAGAACTACTAAAATGTGAACTCTTACAAAACTCACCTAAAGATGCCTTCTGTCTGAGCACCATTTAATTTCAGAACTGCTTCAGATAAAGTAGTTTGAATCCAAGGTAAAGACCGATTAGGATACTTGTTCTTTTGTAAAGCCATTACCTCTTCCAGCAGGTTACCAAACATAGATGGCCTGAATATTTGAATCTGAAAATTAAAATATATTTTTTTATTATGATCTATGAAAAGTTTATATTATATAGGGTTTCAAAATATTGAATAGTTATTATTAACTATATGTGGAATAAGACATAAGATACAACCATTTAGCTGCAAAAATTATTTATACCTACCTGCTTAAAGTTTTACAGCCTTTAATTGCAAAAAGCATACTTGCCAAATTTTAAAAATTGGCATAAGTAAAACTTTTTGCTAAACATAGATATATAGATTGGTTGACATTTAGTAACACAGGAAATTGTAATTAAAGAATCGTTATACATTCACTATATATAATATATTGGCTAACTTTTTTCAATTAAACTTGATTCTAAAAAATTACAAAATTAAACTAAATTTTAAACTAAAAAATAACCAGATTCTTTTTTATTATTTTATTATGTGTTATGTTAAGATGTTACACATTATATATATATATATATATATATATGCATAAGACTATGATGGGTGGTAGCAGTCATGGCTAGAAGAAGACACTGTTTTAGTCAAAGACCTTTATTAACAGCATGGTGGGTGGACAGATTCCCACGTCATTATAGTGATGGAACAAACTAAGAGATCAGCTAACATAAAGTTCTAAGTAAAAGGCTAAGTAAACATCTGGACCATTTAGAACCCAAACATCTGGTTTAGATTAAGAGCTAAAAAGAAAGCAAGGGGATGCAAGGTTTTTTGCTGTTGTCTTAAGATTTTAAAATACCTGAGAATTTTCTTAGCCTTAATGAGGGCTTTTAGCTATAAATTTATGTTGCCATCTTTGAACTCTCAGATTAATGGAAATTTTGTGATACTATATTCCTATACTATATAAGGGGCTATCTTTGGGGTTTTACAGAAAATACCTACATTAGTATCCCAATTTCATTAACGCAAACACATATACATTAGTAATAAATCTTAATAAGCATCATTATTTTCCCCAATTTCAATTTTTCATAGTAGTGAAAAAAGAGCCTTAAAGAGTGCAATTACTTCTGTTTCTCAGGAATAAACCCCTTAGTTTGTAAATGCTGAGCTAAGATAGAACCCATGAGAAGTGATGCAACTGTGCTCCTGGGTGATATTGTATTGCTGCATTTCAGTGCTATAAGCATATACAATGAATGCCATCAAAGTCTACATATCTGATGGAATAAAATGTGACTTTAACGGATTTTACCTATGACCGACTGATTCTTAGTTGCGGGGAAAGTTTAATAAGACTGGATTAGACTCAACAAATCAAATTATGGCTGGTTTTTCTTCGTAAATTAAGCGTCTAAAAAATAGGCACGTCATATATATATAAAATTAGAGTACTAAGAAAAATGCAAGACTATATACTTACTCTCGACTGTTCAATTTCTTCTAAAGTTGGTTTTCTAAGTCCACGTTTGGCTCCACTTTTAGCTATCCTTTCTAAACGCTTACTACATACAGCCGCATAATGACTAAGCTTAAACTGAAATAACAAAAAATTATAATAAAAAAGATTAAAAAATTTACTCATATCTCACTAAAATGGGTGAAAAATATAATGAAACAAAACAATAATAATATACATTATTAGAATTTGAATTATGACAGTATAAAAAATCATTTAACGAGAGAAAAAATAAAGAGTAAACATATACACTGTTAGATAAAAAATATAGATTTACATCTAGGAAGAATTCAAGCTAATATCAACATAATATTGAGAATGTTTATTATGAAATTGATAGTTCTGTTTTTTAGTTTTCACAAAAACTTTAAATTTTTAAAATTAGTTGCGGAATTAGAAATATGTTATTTATTTCTTTCTTAATAACAAGTTTGACTAGTTAACTTCAGCCTTGTTTCTCTATCTTTATGAAATACAATTGCACAATAAACCATTTTAATTCTATTACATATGCTATATTTTATATATATATATATATATGCTATATGTATATGTATATATATATGTATATATATATATATATATATATATATATATATATATATATATATATATGTAATATATATATATATATATATATATATATATATATATATATATATATATATATATATATATATATATATATATATATATATATATATATATATATATATATATATATATATATATATATATATATATATATATATATATATATATAAATATATGTATATATATATATATATATATATATATATATATATATATATATACATATATATATATATGTATATATATATATATATATATATATATATATATATATATATGTATGTAATATATCAAAATTATGTAACTTTAATATTTCCTTAAAAAATTCCTCTCTCCTATTCTAATTCCTTAAAATCTTTTTTCCAGCCTCTAAATGTCTTAATCAAAGAAGCGTCCTTGACTTAAAATATTTCAATACATTTTCCAAAGATTATTGGGTTTTTATGGGTGGGGTTTGGGATGATAGCGCTTAAGAATTTTTGTATGTAATGTACCAGCCATTTTGACAAATTATGGTATAATACAATTTAACACAATTTTGCATATTATAATTTGACAAAAATATAATAGAAGTGTCAGAATATAGAAGTGTGTAAGCTGAGGTGATATCTTTATGTTAAATAGACTTTTTTTTTCAGTCTATTGATTCAAGGGAGTAGTAATCCCTAAACCTTTTTCTTGTGAATGTGGCTGAAATTAATATCAGTTCAATGAAAGCACAACTTGTGTAGTAGGATTCAAAAGTTCTTGGACTGAATTTTTAGTTTAATTGTAGTAAAACAACTATAACAATTTTGTGTTACAATATTCTTATCCTTATAAAAGTTGTTTGATTCATACAGTCAGTTACTTATAACAGCATAGTATTTTGTAGACTGGTGTACTTAGTAACTGGCAATTGAAATAAACACATTGGGTGTATCAATACATTGTTTCTCAAGTGTTTAATAAAAATCAAATGGTAATTCAACTGAAAATTGATGATTTAATTTTTCTTGTTGACGAAGATCCTTCTATATTTGATAGAATTGTTATTGGGGACAAAAATTCAGTGGCGTGTGGTCCATATGTGCAGGGTGTGCTCTGCACACAATGGTAAAATTATGAGGGACAATAATTTTCTGCACCTATGCCTACCTATATTTATATGGTATATAATAAATATTATTTATAATATATTCAAATATTATGTTGATTTGCTTGCTTGTATTCCCGCAATGCGTGTGGTAATAGGTGCTGCACCACGTAGCATGCAAATGAACATAGGAAGTTCTGATGAATACGCACTGCGCACTAAATTGAAAATCATGCTTTATATGTATGGGCTACTGGAGAAGAACAGCATACTATGGCACTGATGCAAGTGCAGCTATTTTTCCTGCACTTGGCATTCAGAATCATCCGAAGGTACGGATTATTAAGCATTGTATTAAAGCGCCCCCCCCTTTTTTTTTGTTTTTTAACTGATTAAGTGGCCATACGATTTTGCAGACGGTTAATGTTTAAATTTATATATTGTAAGATTTTGTTTTCATGGAAATATAAAAGGAGTATTTCATCATTATAAAGTGAAATGTTTTAGTGTGGTAAAGTAATTTTGGTGATGTATTATAATTATTGAAATAATTAGCTGTAAAACAATGTTGTTTTGTTTTAAAGAAACGAATTTTAACAGAACAGTCGAAATTGTACCATTCATTGTGTCTTACAGACAGTATATAAGTTATATCTGTAACACCATATCCCTGGTTTTGTTTTTAAAAAATTATCAAGATGTTTCTTGCAAAATATACGATTTATGAATGTTAAAAACAATTAATAAATATAATTTGATCAACTGACCGAACCAGAAATAGTTTGCTCTATTGTGCCACCATGCAGCGAAATCCTCTGCACATGGAATAGACTTTCAGTTTGTCAGCACCAATGAGCATCTGGATAAGGCACTGCAGCAGCGGGCGCCATGTGGTGCCATGTTTGCTGAACATATAAGTTTTTCGTGGAAGCCCAAAGCGTTGCTTTTTAGGTGCCTATATTACACCATACAACAAAAGACATGATTTTTGCTTCAGTGCTACTAGAATTCTCATAAGTTTAGCTGTTTTTATAGTTATAACTTGACTACTCGTAGGTAAATATTTTATTTATTGTAATCTTTAAATTTATATTCATAATAAATAACCCGTTTCAGAATGGAGAACTCAGATGTCTCAATAATTAAAGATTTGTTGGAAAATCCATGTTCTCTGCACACCCTGCACGAAAACCTACCTCACGCCACAGCAAAAATTGTTATTTTTTATACAATCTGCCGTCCAAGAGAGCATGGCGATGTGGGAATCACCCCAACTTCCATGAAAGAAGAAATTCTGTCACTACCAGTCTGAAGAAAAGGTTATGTCAGAGGTGTTATTGATATCCAAGACAATGTTCATCTGACATTTATCCTATGAATAAAGAATACTATACTCATATCCTGCTTCATTTGAGTAATTTATTCTGAAAAAAGAGATCAAAACTATGGGCTGGATAATCATGGGTATTTTTGTATCAGAATGCTGTTGCTCATCAATCCCTTTTTGTCTTTGACTTTCTCGTGAAATTTCAAACTACTGTTATGCCACATCTTCTGATTATCCTTCAGATTTCATCATATTTTAAAAAATGGCTTGTCTCTTGCAAGGTTGAAAATTTTTTATTAGCAGATAAAGTTAAAACTGCAATAAAGACATAATTAAAATGGATTCCAGAAATATTTCTAAGAACTTTACAAGCAAATGGCAAAAGTGTCGTATTGTATAAGGGTCTAATTTCAACAGCAGATGTACTTCAACATCTAATTGATAATATTTTTAAACTATGGACTTAGTTTCAGAACTTCCTTTAAGAACTGAATTTTAATATGTATGGAATATGTATGGCTATCAAATAGAGCAACACATCAAATAGAGATTTACTTTAAATTGGTTCCCATTGAGAATGTAAACAAATTAATAAGCATATAAAATCATACAAAGAAGACTATTTATAGAAAAATATTTTATGCATTTGTACCGAGGTACTTTCCCACGGTGATCTGCACGTGCATGCACAGCTGTGGGAGGATTTTCCTAGAGGAATTTAGGACTCCAATTGTTCACGTCAAGTTTAGGGACCACTGCAGAGAAGGTATAGATCATGGAATGGCAGCGTAATGGTCAAGTTCTCACAGAGCTGTAACCGTGAGTTATGGGAGTAGGGGCTAAAAAGTAATGTCAGCTTGCACAAAAGAGGCTACTTTAATGAGCCCACCTGCACTCCCGAAGGGCATACAGATGTAGGAAAATTTCCCGAAAACAAGCGATTGGAAAGGAAGAAAAAAAGGGGCGCTGGAACCGAGGTGAGAAGTTTGGAAATGAAGTTAAGGAGAGGAGTTGAAGTCGGGATTCGAGAGAAGTGGGACAAGAATCCACCAGCACTAACTCATCCCGTGTGCCCGAACACCCGGACTGACTCACCGCACGAAGAAAGCCTGCCTCTACCTGACCCTCTGCACCAACTGTAGACCGACGCATTGCATAAGAAAAGCCCCTGCCTGCTCCCCTGTGCATTTAATATAGGTAAAGATAAAATAATATTTACAGTCACTTAACTTAGGCCTATGTTAATAATGTATCCTTGTTACTAAATAATAACTCCTTATAAAGAGAATTGTAATAATTATAGTGTAAATAGAATACATATATAATTGATGATTATGATATATGATAACCAAGGATGTATTTACAAATGAATGTACAGAATAAATGTCTGAATCTCAATATAAAGTATTATATTCTTTCTGTATTTTCCGAACACTGGTGTTTAGGTTGTAAGTACATTACAACAGCATTTATAACAATTATATAAATTCTGTACTTACATCTGGTGCATCAAAAGATGTATCCTTGTGCCTGTTGATAAAACCTTCAAGATAAGGTTGAAATTTGACAGAAGGTGGGAAAAATGATAAACATACTGCCATGAGTTCCCAACCCAATATGAGACTTTCTCTGTAACATTAATGAAAAACATGAATAAGAATGATAATAATATATTTAAATTAATAAAACTGCTCTCTGAAATAAAAGTGTTTATTCACTCCTGTTAAAATTATATATCACATCAGAAAAGCTACTTAAAATCTTTAAGATAGAAAGAACATGCAAAGGACATGTATGAATTAACATTTGATTCACAAGTAATATTTAAATGTCTTCTTAAATATATAAAACTAAATACCGTAAATGCAAGGATTAAACTATAGTGGCTTTTCAGAAATATGCCAACTGGGATAGTAATAATATAGCATTTCTTGCAAAATTAAGCTAAACATTAGAAGAATATTTATATCTATATATATGTACACATACACACACAATTATGAGTGCAAGAGTTTATGGAGGGACTGATTTACAAATAAGGAGAACCTGTGAACTAGTGAAAATTAAGTACCTTACAGATCTTATAACAGCATTGTAACATTTTTTTTGTAGATTAAGCTCTAATATTATTTGTCCACATTTCAAAATATTTAATGAAAGAAAGATTTCCAAGAATCAAAATATACACAAAATGTTAGAGTAAAATATATTTATTAAATATCTTCTGAGGTATGCAATGTCTCATTCACTGTACTCATTTACAGATTTTAAAAATTTGAGCAGGTCAAACTTCCTTTTTTATGTTTTGTTTAACTTCCATAATGCAATTCCAGGTTATGACATACAATAAATAAGAAAATGGTATAGCAAGCATGAGCACCAAATCCTCCACTATAAATCAGGCCTTGCATGTATGTGTTTTTATATCCCTCCATCTCTCTCTCTCTCTCTCTCTCTCTCTATATATATATATATATATATATATATATATATATATATATATATATATATATATATATATATATATATGTAATAATGGGGTGCATTGCTTAAAATATTTCAGTTTTGGTTTCAAAATTCTATATGTCAATTCTTATAAAATGGCGACATTTTTCTGGTTTTGGGATTTGCACATGGCATTTTGTCAGTGGGATGGGTTTTTAGAATTCGCGAGAACTTTCTATGCAGCATGATTGGCTGTCTCTTGACGTCAATCATGCCGTCGATTCCAGTTTTGAAATGTTTTAAATAGGCGAGCACCAAGGTTCGAAGGGTTGTTCATTGTTGTTCAGGGATTTTCTGTTCCTTGCTAACAGAGCGTAAGGTTCAGATGTGTGTTTTCAGTGTAATCATGTAAGAATGGAATAAAACCAATCAGTTGGGTGAATGTGGACATTTTTTTACTCTGTTTGCTGCACTCATGAGGGCTCCCAATGGACACGACTACATTCCGTGGGTGATAGATGATGTGGGGCTACAGTTTGTCACACACACACACACATATATATATATATATATATGTATATTTAAGATTAAGTCATTTTTAAGTTCACCTGCATTAGGAAAATGATGGTGTAACTGCATAAAGAAATTTTTCCATTACTTTTTTCTACTACTTTTGTTTAAACCAACATAATCAATTTAAAACTTTCTTTCCTTTACAAAGTATAGGGGAAAATGATCTGGGAGGTGCCAAAGGGCTTTCCCCTTTCCAAGGTGTAATATATTTGTTATGTGTGGCAACACCACTATTTTGTTTTGTACTTTGGCAACAGCTTATCATTGTTGATATTTTTACATCTCAGTATGTGTTTGCTATGCATAATTTCAGTTAATAAAAGCTTACCAGATAAGTGTAAAATAAATGCTCATTTATACATCACAAGGCATGCAACATTATGTATATGTATATATATATAGAGATAGAAAGAGAGAAACATATAGATGTATGTGTGTGTGTATATCAATAACATTCTTTGTCAAAGACTAAGCAGAATGATGGCTAAAGAGTATGATGCTGCTCTCTGAGACTGGAGTTTGCAGGTCTTAGTAGTAGCATAGTATATTCATAGCCATTCAGAATTGGCTTTAAATAGTAGGTCTTGATCTCATTAGCAAAAAAGTAGACTGTAGCACTCCAAACCAAACTAATTAAGATTTTTTTTAAAAATATTACGCCTGTCTGAACTCTTTCGAGCATAAAACACCTTACAATCCAATACAGATAAGAAATTGCCCCATTAGATGGGAGAGTCAAAAAGAAACCCAAAGAAATAACATCCTGTAGGGCAGGACAAGAAGACAGGTGACCTCCATGCATTGGGGTTGAAGCACAAAGAACACAGTTCAGTGAATCAGCAAGACCAACTTTGTACAGATGGGCCTGAAGAAAATCATGTCCAGTCTCAAGGCGGAAACAGGCCACACCAGTAGCTTTGGGCAAGGTGCCACATATTTGCCTATCCAAAAAAGAAGACCATCTTTTTTCTGGAAGCAATATCCCTACAACGGCATAGTCGAGTCTTGCAAATATGTTCACAGATGACCCGCTTAACATTTCTTAGAGGGGCACAAGTTTAGGGTTGGTGCAGAAAACAGCCTAATTAAGAATAAACTGAACTAAACTAATTAAGACTAAAATGAACAATTTTTATCAAAGTGAAGAACAGTCATATAAAATATAATAGCAATTCATGAATATTTTTGGAGAAAAAATTTACTCAGAGCAATTAATCTTTAATTAATTTATAACTATTAATTTTATTATTAAAGCATAAAACTGTTAACAAATTAGTAAAAAAAGTAAGCAATCTGAAATGACCAAATTCGTCTTACCTTCTAGGATTATCAGTGGTTTGTCGGCAAATCTGAACGAAAAGTTCATCTCTCACAGATTGTCTGCTCCATCCTTTAGTAGCAATGTCTAAGACCACTGCTTCTACAGATTGACCAGACTTTGTTTTTCTATCACCCATATAAGTCTGAATAAGTTTGAATAATTCACAAGCATCCCGTTTCAAAGACTTGTCAGTTGTCATTATCATAGGTTTACGAATAGGATCCTAAAAAGGAAATAGAATAAAAAGCAGGGTTGATAAAAATCCTGATTAAAAAAAATAAATAAATAAAAAAAAATCTGATTTTTTTTTATTTAATTCGGATTTTTAAAAATTTTTTATTTAAATCAATTTTTTTAATTAACTAGCATTTTTGAAATTTAAATATATTTAAGTATAATGTTTGATACAAGCAAATTAAATTATTCAAGTTAGATGTCTAAATCAATAAATTATTTTTTTTAATATAATAAAAAATACATATAACTAAAATAGATATAATATATAAGAATAATTCATAAATCAGTAGAAAATAATTACTCGCAATATAGGGTTTTTTGCTTATTTTTATTATCTATATCATAATTTAAATAAAGGATACTTCATGTTTATTTACACATTTTACTCCTTCAACTATAGAATTATTAGAAAGATGAGGGTAGACTAAGTGCTAAGTAACCACAATAATTTTTATTTTTTATGAAAATTCGAGATAAATTCCAGAATTTTTCCCAGGTTTATAAAAATAAATAAAATAAAAGCAGGGGGTATGATAATACTTATTACATATTTGGGTGCATTTATTTTTATTTTTTACAGGCACTTCTTAATATTTAAAAAGTCAGGGCATTCTTTTCAAGGTATAATAATGAAAGTTTTACTGTGCCAGTAATTTTTTAATACAAAAGACGAAAACAACATTTGACTGAGAGATAAGAGATAGGAGATAAGAAATGAATAGCAGGTAGGGTGGTATTTTAATGATACAAGGACAGGCAAGGTGCAGCATCCTCCTGAAACCATATGGGAGCAACTCTGGGTTGTCAATATTTTGTTATGTGCTTATTACTAACAGATTTCTTTTAATAATTCAATCTTTAAAAACTGATTTAAATCAATGAATTTTTTCAAAAAATCAACAGATTTAAATCGCTCAACCCTGATAAAAAGCGTTATAAATTAGTTTTTATTTTACTTTTGGTTAAATGCTTTGATAAGCTGAAAAAACTACATTAAAAATTTAAAACTATTATAAATACAAAATTAAAAAAAGAAATTTAGACATATAAGAGATTATAATAGACAGAGAAAAATGATATTTAAAAAATACTGCAGTTTTATCTATATAATAGAAAGTGCTATTACCTTAGACCATGATAGCATATCCTGTATTGTGAACTTCTTCCTGAAAATTCCTTTTTTGTGTCGATTTAAATTGTCTTGGGCATACTTCTCAATATCACTTTCAGTCGACTGTTTTTTGTCTTTGCCAGTATTATTACCTCCCCCAGTTTGAGCCTAAATGAAATGATCAGTATAAAAGACACATTAAAATATGTAAGACACAAAGTCAAAAACACACGATAATGAACATTTATAGTAATACTGGTTTATTTTCTGTATAATTCCCTTTGAAGTGAAAGTAAGCACAACAAAACTGTAAAATTACAATTTAATCTTTCTCAATCTAAAATTACGCAACTTTTTTTCTATGGTAACTAGAGTATATATAGATTAATAAAGATATTTCACTAAACTTTCGGTTTTACTTACACAAAAATTCATGAAAAGTAAAATTTTTAATATTAAATATAAACTTACAAAAATATATACTGATTGAGTAAACTTCTGAATCTAACAATTTACAAAGTTTAATAATTTACTAAAGTTTTATTCATTTATTTTTTTTGTAAAGATTTTCAAAGTGCTCAGAAGACATATGCAATTAACATGAATTAAACAGAAATTAGAATTTACCTCAACTGAAATACAGGTTGACCGTAATTTTTAACTATGTTGGTGGCAATAATTTTACAGTAAGAGAATCCTGGTTTGATGTTTTGAGGCTGTTTACATGATTGAGGAATAGCTATATAAATTGGCTTTTGTGAAACTATGTAGGATAAGAACTAGGAAACTGAATCTTTAAAATAAAATAAGGAGAAAAATAATGGTGAAAAGCTTTTAAATCCATTTACAGTCAGTACTGGCTATATAGTCACCCTGCTTACATGGTCAGTTTTCTAAAGTCCTGTTTAACTTAATAGGAAACGTGTTAAAGTGCACTGCTTATACAGTCATTTTCTTTTTCTTGTTGCCGGTTATAGGGTCAATTTCATGTTTTCAACAAATTTCCAATTTTTTTTTTCATTTTTGTAAGAAGTCAGTGTGAAATCAGAGAGGACCTGAATTCAAGCCTTTATTTTCCTCCTTTTCTCCCGTTCTTGTTTGTGTAGACATCATCTCTCTCAGTTTTATTGCCCCCTGACAAGAGGTGGACATCTGTCTGTTTGAAGTTATCTCACCCTGCTTAAAAGTTGAAATTGAGACGAAACAAGTGAAGGAAAATTTTGTTGCATTTGGATCATACGTCACGAATAAGAACGTTCATTTTTTAATTATGGATTCAAAAAGAAAAAATTTATCAATTGTTGCCAAAAATGAATTGAAAAATTTTAAAAATCTAATATTTTAAAGGCTGCTTTTGCCAAAGCAAATTCGATTACCCAGACGACATTAAACAACATTTTAGCTGCTAAACTTTGGTCCTCAAGTGTTGAAATTGGTAATCAAGAAAGAAAACGTCAGCGCCTTATGGGGATGTGGATAAGGCTCTTGTTCCGCATATATGGTCACCGCTTATGTGGTCTGATTTTTCTGGACCGCTGAGCTCACCATATAACCAATACAGACTGTATCAGTAAAGAAAATATTCACTTCCAGATGAATGATAAATATGAAATAAAATTCCTGCATATTTTAGATGCAATGATTTTGAAGATATTTGGACAGAAAGAACCATATGTTTGATAAAAGTTTTTAAAGTCTATCCTCTATTACCTGTCTTTGTAAAGCTGCAACAGAGTCAATACCACCAGGGGCATCTGTAGTAGCTAACATGGACAGGGGGCGAGGACTCTGGCCATGCAAATGATCAGGCTGGAACAAAAACAAAAAATAATAAAATAAGTCTTCAAAATATTTGTAACAAAATTATACTACATTAAAAAATAAATCAGCCTCTCAGTTCACACATTGACTAACTCCATTTTAAAAAAAAATTACAAATATATTATAAAAGCTTTTAAAAGGTGCAAAGAGTAGCCTATTTACCGACCCCAAAAAAATTATCATTAATCCATGCTGATAACTAAAATTGGGGAATATTGGTTTGAATGAGAACTGAGTGGCATATTTTGTGCATTGACGTTCCAGTTTATCAATATCCAAAAAATGGAGTTAGTCAATGTGTGCACTGAACGGCTCAATTCATTTAACATCAGTTAAAGTTTGAAACTTTGACTATATTTATTGCACAGTTTGTTAAATCTATGACCGAAAAACAGATAATTATTCTATAAATCAGTGATCACCAAACTTATGAAACTTTTGAGCAATCACACCATTTTTAAATCCTACTGTAAGCTACCAAAATTAACCAGGACAGAAATAAGATCATTCTTTTAAAAATGTTTACAGATTTTATTGCTTACAAATGTACAAATCTATAAAATAGGAAATCAATTTCAATAAAACCATATATAAGTAAAAGGAATTGAATTGTATAAAAGAAAAAACATCTGAAGTTATCAATAATTTATTAAAAAAAAAAAATTTTTTTTTGATTGAGTTATTAACTTTAATGAATAGGGTGGCACTCTTTTAAATCCTCAAGTAATTTTGTTAAATTGGTAGTGGCTGCCATTTAAATACTATTATTCAGATGTCCATCAGTCATTTTATTTCTGTACTTGTTTTTTATAAATTACATACTGTCCAAAAAAAATCTCACACACACATGTAGAGTTAATGATTGTCTTTACTTTTAAACCAAATTTTACCAGAACTGGATATTTTTCTTTAGGAACAAGAAACCAAATATTTTCAGAGCTTGAAGAAAGCAATTTTAAAGATAAAGCTATTTTTTGAGTCATCTGTCTAAGGTCAGTGGTATCACACCAGAAGCCAACTTTAGTGTGACACTGCAATCTACTGAAAATTATCCTTCAAGCTACCGTGATTTTGCACGTATAGTCTGCACCATCCTGTAGTCCAAGGGCGCGATTTTTTATTTAAAAAATTTCATAAATCATCAGATTGTCCACACCACTAGATAATGTGGGGACTATAAGTGCAAAAATAGCTTTTTAGTATGACAATATTAAATCATTTTATGAATAAAAACCTAAGTACAGTAAAGTGTCGAAATATCTCTATTCGACTCTATTAATTACACCCTTTTAAAAATTGAAATCATTTCTTCTGCCATAGCCTCGGAGACGAATTTTAACGGAAGAAACAGAGTGTCCTACATTTCTCTGTTCGAGAACCCAGCTATGTAAATCTCTTCTAATGCAGGCTATTGTATTTTTCCACTGCGATTGGATCGCTTTCTTCCCATATTTTTAATGTTTCCTTCTGCTTGAGCCAATTTCTTACAGCTTTCTCATCAAATTTCTTGAACCCATCTATTTGGTGTTGTCAATCGGAGCTGTAAATAGTGCTATCGACATTTTCCCTTACTTCAGGACACAATTTAAGATTGCACTACTTGCTACTACTGATTTGTTCTGCTTTATGGGTGGTATTTTTTTTTTCAAGGTTTATTACTGATATGATACAATGTTTTCTTCAGTCGTTTGCGACGAATGCTTTTTTTTCCCCCCCTTCTTCCAATTTTGATGATTTCAGGAATGAACAACTGCAGATAGTCTGCAGACCATAAGTGTGAAATTATGGTACTAGTAGCTTGTGATTGAGTGTTTGGTAATCTCTGCTCTAAGTAAGTGAAAACTTGAAAAAAAATATGGCCTCAAAAGGAAAATACTGCAATTAAAAATTTGACAAGTACAACCACAAAAGCTGCAATTTATATATATAGAATAATATGACTTATATAAGAAATAAATTACCTGAAAAAAAAATTCTTTCCATGGTAAATGTATTGCAAAAAAGTATTTAACTTGAAATTTATAGAAATCAGACTTATTAAATTTTAATTTCTACCTTAACTGAATCAACATATGATCAAGATCAAGCAAATATAATCTTGATTATAAATTCAAACTAAATAAAAACAGAAGTTTTAAAACTTTTATATAATAACATATTTATGCACAACTTATTGAGTAGATCAATTGCACTTAAATGAAATCCTATGTTCTTATAATAAAGTAAACAAAAGGTGCAGTTATATTTTAAGCTCTCGAGTAATCATGCTTATAAATAATAATTCTGAAAAGATTAATATATAATAAAATATTCTAGGCAAAACACTATTGTTGATAGTAACTAAAGCTGTAAAAGTTAAGTTTCATTATTAAAAATTAAATGTTATAATGAAGCATTTTACCTGAGATTTTTCTATTGATGGAGAGTGACTAGGAATCAAATTTGTATTTTTTCGTCTCAAAGATGAATGCCTTGTACCTGTAAATAAAAAAACAAAGTTTTAATTTAGAGGAAACTTTCAGTAACAAGTGATAACAGTCATTATATTACAGCTAAAAATAGTATTATTAAACAATAAAAATGTATATGCATTTATCAGTTAATAGAAATATTTCAATTAATAAAAAAATGAAATCAAATTAATAAATTAACAATTTCTGAGAAGTAATACTTGATTTTTATGAATACAAAATTTATTTTTATTTCCTTACAGGCAAGAAACGATTAGAGTCATTATATGTTTAAATCAAAGGTGGGGAATATATACTACATCAATGTAGAAGAAAGAATCCTGTGGATACAGCTAACGAACTTTTCATTCTCATCATACAGCACATTCTACAGACATTTGTTATATTCTCAGTCCGCTGTAGTCACTGATGAAGTCAACTTAATTGTGATTATGGTGTCCATTTTGAGATGAAATTAAATATTTACTTAATTGGCAGTGAGAGTCATCAAATAAAAAGAAACAAACATCCATTTAATGGCACAAGCCCAAGCTATTCTATTTTAGATGCCATAAGTATTTAAAACTATCCTTAAGTAAAAGTGCCAACTTATTTGTCTGCTAATGCCTCATTTTTTAGGAGATGAAAAGAATTCTTACAACAGCAATACTACATTATGTGGTAATAATCCCATGCTGTGAAGATATTATCTTGTTGATCCAATCTTCAAAAAAGCACCCATTGTATGAAATGCAGATGAAATATTAAGTTTATTTTAGATTTAAACAATTCCTTTGACATTGTCATGATAATTCTTTCAGTATCATACAACTTGAAGAAGAAAAAAACTTTTTTTTTAAAGTCAACTACAGCCAGGATGAGATGAGTAACTTTGGTTGGAAGTGTTAAGGTAATTTTCTTACAAGGGCTAATGAGATTAGGACCTATAGATGTCTTGGTGTTGATATGCAGTTAACATAGTATTAATAAATGATATTGTTGAGAACCAGTGAACTTAAAAAGAGACAAGCTAAGAATCATCTCCTATATAATAACAGCCTATGTAATCTGCCCATCTATTCTTGAATTTATGAAGTGGTTGGACCTGGAATAGATAGAGGCATCCATATTGGATTCTTGATGAGTTAGGGTTAGCAAAATCCAAATCAAGTAAGTTTATCTTCTCCTAAACTATAGATCTGATTCTAAAATAAATAGTATCAACATGCTTCACATCACAGAGAAAAATACTGTCATCTTTAAAAGTTCGAAATCCACCTCTTCCTCCCTTTTCAAGTGTTTAATGCAGTTATTTCAAGCCCTATTTTCCCCTGCTAAGAGCAGGCAATTAAATTTATCAATTTATCACATAATAAATAGGTAAAAATAACATTTTTTTTCTAGCATTATAACGTCATTCCTTTAACCATCTCATTTAATCATTTCTTATTTTAAATTATTTGAATATTGTCTGAATTATTTTTATACATTTTATCACTGCACTTAGATATTACATAAATAATTTTCTTTTATATTTTGCTTAAATAATAGATTAGGTAGATATGCTGTAATTTAAAATTTAAGCATCAATTATTTTTTGTTGCAATGAAAATTTTACCACCACTATTAACAACAAATTCTTTTTGTAAAAGTGTAGGAGTCTGTAAATATCTAGGATTTAAGTTATATATCTTTGAAAATTAAGAAGTTTGTTCATTTGTTTTTTGTACAATACCACTCAGTTTGACTAAATAATTTCAATGTAATTCTAAACTGCATTCACAGAATTAGGAGACTTTAGAGGAGTATGAAGATAAATATTGAGCGTATACCAAAGTTTTCTCAGCCAAAACATAAACCATTTTTTTAACCTGCCTCATAGGGTACTTTACAATTCAGGAATATTAAAAATTTTACTGATCCCATCATATGACGGGCTATATGCTAGTTTTAGTTTGTAGATTGTTGGAAGTTTAAATGATTCATGAGAGGAATTGCCAGATAATGAGGATGTTACTGATCAATCTGGTCTTTTATATAACATAACAGAGTTGTCTCTTGATGAAAACAAATGCTTATGAATGAACAAATGTTTATGAATGAAAAATGTATGCAGAATGAATGAATGAATAATGAATTCGCCTTTATGGCAGCTCTTGAGTGATTCCTCAAGAGCAGGGCACTGCGATCAGAGGTCAATTGTACCCAAACCCAGGAAGAATAAAACAAAACATGACCTAAAAGCACCTATGAGAAAAGGCCACAAGCTGATGCAAATCTCAGTAGACAACTGACAGGGATGTCCTGCAGCTTCCAAGGCTCAAGAAGGTGGCGACCAAGGTGCTCAAACCTAAGAGCTGAGAAATACTCGCAATTGCACAAAATGTAGCGAGCAGTCTCCTCCTCAAGATAGCAGCCCCGACACAAGTGATCAGAAAGGCTCAAGAAGGTGGCGACCAAGGTGCTGAAACCTATGAGCTCAGAAATACTCGCAATTGCACAAAATGTAGCGAGCAGTCTCCTCCTTCAAGATAGCAGCCCCGACACAAGTGATCAGAAAGGCTCAAGAAGGTGGCGACCAAGGTGCTCAAACCTAAGAGCTGAGAAATACTCGCAATTGCACAAAATGTAGCGAGCAGTCTCCTCCTCAAGATAGCAGCCCCGACACAAGTGATCAGAAAGGCTCAAGAAGGTGGCGATCAAGGTGCTCAAACCTAAGAGCCGAGAAATACTTGCAATCACACAAAATGTAGTGAGCAGTCTCTTCCTCAAGATAGCAGCCCCAACACAAATGATCAGAACTAATCCCCATGCAGAAGGAAAATGCTTTTAACTCTAAACTTGATCAGTATGCTTGATCGATGGTAAATTAGTATTTAATCCTTAAAGCCCAGCTGAGTTCTTAGAATAATATAGATCAGGGCTGTCCAACTGCAAAGAGCCTACGGGCCAGAATTCCGGTCACTGATCACCTGGCGGGCCGCAGTTTTAAAAGTTGAACAATAATCTCTTACCTCTTATACAATAACAATTAATAGTTGAATTATTAATTATAAAACAATGGAACAGAATGATTATAAAACAATTTGCTTCATTTTAATGGGAAATCTGAGACCGATCAGCCTTCTTTACAAGGGCAGGAATGTCAGCATCGATGTTTGTCGTTGCCAACAGAAAAAGGTCTAACAATGAACTGTCGGAGAGAGAGCTCCAAATAATAACTTTTTCGCCGAAAAAGCACTTTCGCATAAATATGTGCTCCCAAACATGGAAGTTATTTTCAGTCCTAAGTCCCGCAGATTTGGAAATCTTTCAGTTGGAAGCAACTTGAAGAACTCGCCCCCCTCCTTTAGGTTCTTGTTTGAAAAAATGGGTCAGCCTGGAGATCACAGAGCACTAATTGTAGGTTGGCCGGTTGTTCTTCAATACTTACTGTGACTGAGTTACTAAACAGAGCCACGTCATTCTTGATGCATTCAAAATCTGAAAATCTTGTGTTGAATTCATCAATAAATAGGCTGCAAATCAGGGCAAAATTCAGAAAAATTCAAAAACTTTAGGGACCTCAGCTTGACTAAGAATGGTCGATGCTTCTTGATACCATAAAATTTCAAACAAAGAAATATGCTGAATAAGAAGTTGGTGGGCCGTATGCAGCCCGCCAGTTGGACAGTCCTGACATAGATGAATTGGCAATTAAGCAAAATATGATTCAAAGCTATCAGGAAGATTATTCAAGCTTGATGCACAGGTTAATATTTATATAACAAAATATAATAATATTAAAAATTTTATGTTCTTCAATATTGTGGTTAAAAGGATAAAAAATGTAAGGTGCGAGTTAAAAAAAATTTTTTTTTCCAATTTTTATCATTATTGTTAGGAAATAAAAAAAAATAGATTTCTTCCTTACAATATCACCTCATTATTCATCCGATGCGTTTAAGTTTCAGTCAACTTTAACCGTGACTGAAACCTTCATGTAAATCTCCTGCCACATGTGTGTATTTAAGCCTAGTCAGCGTTGTTAGCTGGGGAAGCATTTCTAGCTAACGCTGCAGGTGAATAGCTTGTTTAATTTATGTATTAAGTCGATACATGTTTAATTTTTCATAAATAAAATTTTAACTTAAAACCTTCGAAGTGTAAATTTTATTGAAATCCTAAAACTTCATCAAACCTCTGACGACTCTGCAATTTTTAGAAGTGTTGGAAAACTATATGAAATTTGATTAATTTTCCATCAATTATAATAAGAGTTAACCTAAAATACATACATATATAGGGTTTAGTTTCATGTTTTTATTGCATTTTTTGTAAAATAAAAATAATTAAATTAAAAGAAAACTTACTAGACAAATGACTAGCATCGATTTCTTGGAAATTAGGAGGAGGTTCACAATATACTTCATCATCTTCATCATCATCAAGGTAACGAGTATCATCTAAATACTCTTGAGATGAAGAATCTTGATGACTCATTGCTTCATCATCAGCAAAGTCATCATCCTCTTCTCGATGGCCATCAGAATCATCATCACTTTGTGACAACGAATCATGATCATCTCCAAAGAAGTCACCAAAATGGTATCCTGTATTTATAAATAAGACAGTTACATATCCTTAAAAGTTAAAAAGGTAATAATGACAATAATTGATAACTATCCTAAACTTGAAAAAATTTATTAGAACCATAAAATAACTGAAATTAGTAAATGATTAGATTATACATTTCTTTCTCCTACATGGTTTTGAAAGTGTTAGTGAAACATAAAATTGAGCATTTAATTGTAATCAAACAAATATTTATTGTTAATTAATAAATATAATAAGTGTCTAAAAAAATGTGCAATAAAAAAACTTAGCTACTTTTATGTACTTGCTGCACTTACTACCATACAATGACAAAAACAAATTATCAAGGTCTAGTAATAAGTACAGGGTATCTGCCAAAATAAAATTTTTCAAATCCATGACTTTTCATGACTTTCCCTGATTTAGCAGATCATTTTCCATGACTTTAAAAAGCTTTCATTAAAGTACATATGAATAAAACTTCTGATGTACATACAAATAAATATATGCTTTTAGAGAAATTACAGGAATTTTATAAAAAAAAAAAAACAACCTATAAACTTACTTTATAAGTGTTAATAAACTCACATACATAAAAATAAATTGTTGTATCTACATACCTAAGTTTAATCATATAGCATTTTTTCAATCAAAATGTTTCCAATTTGAATTCAGGGTACTTTGGTATTATCCAGGTGACCATGAATAATAGCCAAATATAACCCTATAATGTTTATATACAATATCCCTAAACTCAGTAACTTCAGCCAAATAACAAGTAAAAATAGAATTAAACAATTCAATAAATTTTTTTAATCAGTAGTTAGCGGATCCATGACTTTCCATGACTTTTACTCATTTTACTTGAAAAATCATGACTTTCCATGACAAAATTAATCCATTGTCTAAATCCATGATTTTCCATGACTTTCCAGGTGTGCGGAAACCATGTAAGTACCAGCAACACCAGTTTTAACTGGGAATAAAAAAACTGTAGTAGATATAAAAAGATTTTATACTTCTGTGACAGCTACTATTTCTCATACATTCTTTTGAACTAATAAATAAGAGTTTGGAGACATGTCAATACCTGAAATTTCATTCAGATATTTTTTAATGTCAAAAGTCAGAGTATAATTACTTTTAAAATCAAGAGAAAAAGATTCAGAAAGTCACAGCAAGTGATTAATATAAAGGTTATTGTAAAAACATCAAGTATTTTGAAACAAAGCTTATAAAAAATTTTTCGTAAATATTTGAACGACATAAAAAATTTTCACTCTGCAGATAATTAAATTTTTGCAGTCAATTTAGGCTATAATAATTTGTTACTATTATGTATAATAAAATTTCAAAATATTTTTAAATTTGATTAAGCTTGGTTCCCTTTTTGAAAATTTACCATTTAAATATATTTTTCTCTATTTTTCTACCGATTTACTAAATATTTACATTAATTTTCTGTTTTATTATCTAAAAATTTTGCCCACTTAGAGAAGTGGTTCCCAACTTTTTCTAGGCCACTACCCCTATTTATAAGAACAGAAAATTCTACCCACCCCCCTTATTCCATTATAGTTAATTATATCAAATATTGAAATATTGTTGCATTTTACATATACCTATTTTATTAGTCCATTTATCTATTATGAATTACAAAGTAAAAATAAATTAAAATGACAATGAAATGTAGTTAAAAAGTCAGAACAAAATCAATTTAAAAAATAATAATGAGTGGTGGGAAAGGCTTATTGGTTCCGTCAAAAGATGCCTTCGAAAAACTTCGGGTAAGGCTCTTTTGGACGACGCTGGTTTGATCACTGTACTATATGAGATATTGAAGCCGCTCTTAACAGTAGACCGATTGCTCATGAATATGGAATCAAAGATGACACTGAGGAAGCTTTAACGCCCTCACACTTCCTTAAAGGAAAGAAATTAACTACTATTCCTTCCAGCCCTACAAATTCTGAAACATCTTTAAATCGTAAGTGGAAAAATCGCCAGCATTTGATGGACTCTTCTTGGAAAAGATGGCAAAAGAAATATCTAATGGACTTGCGTACATTTCACCAAGTGCGAAATCCATTTGAAACAAATAAGATCCGGAAAGGGGATATTGTCTTACTACAAGATGTTCGACATCGCCACACCTAGAAAAAGGCCCGTGTTGAGGAGTTAATCCTTGGCAGCGACAAGAAAGTTCGTACTTGTGTACTACGCACCAATGGACGCACTATTACTCGACCTGTGCAGCTGGTCATCCCCCTGGAGGTTTACCAGGGTGGGGAGGATGTTGCGACGAACGAAAAACGTGCTAGTAACAACTAGCATTTCACTTTTTTGAGAATGGCATCACTTACGTTGTTAATTATATAAATGTTACCTGTTCTTTTTTGTAATTGTAAGTTAGGAAATAAATACTTGTGTAAAATTACTATCTCCTAACATCTGGTGCCGAAACATTACCCGTCGAACACATTTACGGTAAAAGAATTTACCGTAAATGGTAAATTTTACCGTCATGGTATTACCAAGCAATAGTAATTAACCATCACTTGGTAAATTACTATCTCCTAACAAATGAGATTGTTGGGGCTGATGGAATTTTACCAATTTGATAATGTCTGGTTCCAATTTCATTAATATAAAAAAACTTTTAGATAGCTAGATAAAATGATTTATTTATGAAGAAGGTATTTTCAAAGTATTTCATGAATTTCCTAAGTAGGTAAGAATACCCCACCCCCTGCATCTGCTCTTGAAGCTCCACTGCTCCTTTTAATGACCACTGGAGTTCAGTACTGTTCCTGTTGGTTACCTATTCTCTCCCATATTTCTACTAAGAACTGAAGAAGTTTATCCATTATTGTCAATAGTTAAAAAGTTTCTTTTGAATATACTTTTGTAAGAATCTAATTTTTGATTTTCTTCTACCCAAATGCATAATGTATACAAGTTTTCTATAATGTTTTAATATTATGTTTAAGTTTTTTATTTACTAAAATTATCTTCAATGAATAATACATACCCTGCAATTGAGCCTGTTCGATTAGGTAATGCTGTATACCCAAAGGATAAGGTTGACTGTCTGTTCGAGAATCCCATGGTGCTGAATAATCCAAATTGCTGTAGAGTGCTGTTGGTTGTTCTTGTCTGAAGGAATTAGCATTACTTTTGGAATCATGGGCCATTGCTCCTGAATAATATGAACTGGCCATTTCTCTGCTGTCTTGAGTATGATGTATTTTACCTCTTAACTGTTCTTTTTCATAAGGAGAAACCTTCGACCCCATCTGCAGCTGGCGCAAATTAGGAGAAGTAGCAGACTCAGAGACACTTTTTTGTTGACTATCTAGAGACATTAAACTGGTTTGTGATACAAAGCTGCTGTCTAAGCCACGAGCTGAATCTAACGACTGTGGGGAACTGTCACTTGAGCCATGTGGAACATCACTAAATACAAAAAGGCTACCATCTTCACCCCCTATAACCTGAACTTCACGATTTGGCACAATGGGAGGGCTCTGAGGACTAGAAGTGCTGGAATCAGATGTACTGCGTGACCATTGCCGCCTAATATTTGCAGATGCATTGGAAAGGCCACAATCACGCATACTATCTGACTGAGGAAATGCTGAAAAAAAGTTTGTTTTAGGAGATAAATCTTCACTGCGGTGCTTTCTATGGGGTTGAGGTTTCTGTGCATCAGAAGCTCGAGAACCTACAGTGTGGGCAACATTGCCTTGATCATCAATGCTGTGATGTTTCCATGAAGTGCTGGTAGTACCACGTTCATGGTCAAGGGAGCGATGCCTCCTATTAGATTCTAAGGACTTTTGGCTAGGTCTATGATCATATACAAGACCATTTTGTTCTGGGCTGTGATCATGCATTTTGTGGGAAAAGGATGAACCATCAGAAGAGCATGAATCATGCTTCCTAAAAATTATAAGCAAAATATTTTTAATTCTTTAGACAGTTAAAAATAAAATGGTACATAACTAATGAAATTTTAAAAGTAAAATTTTACATTTTAAATATTACATAAAATAAGTATAAAATTATATTACAGCAAATGAATCATCTTTTCCTTAGAAAAAGGAGGAAATAGATTTTTGAATACATTGATCGGATAAACTGAGCAGGGAAATGCATTTTAAAATCAATAATTTTCATCAAGCACAACACACTGGACATTAAAATGTGAAAGGAGAATGGGTTTTATAAATTAATAGCTAGTAAGTTTTTGGGTTTAATTTCATTAGGATATTTAAAGTTACATGTTTTAGTGAGTTTTGCTTGATGTTTAAATCTTTGTATTCCATAATGGTTCAAATGGTTGTTAGTAAATTTCCTCACTCCTTGCAGCTAAGTACAGAGTCTTTCATGTGAGAGGGACAAGAATTATCTATTGTAAGAATCAGAACAATCAATATATGATATAAAACTTATACAGTAAGTTCAGGGCCATAACTTGGTTCTTTAGCGCCCGTGGCAAGAAACTGGTCTGTGCCCCTGCCACCAAATATAGTGAGAAAATATATAAACATGTTATATATATATATAAAAAAAAAGAAGAACGAAAATCCTGTTGTACAAAACTCTCATAAGACCAGTGCTAACTTATGCCTCTGAGACTTAGTCACTTACGTCAAAAGAAAAAAAATGCTTGCACTCTTTGAGAGGAGAGTGTTGCGGACCATTTTTGGCAGTGTTTTTGACAGGGGAGCCTGGCAGAGAATATTTAACTTTGAACTGTACAAGCTTTACAAAGAGGATGAAGTCATCAAATTTATCCGGCTGAATAGAATGAGATGGGCTGGACATCTATTGCGAATGGATGCAGATTGGGCTGCTTTAAAAGTTTTTAATGCAGTCCCCTTTGGACAACGACCAAGGGGCAGACCAAAATGGCAGTGGATCAACTGCCTGGAGTTGGACTTTGGTCTCATAAAAATTAGATGCTGGAGGTCCCAAGCACAAAAGAGAGCAGGATGGGAAAAACTTCTTAATAAGGTGAAGGCCCACAACGGGCTGTCGGGCGAACTATGATATATATATATATATATATATACATATATATATATATATATATATATATACATATATATATATATATATATATATATATACACATATATCATACAATCAGAATGAACTCACATAAATATTTTGTTTATTCTTAAAATGTTTATATATATTAATTATATAAACTATATATATATTAATACTTAATAACATATATCATACAATCAGAATGAACTCACATAAATATTTTGTTTATTCTTAAAATGTTCCTAGCATATTAATCTAAAACTTTAATCTATTTTACTTATTAATACTTAAAAATATTTTTAAATAGTTTGGAAATAGTTTGCTGATAAACTGAACAGTTTATTTGAGAGGATTATTTTTTATTTAGATGTTGAATCTTTATAAAAAAATTGGCAAATTTCTAAATATAAATTTATAGTAAGGCATATTAGGAGTGTTTGGTAAACATTTTATAAGAATCTATAACAAGTTTAGTAAATAGAAGCATTTTAAAAAATAAGAAAATTCATAAAAAATAATTTATAGACACATTGGGTACTATAAGAAAAAAAAGTTTTTTTTAAAAGCTTCTCCTTATTTCTACTTGGGGTGAATCGTCCTTTTTTGGACCCATTTTCCTCATGGTGCGGCGGTCCTAAGACTGATGCGCCCGTGACAAATGCCACCTTTGCCACACCTTAGTTATGGCCCTGAGTACGTTAGACCAACCTAGAGCCAACTTAGACCAAAAGAGAAGAGGATTTTGAACGCTTTTGGTTATCTGAGTAGAATTCTTCTACTTGGCACTATTGTCTGGATCAAACCCTCAAAGTCATTTCCAGTGAGTAACCTTTAATATTTTTAAGTCTTCTTCAACATCATTAAGACATCTGAGTACAGATCTTCCTTGTTTTTTAGTGTCTCCAGGCTGGTTGGGAGTTCATATCTTAGTGGGATTGTTATCAACTTATCTAAAGAAGTGTCCAAGGTACCGTACCTCATTCGACTTGATTTCATAACTTTAACAATATCTGGCTGTTTATACTGATTATACAGTCTGTATCGGTTACATGGTCAGCTCAGTGGTCCAGAAAAATCAGACCATATAAGCAGGGTGTCCATATATGCGGAACAATACAACCCTATTGAATAGTGACAGGATTATATTCACCTATCAGAATGTACTACTCATAACCAAATAATTATACTTTTAAGAACATTTTAAAAATTAATTCGAGAAGTAAAAACTACATTAAAAATATGCAATATTTTTTTTTTTTTTGGGGGGGGGAGGAATTTATTAGCTTACCTTAATAATCAAAGTACAGCACACTTACGTACATTCATGTTCAATGTATTTAAAAATAATCAGATATATAAGATTGCTTCCTTTTGTTGGTTGTTAACACAACTTTTTCCAAGTCCCTAATAGCTTTTAAATGATCATCTACTGCTTCGGAATTAGAAAAATAACACCTGAGGTCATGTATGAGAGAGATAACTTCAACCAATAAACAGACAGATGTCCACTTGTTATCAGTGGGGGGTGAGAACTGAGAGAGAAAGGAAACTCCGACGATGAGTCTTCACAAATAAGAAAGGGGGAATGGGAGGTAAATAAAGGCCTGAATTCAGTTCCACTCCAATTGCATGCATTGACTTCTTTAAAAAAAAAAAAAAAAAAAAAAAAAGGGAAATTTGTTGAAAACATGAAGCCGACCATATAACCGGTAACAAGACAAAGAAATTGACTGTATAAGTGGTGTGCTTTAACACATGTTGCCTATTAAGTTAGACGGGACTTTAGAAAACTGACCATATAAGCAGGATGCCCTTATAAGCGGGTGACCATATAACTGGTACTGACTGTAAATTGTATGATTATACAGAAATCACCAGATGTTATTTTCTTGCACAGCATAAAAAAAATTTGCATAGTATTTTTCTTTCAAAAATTAGTAGTGTTTTGAATGAGCTTACTAAAACTCCAGCTTTTGCTGCCATAGAGGACTAGCGGTTAAATTAGTATTTTATACATTTAGGGTAGGATTAAAAAGTTTAAAAATGATAGAAAAATTTTAAATAGCTAGCAAAATATAAACTAGATCTTTATTTCAATACAATTTGATTTGGTATGCTTCAGTTAACTATTTGCTACATAAGAGACTTCAACCTACTACTTAAAAGCTGATTTTCTTATGGCTATAAATATTTTTGTCAACAGAAGGCTACATAGATACCAAAATCAGAAAGCAATCAATTTATTCAATTAATATTGAATAAATTTAATTCTGGATAATACAGGAATAACAAGTTAGTTGACATAGAAAGCTAAGAGACAACTAAGTTACAAGTTTGAGTCTGAAATTATTACAATCATGACCTTGCTTTAACCTTTTCAGTTCTAATGTTGCCTGTGGGAGATACTAAATGACACATGTCCACACCATTTATTCTAATGCTTCTAGATTTGTTAAAAATTATTTCTATATCTTGTAAATAGATGGCTGTATACGGCAAGAATTATATTATTCACTGAAATATGTTTCATTGCCATAAATTCATTATTTAAAGTTGGTTTCATCACTGAGTAGGTTAAAGTGCATTTATGACCTTGCTTATTTATAACCATGGGAATTAGGAAACCTATAATTTTGAACTTCCTAATTCTCAAATTTTTGGCATGGTAGAATATTTTATCCTTTTAACAGAAATAAAGGGAAAGTTTAAAATTAAATGTTTGAGAAAAATATCAACTTTGAGAAATATACAAAATAAGAAACAATTTTAGTGCAATCATTTAAATATAACTGATGGAAACCTCTTTATTTATAGCATACTAACCTATGGCTTGAGTGTGCTGACGAAACAACAGGAGAGGGTTGAAGTCGTCCATAATCATTAGAACGACTAGAATATGAATTTGATGTCTGACTTGGAAACTGTGCATCTCTCCTAATATCAGGAACAGTCGAATCCTCGCTATAAGATGGGCTTCGTGAAGAATAAGCAGGTCCTGAGGGGCTAGAAGCATGCCTGTGATGGTGATGTCTGTGATGATGCTGCAAATATAAACAAGAAAAGATAGTTTCTAATTCTTGTTTAATTTTTATAAATTAAAATAAAATAGGTCAGAAAAAGTTAATTGCAATATCAATCCCATTTGTTTAAATAACACTGAAAAAAAAATATATATTTGATCATTGTACAGGGTATCTGCCAAAATAAAATTTTTCAAATCCATGACTTTCCCTGATTTAGCGGATCATTTTCCACGACTTTAAAAAGCTTTCATTAAAGTATATATGAATAAAACTTCTGATGTACATACAAATAAAATATATGCTTTTAGAGAAATTACAGGAATTTTATCATAAAAAAACTATAAACTTACTTTATCAGTGTTAATAAACTCATACATAAAAATAAATTGTTGTATCTACATACCTAAGTTTAATCATATAGCCATTTTTCAATCAAAATGTTTCCAATTTGAATTCGGGGTACTTTGGTATTATCCAGGTGACCATGAATAATAGCCAAATATAACCCTATAATGTTTATATACAATATCCCTAGAGATAAACTTATATTTTGTGCAAAAATCTTAACTAATTTTTATTAAAAAATAATTATTATAGTATTAATAAAATTTTAATCTACAATTTAAGAAAAAACCAGAATAATATACATTTACCCACCCATTAAGCTTTCTTGCTTTGAGTTTCCTTGGTGAACAAATTTTACTTGGCAATAGGATCAATTGGATAATACATAAATACCAAACTCAGTAACTTCAGCCATATGACAAGTAAAAATAGAATTAAACAATTCAATGCATTTTTATTTAATCGGTAGTTTAGCGGATCCATGACTTTCCATGACTTTTACTCATTTTACTTGAAAAATCAAGACTTTCCATGACAAAATTAATCCATTGTCTAAATCCATGATTTTCCATGACTTTCCAGGTGTGCAGAAACCATGATTGTATTAAAATTTGAACATAATTTATTAATGAAAATATTGATTTGAAAAAATATAATAAAATTTCTACAATTAACTTGTGTATTTTATTTGATGATTAACTGTAAAGAGACTATTCACTAAATCAATTATCAATTTTAAAGACAATACTAAAAATCATTATAAAATAAAACAGTAAAAGAAAAAAAGAATAAATTCATTTCCCTTCTTGGTACGATAACTCATCTTGTTGATATTCCCAATTATATTACTTTGCTTGATCTTTGTTAATGTCCAAATTCATGTTATCTTTAAACCATAATATACAGTCAAATTAAGTTGGTTTTTATATGTAAAACAGCATCTAGTGATCTTAAAAATGCTCTAGTTAATTATAAGTGGCCTAAAATACAACCCCTTAATAATCAGAAAATATTTTCAAATGCAGAAACTTCTTTGGATAATGATCCTAACTGTTTAAATCCCAGTAAACAGTTCACGATATCCTATTCATTACAAACATTTCTTTCAACCACTCTAATTGTACAAATTTGGTTCCCACATATCTCCTTCTCTCTATATGCAAGGCCGTAGGCAAGGTGGGAGATTTAGGGGAGCGTTCCACCTCCAAAATTCTAAAAAGACCATTTAGTGGAAAGAAAATGGACCATGTGTTTGGTTGTTTCATCTGCCTCACTGTGCATAGACAACAGTGTACTTAGAACAGTATGTTTTGAGACGTTGAATTATACAGAAGGTGCAAAATGTATTCAACCATCAAGAGCAGATTGATAGCACTTTTAGCAACGCATCACAATATTGATACACAATTGGAAGAAATTATGAAAATATTTTGTAAATTTTAAAGGCAAGCATTTATAATATAAAGATAAAAAATTTACACATCATTTTCTTTCAAAATTACTCTTTTTATTGGTTATACTTCTGTTTTAAAAATTAGAATGAAATACCATGTATAGTTTTCAGTGTCAATTTTACTATTGAATTGATTGTATAGTTAGTTCATTACTCATTTTAGGCTTTAAACTTGTTCGTTATATTATTTTTTTAATCATTTTGATATTTTAAAACCCCCACTGTATTTTGATACTCATTAGGGGTATACATACATAAGAAAGCCTGTAGTTTTACTGAAGTATCATTCACAAAAACAATGTCTTTTCCCTTGGTCCCCCTTCGAATATAATTTCTGGCTATGGCCCTGCTCTATATGTATTCTAAAATAGCTTTATATCCACATAACACCTGGTAGGTATAATGCAAAAATTTGCAATGATATAGGGAAATAAATATTTATGTTGTACACATACTCCTTTTAAAAATTTAAGGTTTTCTCTGCAAAGAAGTATTATGTGCTTTATGCCATGGTAGATATAATGGGAAATATTTACAATGAAAAGAAATTTTCAAGTATCACACTTTTTTGTAACTGGATCATAAAACTTGGGCATCAGAGTAAAAGCACCTTCAAATTAAATAGAAGTTTGTAACCAGATATTATGGTCTTAGAAATAGGATACTTTGAGTTCAGAGTTATATCAAAATCTAGTCAGTACTTCAAAAGAAACTGGCTCGTAAATCTTACACAAACTGTAAGCTTTTAAAAAACATCTTTTCGATTTAAATGAAATTTAAAGCCAGGTATGACAGGTACAAAGACACTACACATATAATCAGGACCGTAGCCAGAAATTGTTTTCCGGGAGGGGGGGGGAAACAAAGAGGAAAATCATTGTTATTTGTGGATGATAATTCAGTAAAACAAAATTCAAGTATTAAGGCAGGGATGAGATATCACAATGATCCATTTTTAAATAAAATAATTAAAAAGATTTGATGACATTGTTATCTTCTTAACTAGAAGAGAGAAAATATAGCAGAGAAAACGTTACATTTTTAGACAGCAGATTGGCAAAACTTTGTATAGCCAAAGAATTTTTTTTTACACGTTCTTATATAGCTCTGTAGATGGCACCTACACACACGTGGAACATTTTCTTTTGACGAAATGGTTTTCTAGAATTTCGGGAGGGGATCCCCCCCTTGCCAACAGTCTTGCATATCATACATAGTGAATAAATACTTAGGACTTAAAAATGAAGGTATGTGTGATAAATGGAGTCATAAAAGAGCCAAGTCTATGAATGTTGTCCATCACCCCTTCAATTAAAAATATAAAGGAGGGTACAAAAAGTTATTTCAAGAATTTTATTCAAGAAAGGAGCTTAATAATAAAAAAAAGATATATGGCCATGTTTTCGAGAATTTATGCAAGAAAGGAATCTTGGAGAAATAAAATTATAAAATACAAATAAATAAATGAACAAATATAAGTGCAGGGTGTTCTAATCCAATGAAATATCAGATTTTGTAAATTGACCACCTGAATTATCAAGAGTGGATAATTTCTTGAATGGGGACGAAACCAAGGAAGGGCTAAAAAATATATATATAAAGGGATATATATAAGAAGAACACTATTTGGGAAATGATTTTTAGAGAAATGGAAAGATTTTGGAGCAAGATTTGGAGAGAGAGAGAGATAAGATATTGAGAAGTACTAAATATTTTGGGTGTGTGTGTGTGCAAAAAGTATACTGTTGTAGTGGGCTATTTCACTGTTATAAAGCAGTGAAAATTTCTTTTTTGTCTTTTGTATACATATATATTGTAAATAAAATTTTTTTTTTTTACATCTAAACTTACTCTGTCTTAATGAAAAATGATGTGAGTCGTTTATTTTGGGAAAAAACCTGGTATGACATTGTACACATAAATTAATTTTAAGTTATTAAGAATTAAATTTTAAAAGTAAAAGCAACTCAGCATAATGTATAAAAAGAAAGAAAAATTTTATAACTTCACAGAAAGATGTAATTAAATAAAAATATTGTATAAAAAAATAATAATTACCCTGCAGACTTCCCTAGGAGAAGCAGTAGGACTTGTTTGAGTAGATACTGTGCACATAGGTGGTTTAGAAATTCTAACATAACCATCAGCACCCTAACATTTAAAAATTTATAAATAAAACATACTCATTTCATACAGAATATACATATACAAAACAAAGAATCTTTTAAAAAATAAGGTAAATAAAAACAAAAATACTTACAACACCTCTGTTAGATGTTTGTGTTGAAACAGACTCTTTTTTAACATGAACTCTGTTTTCTTCATTATCACGAACCTCAGTATTCTGTTTCAGTGTCTAGAATGAGGAAAATATCAATCATAATCATGATTAAATTCTGTCAAAAATTTACAATATGCTTGATTATAAGCTAAACTAGCACAAGTCCTAAATCTTAAACTGCAATAATTTTGCAGTATGTTGCTAGGAATAAATGTAGATTTTTTACAAATTTGTTTAGTTTTTTAAAAATCTCTTTTTTGCAGGACACTTTTCTCCTCTTTGTACCTGTTAGCTTCAGAGGAGTAATTGCAAATGTGCCACCTACAGGCTGAACCAAATCATCACCTATATTATATTTCTTATGAAGTGACATCTATTTGTCATTATAAACATCATGTTTGTAATTACTACAACTTCTACAACTACTTCTGTTTTAAATCTCTGCCAGGGATTTCCCCTCGTATGTAGTGTGCTAGAGAAGATCCTTTGTCGTTCTTTTTTTTTGCTGGGGGGATACTCCTGTAGTGACTTATACTTGTCATTTTAAACATCACGTTTATAATTACTACAACTTCTACTACTACTTCTGTTTTAAATCTCTGCCTGGGATTTCATATGTAGTGTGCTAGAGAAGATCACTTTGTTGTTTGGTTTAAACTCTATTAAATGTTTGTTTTTCTAAATCTTGAAGACTATTTAGAGTTTCCATTTTATCACAACATCTTGCATACTCCAAATTTATAAAAGTTTTTATTCTTTAAATACAGCTGGTAGTACAACAGATATCTTTATACAAAACATGGCTATAAAGCTGTTACTCATTTAGTATCACACAGGCAGTATGTGTAGCTTAAGAAATGTTACAGATATGAGCTGTTGGGCCCTCATAACTTAGAATCAGGAACCAAACATAAAACCAGCAAGGCTTGGGCTGCCATCTTCAGAGATACCTTTGAACTTGAAGGACATGGAACTTGGCGCAACCACAAACCTATTTTTACATGCACCAGCCACCACTAATGAACATGGTAAATCTTTGGCTGAAGTCTTGAACTCAAACCCTCTGTTTATGAGATCGAGACCTTGCTGAATAAGCTGTGCCTCACTTTCATACAAAAGTAAAAACAGGTAATGAATAAATAAGAAATATGGTTTGATTTCGAGTGCTACGGTCTACTTTTTGCAACACGAGGGCTAATGAGACTGGGACGAATGGATACGAACATCCATGCCACCGTGGGATTCGAACCCACGAACTCTGGTATCGAAGGCCAGCACCCTAACTAATCAGCCATCGTTCGGCATAAAATCGAATTAAAATATTCGAAATATGGAAAAGATTGATAAAGCCATTTTGTTTTCCTATACAAAACTAACAGGTTAAAATCAGTATAAAGCATAAAATGATGGCATACCGATATTATGTAGATATATTCATCAATATAAAGATATTTTGTAGTACTTAATAAGAAATATGAAAGTTAGGCAAATGTTTATTGAAATTGCATAAAACTTCCTTCCACCATAAAAACTCATACACATTATAATATATTTACATATTTAGGTATTTAACAAAATAAAAATCGCCTTTCCTTTTACTCCTATTACACTTTTTGTCTGAATTTATTTTCAATGAAAATTTTATTTATATTGTCAAGTGAAATTAAATTCACAGTGTCAAATTCAATAGATAAAATTGTTAATTCCTTTGAAATGCACTTACTCAGTATGTTTTAATTAATTTTAAGCATGAGAATGAATATTCTGAAGAACAACTGCTTCCTGCCATTGATTTGTAAATTCTTAAAACTGTCAGTATTAAGAAAAAATATCAAACCAACTCATATATCTATTCTAGTTGTACATATTGTTTATATGTACCTGCATTTTTGTCATCTAGTGTATTTCTTATAATGCAAAATTACAAATAGTATGTAAAGTTTCCCCCTTACATCACCTAACTGTAGGATGAAACAGTCCTAAAATTTTACTTCAGATTTTAAATAGTTTTAAACTAGATTTTTTAAGATTTTAAATTAAGAGTTAAAATTACTTAGATTTCTACAAGCAGATTCGTCATAATAAAGAGCTGTTCAAAACCTTTGAAGAGTAGTTTTCATGTTATTCTGATAAAAACAAAAACTTTTCAAAAATCCCTAAATCTATAATAAGTTGCTAAGTCTACACTGCCAAGATTAGCTAAATAAAACTAATATTTAACACAAATGGAAAAAATATGACAGGGCTGTTTGTATTTGGCTAATGGAAAATTAATATTATAAAATATGATGGCTGATTTCTATAATTGATTGAGAGGTAGACAGAACAATATAGATACATAGATAGTTTACCCAAAGTTTGGCCAATGGAATGATATCACAATTCTGTGGTTTGTGCCACTCAGTTCTTTGGCTTGTTGCATTATAATAATAGAATCTTGAGTTTTCTCGATCAAAGAGCTCCCACCACTGGTTTTCATCCATTTTTTTTCTGCAAGAAAAGAGTTTGGTATAAATAAATGGTTAAACCTAAATTAATTATAACATTCTCTACATAACATAGCTACATATTTGATATTTCCTGCAATAACAAGTAACTTATAATTCTATAAGTAATTACTGGAAATGCATAAAGCATACTACATTATTTAAGGAACATTTTATATGATTAATCAACTTATGAAATGGTTTTGGTCTAAAATTCATTTTCAAACTATAACACGAAAAATGCTGCCCAGAAGTAGAACAATTTCTTACACAGTTTTACAAGGAGCTAGAGAAAACCAATATATGGCTGGTACCTACCCATCTTAAAACTAAGGATAGATTATCAAATGTAGAACTATTATTTATCTTATATTTCTTAAGTTTATGAAAAAAATTATTAAAAAACTGTATTAATCATGTTATGTAAATGAGTTCCTTTACTTTCAATATTGTTTATATTGCTGGCATGTAATATAATCCAAAAGGTAATTTGAATTTTGAAATAAATGTTGCCTTAATTTGGAAACCTTACTAACCTAATTCAAAGACTGAGCAAAAAACAGCTAGTAGAATTAATAAACAACTAATGAACAGGTTTAGGAGTGGAGAATCAAAGTTACAGATTCTGGATTTGAAGATTTATTAATTTTCAAAATAGATACTATAAGCAAAAACTTGAGAAAATATTTTTGAAAAAGGCTAAATCGGAAACATATAATCCATTTAAAAGAAGGAATTCAGTAAAATAAGTTGTATATAGTTGCTTTCTGTTTAATATTCATTCAATAAATACTTCTGTTTTTGTATATTCTGAAGAGTGATTCTTCCAACTTTTCTTCATTAAACATTATGCTAAGGAAGTTACGTATATTTTCGTCTATAAGCCGAGAAATTTTGAGGCATTATTAAAGCCTAAAGTGTGTGTGTGTGTGTGGGGGGGGAGTTCGGCTTATATAGGGATCCATGAAACAGATATAGTGCATGTGTTTTTTGGCGATGTATTTTGCCGTTGGTGACAATAGGTTGTCATACTAAAAGCAAAAACTTGATAAAATATTTTTGAAAAAGGTTAAATGAAAAACATATAATCCATTTAAAAGAGGGAATTCAGTAAAATAAATTGTATATAGTTGCTTTTTGTTTAATATTAATTCAATAAATACTTCTGTTTTCTATACATTCAAAAAAGTGATTCTTCCAACTTTTTTTCATTTAGCATTATGCTAAGGAAGTAACGTATATTTCCGTGTATAAGCCGAGAATGGCATAGCCTAAATTGTGTGTAGGGGATGGCTTTATATTAATAAACACATTTATTGTACCAAGTAAATCACTTATTTGTAATTGACTATTTCTTGTATTATGTGTTTTTTTTTTTTTTCTGGTTTATGCACTGAGTCTGTTGCATACTGTTATGCACGTTCTACTTTACTTAATAAAATTATCTTAATTAGGTTGTGTATTTTATTAACACTTTGTATATGGCACAGATGTAATACATTGGCGATGCAGCCGACAGCGTCAAAATCAAAAATTAGACGGCGGATATCTAGATAAAGTTATTGTAAATTTTGAAATTAGAAAATTGAAAAATAAATTTAAAATTACTCTTATCTGTGTTATAATCGCTCCAAAATGACAGTACTATAACGGTAGAAGATCGGCTAATTTTCTAATAAACACAATTCTACGTAACCCATAAGCAATCGATAAACTGTCAAACATAGTATCTTTTTCTTTTCCCTTTAAACTCATACTGCTTAAATATAAGAAAAAGTTATCTTTATATAGGGTTTCCACAATTAAAACTTGTCATTAGCATCTATGTAAAATATTTCGCCCGCTTTACCTGCTTCAGTAATCTAGATAATTTTGTAAAATTTTTTCGACGCATAAAGTTAATTAAAATTTAAAATGTAAGTTGTTTTTCATCGGCTTTTGAAATGGTTTGAATGTTTGGGTAATTTATTGAGATGGAAATCTGTACCTCCAAGGAATTTAAATTGGATGCTGTGACAAAAAAAGGTTTCAGAAGCGTTGGTCTAGCGTTTTAATTTTAAAGCAACTTGATTGGAAAATATTTCTCCCGCTTTACCTGTTTGGCTATAATTTTGGCGACATATTTGAACGTTCTAGAAATTGTTTTTTCCACTTCGGCTTATATCTGGGTTTTGAACGTATGGTAAATTTTTGAAGGAAAATCGCACCCGCAGCTTATATACAGATCGGCTTATATTCGGAAATACACGGTAAGTTGAATATGCACGTTAAAATTGAACTGAGTGTGTCCGAATAACTGCAATAATTTTTTTAATTATAATAAAATTGGAAGCTATGAAGTTACTATGATTTAGCTGGTTGTTACGTGGAGATCAACCAAGGTTCACTGTTTGTTCGATTCTTTTGGGAGAATGGACATGTGTTTTATTGTTTTTGTTTATGGAAACAATCGCTGTTGTTAACTATTTTTCTATTAAAATGTAATCATTTTCTTAAAAATTCGCATTTTTCTAATGTTATGAAAATTATAATACAATATCAATGATAATAAACTGCAACTTTTAGCGCTTTGAATTGCAGTAATGAGTTTATGATAGTTCAAATGAAATTAGGCTTAACGGGGACAATTGTCTGACCCCGTACATTCGTATTTTTTTGAGTAAGCAGGCATCTTTTCTCTTCAATGATCTTAGGCAAACCCCTTACCTGGTGAATTTTTTACCAGAAATGTTCCTTAAAAATGCATATTTTTTTTTTGTTTCACATGATTAAAGTCCTAACTTAAAATAAAAAGATTTTTTTTTAATTTTAATAAATACCGAATTCAAGCTTTTTTTTATCACTTTGGTACACATACTCCTCTAAATGTTGGCTTTTTGGGATCACAGAGTATATAAAGTCTGTCAGTTCATCGGATGTCTCATCAAATAGTATATATACGGCTGGAATAACAGTAAAACTAAACTGGAGACATGGAGGAAGTGGGTTTTCCCAATTCATCTTGTTAAAATGTCTAGAAGAAATCAAATCTTCATCGGAGCTGAGTTCACTATACGTGACACCTGAAGAATAGTCCAGAACATTAACAGGTAGCTCTGAGTTTGTATCACAATCATCAGAAATATCTAACAATAAAGTATTATCGTCAATAATATCATCAATCACTAAGAAGCTTTGAATTCACAATAGAAAACTGTATAACAAAAATATAAAGAACAAAGGATGCTAAATATTTTCGACTTCCGGTAACTATAGAAAAACTAGTTAGAAAGCTTTTCAATGACATGGGCAAGCAGTGCCCTCTATTGAAATATTCTAACACTAAAGACCCTCTTTTAATCAAATAAATACATGAAAATCAAAACAAGAAGGGGGAAAATATCGATGTCCGTACGCCGTACGAGCAAATCAGATGCAGCCACTTAAGGGGAATTCATTTTCAAAGGCTTAATCCCACGTGTACATCAACATGTACGGGCTAGTTTATGGTTCGTTTTACTGGTAAAAAATATGCAGATTTCTTGTGTTGCAGCGAAAATTTTTCAACCGATTTATTTCAGTTCAGGTTGATGTCTTGATAAGGCCTTTAATCGGTTGAAATTTTTTTAAACGGTACTTTATAAATTATCGATTTTATCATTCAGTTTTCTATTTTTGTTGTTCCCCAAGGTACGAAATTTTGTAAAAGAAAATATATATATATATATGTCACACAATTCTTTTCTCAATATATATATATATATATATATATATATATATTATTTTTCCTAGTTTTCATAAAATTACTCAGAGTTAAAATTCGTCTGCTAAAAATTGGAGTGTAAATTAAATATACTTGAGGCAAGTTTAAATCAGGAGTTTAATTCTTAGAGCGTAAATTTAAAGATACAATGTGATTGCAAATATATTTTAAGAATACAATGAAACTAAGTACAGTGCAGTTGATCCGTTATTTGACGTAAGACGTACTTATGCATGCGTGCAAAACTATAGATGTTTAAGATTTATGAATGTATATATTTTTATATGAGAGGGTAATGAGATTGAAAGTTCGCTGTAATCTAGATTAAGACTTTTTGAACCTTTCCACGGAAAAAAAGTTCTGCGAACGTCGCGGCAAAAATAGTATATATAGTATTTTGTATAAATACAAAATACACATGCAGCATACTGCGGGCATAAGTATCAATATTTGTTCTGACTGCAGAAGAAACGTGAATACTGCATCCATATAGAGTATCACATTTTCCAGCAAATCAATTGGCACTAATAAAAGTGAATTTTATGAATTTACGATCGCCTTCAGGGCTTTTGTATCTTCATCAAACCTGATTCTTAGTTTGTTACAGAGAAAAGAACAATTTGTAGTACTTAAACAGAGGATAGAAAGAGAGCGGGAGAAGCATGGGTTAACACAGTTCGAAATTAGATCTTTTGTCCGTT
>CM063509.1:49712011-49767011 GCA_032207245.1 Pardosa pseudoannulata
AAACGTGTTAAACTATCAACCCAAACTCAGTCAGACAGAA
This sequence comes from Pardosa pseudoannulata, assembly GCA_032207245.1. Lineage (NCBI taxonomy): Eukaryota > Metazoa > Arthropoda > Arachnida > Araneae > Lycosidae > Pardosa > Pardosa pseudoannulata. The sequence continues at coordinate 49,712,052 of CM063509.1, forward strand.
AAACAACCACCATCACAGAAACAAAATTTTAAAGTAATTCTGAGTTAAAATTAAAAATTTGGAATTTAAAAAAGATTAACGAGTTCACAATTACGATTCTACAAAAAGAATAAGCATTTTTCATTATACAACATTCTAGTAAACACTTCGCTTACATTTTTTTCCTCCCTGTGTATTTGCTGTTATATTTAGTAGGAAACCCAAGAATTTTTTTAACAGAAATGAATGAAAATAACTGTAGGATGTAGAAAATAATCACCCTTAGAACCACGTGTGAACAAAGCAGAATTACATTTTTTCCTTTACGCGTTTTTAATGACACTATTTTCCTAAAAATGGCGCTTTCATTTTCACTTTAGCATATTTTCGTATGAGTATTTTATTAATCGTTTATTCCGACAATGATGAAATGGCAAAAAACGAAAAACATTTCAATTAATTAACTAAGCAGACAACAATTTGTTTATTAAAAACTTTTGCGGCAGGGCCATATTAAAAGAATGCCTGAAATAGATTTATTCATTCAGTGTATAAATTTTGTGAGCTAAAGTTATTATTTAAAAAAGAAACTTAAATCAAGCAGAAAATCATTCCATTTTTTTTTCTACATCGTCCCGATAGCTGGTTGAATATTTTCTGTAACTGCTTATCTAAATAAACGAAACACATTACTAATATTTACTAAAAACATTCTCAATAATTTATTCTAAAAGGATTATCGTTAATATCATAAGGATCAACTAATCAATTTACTTTTGAGTTTTTAACTTAGCATTTTTCGAAACAAAAGAACGTTGATTTGAATTGGGTAAGCAAAAATACGCTGTTTAACATAAGATTTACTGCACAAGTCAAAATAACTAGTTTTGAAATTTCAATTAAAAATTCTAACTTCATTTAACATTTTCTTTCTTAATATATTCCTTAGGATAGAAAATGTTACATGAAATAGGAATTTTGAATTGAAATTACAAAACCAGTCATTTTCATTGATCCGATATATCTAGTGCTAACTGTATGCAATACATTTCACGTACACACCTTAGTAAAGAGAATTCTTCATAGTGTTAGCCCTTACAAAATAACTATTAAAAAAAAGAGCAAAATATTTCAGATATTTTCTAAAAAATTCCAGGTTTTTTAATAAAATGTATAGTATTTGACAACAGCACTTACATGGTTTTTTAATGTCTATATTCTCTATAAGGGATATAAACATTAAAAAAACTACAAAAGTGCTATATTATTAGAGATTAGAAGAAAACAAGAAACAAATTAGAAAAGAAGCTGAATTAGAATACGCAATTAAAAATAAACTAAATCTCTCGAAAAAAGCATCGTAAAGATTAATTTTTAAAACTTTTAATTTTTTAATCTGCTGTGTTTGGCATAAAGATATCTGTCTGTATTGTCAGCTGCATTAGTGTGAAAAACAAAGGAATTTTTCTCCACCTACTCCCTTAAGTCTAAATAACCCCAAAAATTTTATAATTAAAAGCATACAAAATATTTTTGGCTACAATAAAACGTAACATTAAAACACATATAAGCTATAGAAAATGTCAGCTACAAGAATTAAATGTTTTTACAGTTTTGCATACCACTTTAATAATTCGCTATTCAGCTGCTTAATGCAGTGACTTAGAAATAAATTGAAAATAATTAAAAGAAATACAGACACCTCCGGAAATTACGAAATAGTGCACATTTTACATATAGAATATAAAATCAGAGAAAATCGATTAAATACGATATTGATTGCTTATAATCGAATCTATTAAATACGATATTGATTGCTTATAATTGAATCGCGAAATTCCAGGATCTCGTAATATTTTCCCGGCATTTCCCTGATTATTCCAGTATTTTTTTTAAAATTCCACAATGTTTCACCAGAACTCTGGCCACCGTGACTTACATCCATTAACTACGAATAAACTAAATAAATACATTTAAAGAAAGTTAATTATACAGAGCTCGTTTGTGGCAACATCTCCACCGGATTTTTCCACGGGATCCTTTTATTAATGATTTGAAACTGGATTCAGACCGAACTATCTACTTTTGACATGAAAAGTTTTTGATATGCTTGATATCTTGAAGGTGAATAAACATATCAAATATCTTTTCTTTCACCTTATAGCATGCAGACGATTGTGACGTCACACAAAGATCGGCTTACCATTGACACATAATTTGAAATTCAGCATGCAGATCCATAAAAGGTAAACCAACATTACAATCACTGACCGTCAAGTGTACGCTTTCAACTCTACAACTACGCAGCTAATTTTCATCAGAAAAGTTCTCAATTCTATATATGTTCCAGAAATCTTTTTTTAATAGATCCAAATAAGTTGAACTCTTTCTTGATTACTAAAAGAAATAATTACACATTTAACGGGGAAGAGAACTTTTGCAAAGGCATAATAGCACACGAATTCAAATCGTGAAAAAAAAAGTAAAAATTGATTTCAGATACGTCTCCGAAGTAAAATAATTTTTTTTAAATAATAAAACTTCTACTACTCATATTTAAAAATCACTCTAGAAAAACTCTTTGAAAAAGTAATTAAAATTTTTCCCGCAAAATCGAATAAATTTTTCGTGTAACTTTTTAAACTTTTTCTCGTGAATATTTTATATGTATTATAAATATTGCCTCATTTTCTAAAATAAATAAATAAATAAATGAAAGAAGAAGAAAATATTTTTGGTAAATGTTGCTAAATGTCTTACTACTAAGTGTCAAATGTCTAAAAAACAGTAATTTAAAAATATTAATGTATGCAAAAACTTAGACAAAAATACTTCAAATTATTAATGTATAATGAAAGATTATTTATTCCTTAAGAAAATGTCCATTGGAATATTGGCGGGAAACGGTTAAACTGTGGTTATATGTTATACATGGCGCTAGCAAAACAGTGAGGATCCGAGGTCGAAATTTCTTGTTATATTTAAATCCAGATTATTTCAACTATGTAACTGTATATATATCCAACATATCAATCTTGTTCTTTTGTAAATAAACAAACCTAGCATTAAATATGTTTCTTAAATGCACAACACAAACGCCCTTTGTAGTACATTTTTTTAACGAATTACTGGAATTGCTTTAGCGGAGCTTCCGGGGATCATTTCCGTTTTAAATTTGTTCCTAAATTAATGACAGAGAAAAACTACTTTTATTTCTCGTATGCGAAGTTTGAAAAAGGAAATGGAAATGAAAGAGTGCTTAGATTGACAAACTGTATTTCATGGACGAAGATTCATTAGACTGTTTTAGTTAACTCTGTTCAAAACAGAAAAAAAAACTTAAACGCTTGCACAGGCAGACGATCCTGTTTTAAGACAGTTACAAAATTAAGACTTTTACACTGGCAACAGGCAGTGGATGTGTTAAGTTTTGTATTCGCACATTATTGTCATGTTCTACCAAAATATTCTTTGTTTTAGCGTACTAAGTGAGGCATGTATTTTTCCCAAACTTAATAGTCCCGTTAAATTCGGAATTAAGTCTTGCCATTCTTAATATTTCCCAAGGAATTTAAAACACAGTTCTCAAGGAGGATATACCCTGATGATAAGCACTGCTTGACCTCCACAGAATAATAAAAAAAAGGGGGCACATATTTCGAAATAAATCACCAGCTTCACCAAAACTACTTTCTCGGACGTCAGCCACGTTTGAAAAATGAGCATGGGAAATCTCGAGCGAAAAAGAGAACCCTTCGAAATGGCGCATGGAAACGAACCACAAAAACGAAGTGACCCAAGTTCCGTTTCGTGTTTCGCTTCTTTCCTCAACAATTTATGTTCCTCTGGAGAGTTTTTGAAGGCGAAGGAAAATGTGCAAAGGCAGAGAAAGAAAGAGAGGATACTGATGTTCAGGCACACAATGAAGCAGTTGTTCTCGGGGAAGTATATAAACTGACACGGGCAATCTGATTGCTTATACAGGGGTTCGTTGCCGGTTTCGGAACACTGCAGATGCGAAATGAATCGACAGGAAGTATTAGCTGGAAGTATTATCTTTCTCAGCCGTTGTTCTGAAGAGAGAGAAAAAGATGAATTAAAAAAGAAAAGAAATGAAGCACATACAAGCGCTGTACTACGGTTTGCCAAACTAAAGAACTGTAGGCTTTGTAAGTAAGCGTAGGCGTACTTAAAGAGTGAGATTTGGATTAGTTCGGAGAGTTACGGTCTACGATTTTGCTACACGACAGCTATATATAGTATATAGAACAGTCAATTGTCACAATCTTATTTAGCCCCTTAACAATTGCATAATTTTCCCGAACACTATAAAAAGAAGATTATTTTTTTATTCGAGAAAATACAAAAACTGATATCTAGTATAAATCTAGTAGTTTAAATCAACTATCTTGAATTACATCATACATAATCTATACATTTTATATGCTACTGTCGTAGCATGTAATGTAAGAAATGAAAAGTTTCCAGGTGTAAGGAATGGATTGTTTCTAAATTTTTAAGTGTATTACTTTCGAAAACTTCAGCGCGAAAATAGCACGAGTACGAGAAATAGAATGCCAAACCTTGTCTGATTCGTCTATATATATATATATATATATATATATATATATATGAATATGAAATGAGGCTTTGGCATCATCTAGAAGTAGAGTTCCGGGCGGTTATTGCCAATCTACAGTCGTGGAACTTTGCGACGAGTATGACAACGAAATAAAGACAGTCGAAAATCAAACTGTCGTTGTTTATTCATCTTGCCAACTCAACTGTCAAACGCACAAACTTTGACGAAACTTTACGGAAACTGTTTTCAAATACCATACATCTGCTTATATACTTTTAGGTGCCACACAATTAGCGATCACTACATGTCACATGGATAACGTAACTTAGCGTTAAAACTCTTTTTTTACATATGCAACCGGAAGAATTCTACTAGGGAACGTTCGATAGCATTCACTAGGGTTGCTTGAAAAGAATAACCGGAAAAACAGAATCTGAACTGAAAGTAATAAACATATCATTATATATATATATATATATATATATATATATATATATATATATAATATATCTGTGTGTGTGTAATAAGACGGATTACACGATGGGTGGTTGCAGTCATGGCCCATATAAAAATGACACCGTTTTAGTTAAAGCGTTTATTATAGAACGTTTGAGCACGGGTTTATTCATTATAGGGACAGGACAAACTATTTCAGCTAGCATGAAGTTATGTTACAGGCATAAACACCTGGGTCAACATCTCATTAAATCTGTGGGAAAATCTGACTGCGATAGCGTGCATCTCCTTTTGTTAAATATTCCTAAATTGTCCGTTAGGGCAATGTAGAATTATAATTAATTAGATTCTTAAATAACTGTAGCCCCAGTGGTCAATATTATTAGGGTTAAAAAGGGGATATAAAAGGAGCGGGAATTTTTTTGGCTCAAGATTTGAAAACCCCTGAGAATCTCGGGGTGTTAGGTATATACAAAATGCCTACATTAGTTTATATAGTTTACTTTTCATTACACACACATATATGAATAGGGCCGAGTATAGTATGTGTGCAGTGCACATGCATGCAGGCGGCCGATAGAATATCTAAGAATAATTATTTATAAGGAGCGTCAAATACTACCTTCCACGCAGGCGGCTAACAACACAAAACCGGCTCTGTATATAAATATATATGTGTATATATATATATATATATATATATATATATATATATATATATATATATATCTACACACATACACACATATGAGTCGAAATGACCCTGAAAGAAGAGTATAAAACCCATTTTCGGATTACAAGGCTAGAGTTACCACCAAATAAATCTCATAAGTTTTTGCTGAAAATCCCAAGCAAATAAAGTACAGCAGAAACTTTTTTTGACGGGAGGAAGGGCAACCTCACAAATAATTTCAATCATTTTTCAGAAGTTCCGTCAAAAATATCAGAAGCAATTTATAACAATTACCAGCAGACACAGAACACACCCCAAAATCTGCCCAGTTATTAAATAAAACCCATTAAAAACCCACTATACTCGCACAACAGAGTGAGCTGAAAAAAAAAAGTAGAACATACACACAAACACAATAGGTCGTTTTTACCCTACCCCCTACTTTTTCTTTTTAAAGAAGGCGGAAGGCAAAAAATTACTCCTCAACAGCTTTTGAAACTTGCCTCGATTTTAGACGAGCGCGTCACACCCACCATCATCCATGGGATGTCATTATTTAGCCAAATTTGCGGACTGCCTGCTGGGCAGAACACCCCGATTAGGCACATTGGGGAGAGAGAAGAGCATCTGTTCATTTTTGTCCAGGTCATTGAAGTAGGCAACAGTATTCAAGTATTACTTTATTCCAGTGGCGTGCGGTAGGTGTTCATGCAGGGTGTGCAGCGAGCAACAACAACAATAATAATAAAACCATAAAAATTTACATTAAACACTTCCTTAACGTTTATTATTCATTTGTACACAAAATCCATAAGTCTATCCGAATTGCTAATAAAATAACGAAAATCTTATATTTCCTCTAGAAACTTATATTTTCATGCCTCATAAGAATGCTCATTGGTGTCGACAAACCGAAAGTCTCTTCCATGTTCAGAGGATTTCACTGCACGCTGGCACAATAGAGAGAACTGTTTCTTGTTCTGTCAGTGGGTTAAATTATCCCCTATATAATAAGTTATTTGTACGTCTGTCCTCGATTTTATGAAGCGGTTGGACCTGGAATGGATAGAGGCATCCATAGTTAGCAAAATTCACAGAGAGTAATGTTTATCTTCTCGTAAACTATAGATCAGATTCTAAAATAAATTGGTATAAATATACTTCATATCACAGCAAAAAAATACTGCCTTCTTTAAAACGTTCGCAATCCACCCCTTCCCCTCTTTTCGAGCTTTTAATGCCATTATTTCAACTTGTATTTTCCCCGGTTAAGAGCAGGCGATTAAATTTATCAATTTATCTCATAATAAATAGGTAAAAATAACATTTTTCTAATATTATGACGTCATTCCTTTAGCCATCTCATTGAATCATTGCTTATTTTAAATTATGCCGTATTTTCATACATTTTATCATTGATCTTAGATATTATATAAATAATTTCTTTTATATTTGGCTTATATAATAGATTAGGTACATATGTTTTTAGTTTTAAATTGAACAATCGATTATTTTTTGTTGCAAGATAATTAATTCTCAGCCAAAAAACAAACCATTTTTTTTACCTGCCTCATAAGGTACTTTACAATTTTGTAAAATTAAAAATTCTACTGATTCCATCATATGACGAGCTATATGCTAGTATTTATTAATTGTTTTTAACATTTAGAAATTATATATTCTAAAAACATCTTGACAATTTTTAAAACAAAACCAGGGATATGGTGTTACAGATATAACTTATATACTGTCTGTAAAACACAATGAATGGTAAAATTTCGACTGTTTTGTTAGAATTCATTTCTTTTTTGTCTAACAAAACAAAATTGTTTTTCAGCTAATTATTAAAATAAATATAATACATCAGCGAAATTAATTTACCACACTAAAACATTTCACTTTACATCGATGAAATACTTCTTTTATATTTCCATGAAAACAAAATCTTACAATATATAAATTTAAACATGAACCGTCTGCAAAATCGTATGGTCAGTTAATCAGTTAAAAAACCAAAATCGCTTCAGCACGTAAGTGATTTTTTATTAGTGCGCAGTGCGTTCACATAAAAATTTCTTATGTTCGTTTGCTTTTGAACGCGCTACGTGGTGCAGCACCTAGTACTGCACTCACTGCGAGAATACAAGCAAGCAAATCAACATAATATTTGAATATATTATAAATAATATTTATTATATACCATATAAAGATAGGTAGACATAGGTGCAGAAAATTATTGTCTCATAATTTTGCCAGGGTGTGCAGTGCACACCCTGCACATATGGACCGCACGCCTCTGCTTTATTGATAGATTGAATAATTAATTCATAGAGGATATTTTTAGTTGCTTTTATTTAACTTCACTTGTGTGACAGTTGAATTTTTGTAATCAGTTTTTAATTACTTTCTTGACTAGCAAGAGTTCGGAAATTTTGCAGATAGGTTCATTTCCAGTGACAATACAACATTCAATCGTAAAAAAAAAAAAAAAAAAAAAAAAAAAAAAAAAAAAAAAAAAAATTGGAAAAAAAATTATATGTTGTTAAAGTTGGTCAAAAGCTGTTAATTGTGTTTGGAATCCTAATGAGGAATTTGCACATGTGGGGCATTCGAACAACTTAGTATTTTTCTGATAATTCCAGACTCGTAAATTCCAAAAATGTTCTCAAAAACGTAAAAAACTGGGTCCATCATTTTAAAAATTAATTTTAAAGTTAAGCGGAAATCACGTGACATCAAAAGGCTCCGTGATTGTGACATCATCGTTCACGATATCCAATATTTTCTTATAGCTTGTAAGCGCGCACTATTTTCCGATTTTGTTTTTGCAAGTTCTTGGAATTTTCTAGCTATCCAAATTTATTTTTATGTAAACCTGGAGGTTTATTTTATCGATCTCGATAGCTTAATTATCTCATTTTGTTATAAATGTCTCTGCTACCTGGATTTACCAAAGGACAGTCGGACACCCTCCCAAAATTTATATAATGTCAATGTTTTCATTCTGGGGAAAAAAACCCGAATTTTATGGGAGCAGAAATACGGGGAATTAAAACCCAAAAGTATGTAAAATCATTTATATATTTATCCAATTTTACTAAACATGTATTAATATTTTATTCATGCTAATCACAGTTTTTCTGTTTGTAGACATAGACAAGCCAAATAAATATACATATATCATTAAAACACAAAATTGTAGTAGCATCGCTGTTTATAAATAGAGATTGATGTAATATTAAAATAAAAATTAGAGGAAGTATTTATTGTGTTCCGGTTTCATTAGCCCTCGTGTTACAAAAAAAGTAAACCGTAACGCTCCAAAACCAAACCAATTCTTATATATTTTAAATTTGATGATAAGAAATTTAAAATTTTTAAAAGGCTTTACTTAATTATTTATACATTTTTCAATAGCAATACAATTTTATTGCCTTTAATATTAATGTTAAATTAAAAAATGCATAAAGTTTCTGAAATTAAATTTAATTTTTAAAGTAATATCATTATTAAGTATTTTAAAAATATTATACTTTTTTCAAATTAGTCACCAATTTAATCGAAAAATATCACTGTGAATTGATACACTTAATAAAGTATGCATCTCTGAAGAAAATATTTATAATACCTTGAAAATACATAATCTTCCCCTCCCCCGAGTTATTTATTAGATAATTATATGCTTTAGAGATTTTATTAAACTCTTGTAAAAGTTTAACGGGTCTCGACCTTTAAACCTTCAAAATTTTCGATTAAAAAAAAAGGCTATAAATGAGCCATACGCTACTCGTATTAAAGCAAAGGAGTGCACCTTCCGTTTGAATGAGCACAGCTAGGGTACTATTTTAAAGTACTGTTTTATAGTAACCAGTCTTCCCTGTATATTATATAGTCTATTATTATTATATTTTGAAAAATTTAATAATTAGAGGTAATCTTATTAATTTTAGGTAAGTCAACTTAATTTTGCAAAACCTTATATGAGACGTTCAACAGAATTTTTTTGTGAAAAAAGTGAGTATAGGAGGATAATACAAGTGGAGCAGGCAAGATTAAACGATAGAGCTATTCTTCCAAAGTGTTATCAAAAATGTAAAAAAACTACTAACATATTGCTAAATAGTTATTGCAAATTAAATAATGACAATTTCTCATGCATCACATTCAAAAGCAAAGGTTAGGAATCTTAAAACTTTGAGTCAAAAGATCCTAAAGGTTAATGCTAATTAATATTAGATTACTTTCTTAACAATGTTATGTTCATCTGTTATGTCAAGCATACTTGTATTAATATGAACAAATTTATAAAGCCAATTGCTTTTGTATATATTGTTAAATTTTTATTTTATTGTGAAACTGCTGGACAAGGCGAAAGCTAAACAGCTAAAAATGCAGCCCGCCGACATTGAAGAGAACGGAACAAGTCTAATTAAAACTTTATTTCAGAGCTGCTAAAACGTATCTATCTTTACTACTCAACGACAGACAAGAGAAGGACACAAAAATCATTCTGCCCGAACAGAGGTACACCCAAGAGGGAAGACAGAAAGAATTTTCCCACTTACTCAGAGATTTAAGTGTAAGAATTTAAGGAAAAACGCGGAGCCAGTTGCCGGCGACAGCTGGGAAACGTGTTGAATAGACAGAAATATAGGATAGAAAGCTTTGGGAAATGTATCGAAAGAATTTTAAGTCGAGAACGCTCCTTTGATTAAGACATTTAGAGGATGGGAAAAAGATTTTAAGGAATTAGAATGGAAGAGAGAAGGTTTTTAAGGAAACATTAAAGTTAAATAATTTATATATATATATATATATATATATATATACATATATATATATATATATATATATATATACATATATATATATATACATATATATATATACATATATATATATACATATATACATATATATATACATATATATATATATACATATATATACATACATATATATACATATATATATATGTATATATATATACATTATATAATATATATATATATATATATATATATCAGTGGCGTGCGGTAGGCTTTCTTGCAGGGTGTGCAGAGAACATGGATTTTCCAATAAATCTTTAATTATTAAGACATCTGAGTTTTCCATTCTGAAACGGGTTATTTATGATGAATATAAATTTAAAGATTACAATAAATAAAATATTTACCTAGGAGTAGTCGAGTTATAACTATAAAAACAGCTAAACTTATGAGAATCCTACTAGCACTGAAGCAAAAATCATGTCTTTTGTTGTATGACTACATTTGCCTCAGTGCTATAGTATGCTGAGCTTCTCCAGTAGCTCATACATATAAAGCGTGATTTTCTATTTAGTGCTCAGTACGTACACATCAGAACTTCCTATGTTCGTTTGCTTTTGAACGCGTTACGTGGTGCAGCACCTGGTACCGCACGCACTGCGGGAATACAAGCAAGCAAATCAACATAATATTTGAATATAATATAAATAGTATTTATTATATACCATATAAATATAGGTAGACATAGCTGCAGAAAATATTGTGCCTCATAATTTTGCCAGGGTGTGCACTGCACACCCTGCACATATGGACCACACGCCACTGATATATATGTATATACATATATATATATATATATATATATATATATATATATATATATATATATATATATATATATATATATATATATATATATATGTGAGGAAAATTCTCAGGGGTTTTCAAAACTTAAATCAAGGGTAAAAATTCCCGCGTCATTTTCCATTCCCCTTTTTAACCCCTAACCTAAATTGACCACTGGGGCTACAGGTTACGCCCTCAGAGAAGGGGCCTGGCCAATTATAAACCTACATGGCCCTAGCGGACAATTTAGGAAATTTCCAAATAAAAAGGAGATACACGATAGCGGATACAAATTTTTCTAGAGATATTTTCTCACAGATGTTGACCCAGGTGTTACTTGTCTTGCACATAGAACTTCATGCTAGCTGACCCTTCAGTTTGTCCCTATGATGAAGTGGGAACCCGTCCTTCAAAGTTATTTTAATAAAGGTCTTTAGCTGAAATGGTATCATTTTTATGGCCATGACTGCAACCCCCTATCGAGAAGTCAGTCTCATTACATATATATATACACACATATGTCTTTGATTTACAATGAGGTCGCGGGTTCGAATCCTGCTGGTGGCATGGATGTTCGTAGTCGGTCGCAATCGGCTTTAAACAGTAGGTTCCAGCCTCACAGCTCTTGTGAACGAAAAAATAGACCGTAGAGCTCTAAAAAGAACCAAATAGCAACAAAAAACAATCCTACACATAAAAAAGAATCAAAGGGAGAAAACACCAACTTTATTTACTTTCCGGTATAGCGAGCGTAGACGGAGAAATTGATTGTAACCGCCGACCCACTCGACCTCGAGATGCGGCCGAAGAAAAGTGTTGTGTAGGGCGGGTCCCGAGCAGTATGCCGACCTGTTGCCACGTCGAGGTCACCGGCCTCGGATCATCAACACAGTCCGGCACAGCTGATAGTCACTGCAAACGCACCAATAGCCGGCAGCGATATTCACAGGACTTCACACAAACAGTTCGTCGTAAAGAGAGATAAAAAAAAAAAAAGATAATCGCTCTATATTAATCGCCTTACAATTTTTTTATGTACTCTATTCCCGCAGATAACCGTAACCGCAAGAACAGATTATGCGATCGTCGACCGAGATTATCCTCTTTTTTCCCCTCCGCTCCGTTACTGTGGCAGAATTAACACTAATAAAAAGTAGAAAAATTCCAGAGTTTTCTCCCATAGACTTTCTCGTATATCGATTCATAAGAGGATCATATATCTGTGGTTCTTTAATAACCGCAGCGCATTTTTTGACATTAAGATTTTCCCATGGCGCCTTATTTTAAGTACAATTAAGACCAATCAAAAATAAGAGATAACATTAAACGTGTATTCTGAATAAATGTACAAATTCATCCATTTATTATTAATATTATTAACACCCCCTATATAATAACAGCCTAAGTTATCTGTCCATCTGTCTTCGAATTTATGAAGCGGTTGAACCTGGAATGGATAAGGGCATCCATATTGGATTTTTGATGAGTTAAGGTTAGCAAAATTCAAAGCAAGTCTTAAAAACGTCCAATTTTTCCATCATTTCGTCATGTCTTTAACCATCTCATTTAATCATTTCTTATTTTAAATTATTTAAATATTGTTTTCCTTATTTTCATACGTTTTATCAAGGTCAAGGTCAAGGTAATTGGGTTAACGGAGTACCTAGCGAAGTTTAAAGTCTTCACTTTAACCTCCGAAGTGATCAAAACATAAATTTAGGCCTCTAGGCAAAAAGTAATCCAAACGAATTTAACGCTCCAGCTCACAAGAGAGCGAGGAGGTGAGTACGTTCTCATAAAAAATTATGAGTAACCAACGCGTTTGTCTAATTAAAGGATAATTAGACTGTAACCTTGACAGTGACCAATTGGGATGGTTAACAGAGTTATACAGATTCCATAAAATTGCTCAAAAATAACATAGATAGGTAGTAAATACAAAAATCTATAACAATTTTACAACAATATAAGTAAAAAGTGACAGCACTAACATTATTTTTTTTTTTATAAAATTTTTAATTTTTATTTAGCATTTTTTCAGTTTTTTATATTTTTTGAAAACTGAACAAGACGATACGTTACAATAAACAAAAATGCAAAAGCAAAGTAGCGGAACGATATGATACCCAAAAAATTGAAAAAATTATAAATAAGCCAATAGAAAACGGTACTTCACAAATATAATATGAAAACATTTTAAATTAATTACAAACTTCATTATTTAAAAATTTAAATAGTGGTCGTCACCAATCGAACCATCAACCTAAGAGCAGATTATATAAATATCATGAGATATTACGTGAGCGAAGTTAAAGACAACGAAAAATGCTTATTTTTTTCGTTTTGAAAATGCCATATCAGATATAATAATGCTCTTTTAGCCGAGCTAGGAACAGCAATTTCAGGAAGATTGTGAAGTACAATTCTGAATTCAATCTACGTGAAAGCGTAGCGCAAGTCTTTTAATTCATTAAATACCTGACTTTAAGATTATTATGTATCATATCATATCTTACGTAAATAATTTTCTTTTATATTTGGCTTAAATAATAGATTAGGTACATGTGTAATAGTTTTAAATTTAATCATCGATTATTTTTTGTTGCAATGACAATTTTTCCAATCATTAAGACGTCATTCTTTTAATCATCTCATTTAATCATTTCTTATTTTAAATTATTTAAATATCGTGTGCATTATTTTCATACGTTTTATCACTGAACTTAGATCTTACGTAAATAATTTTCTTTTATATTTGGCTTAAATAATAGATTAGTTACATATGTAATAGTTTTAAATTTAATCATCGATTATTTTTTGTTGAAATGAAAATTTTGTCAACGGTATTAACAACAAATTCTTTTCATAAAAGTCTAGGTTTGTTTTTGTTGTACTACGGTCTACTTTTTGCAACACGAGGGCTAATGAGACCGGGACCTACTGCTTAAAGCCGATTCCGAACGGCTACGAACATACATGCCATAGTGGGATTCGAACCCACGAACTCCGATTCCGAAGGCCAGCACCCTAACCATTCGGCCATAAAAATCTAGGAGTCTAATAAATATCTAAGTTATGTATCTTTGAGAATTAAGAAGTTTGTGTGTTTGGTTTTTATACATAACCATACGGTTTGACTAAATAAATTCAATGTGATTCTAACTGCATTAAGTATCGGGAGACTTTAGAGGAGTATGAAGATAAACAAATTATTGAGCGTGTACCAGATAATTATCAGCCAAACAACAAACTATTTTTTTTACCTGCCTCATAGGATACTTTACAATTCTGGAAAATTAAAAATTGTACTAATTCCGTCATATGACGGGTTATATGCTAGTTACATTAATAATTAAACGAATGGATGAGCCTATAAATAACATTACATTTTTCCAAGTCGGAAAATCAAACTGGACGCACTTCTTAAATTCTATACATTAAAAATGTTGAAGCTTAAAGTGTTAATTTTTTATACAGTTATAAAAGAATACTTTTTGTCGACAATCATACGACCCGAAGAAACACGACATTCACAACCTGCAAATTTTCCTAAAATTAAGTTTTTATGTTTCATTGCCTATTTAATTGTTATTTACTATATTTTATGGTGAAGTACCTTTTTTTTTATTTTTTGGCTTATTTTATTTTAATTTTTTCATTTTCCGATATTTTGGGTATCGTATCATTCCGCTACTTTGCTCTCGTATATTTTTGGCTTACGTAATGTTTTGTCTTGTTTTATGTTTGTAAAAATAAAAAAAAAAAAACTGAAAAAAATGAGTAATAAAAAATTTTAAATTTTATATAAACCAAAAATATATCTTTTTGTTAGTGCTGTCACTTTTTGTTTATTTTTATTTGCTGTACCAAGTTGCAACTTTTTAATGTACCTATTTTTTATTATTGTATTACTTTTTTTATATAATTTTTGAGCTTCATGTTGTTGAATTTATGTATTGCTGTTAACCATACCGAATGGTCATTGTCAAGGTTCCAGTCTAATTATCCCCTAATTAGACAACGCGTTGTTTACTCATAATCTTTTATGAGAACGTCCTCACTTTCTTGTGAGCTGGAGTGTATTAAAATTTTTGTTTGGATCACTTTTTGCCTAGAGGCCTACATTTATGTTTTGATATGCTTACGTTTGGAGGTTAAAGTGAAGACCTTACACTTCGCTAGGTACTCCGTTAAACCCAATTACCTTGACCTTGACCCGAATAAACTATCGTCAGTAGACCTCCAACAGCGGTTAAGATAGGTTGTCCAATGCTACGTCTAAAAATCTAATAAAAAATTAATTGTTGTTTCCAGGTTTAAATGCTTAAGTGTTATTTTGTAACTGCTCTGTTCTGTTTTAGAATATTGAGAAATTTTATACATTTTTTAATTTGACATTAATATTAAAGGCAATAAAATTGTATTGCTATTTAAAAATGTATAAATAATTAAGTAAAGCCATTTAAAGATTTTAAATTTCTTTTCATCATATTTAAAATATCTAAGAATTGATTTTGTTTTGGTTTGGTTTTGGAATGCTACGGTCTACTTTTTGCAACACGAAGGCTAATGAGACCGGTCTCACAAAAAATACCTCCTCTAATTTTTATTTTAATATTACATCCGTCTCTATTTATAAAAAACGATGCTACTACAAATGTGTGTGTATATGATATATGTATATTTATTTGACTTGTTTGTGTTTACAAACAAAAGAGCTGTGTTTAGCATGAATAAAGTATTAATACATGTTAAGTAAAATTGGAAAAAAAATATAAATGATTTTACACACCTTTGGGTTTTAATTCCTCGTATTTCTGCTCCCATAAAATCCGGGTTTTTTGCCAAGAAAGAAAACATTGACATGCTGTCAATTTTCGGGAGGCTGTCTGATTGTCTTTTGGTAAATCCAGGTAGAAGAGACATTTATGACAAATTGAGATAACTAAGCTATCTAGATCGATAAAATAAACCTTCAGGTTTAAATAAAAATAAATTTTGATAGCTAGAAAATTTCAGGAACTTGCAAAAACAAAATCGGAAAATAGTGCGCGCTTAAAAGCAATACAAAAATATTGGTCTGCATGAACGATGACATCACAACCAATCACGGAGCTTTTTGATGTCACGTGATTTTCGCTTAACTTTAAAATTAATTTTTTAAATGATGGACCCAGTTTTTTACATTTTTGAGAACATTTTTGGAATCTACGAGTCTGAAATTATCAGAAAAACACTAAGTTGTTCGAATCCCCCACATGTGCAAATTCCTCATTTTTATACAGTTGTAACAGAATACTTTTTGTCGACAATCATACGGTGGCGACGCGAAGAAACACGACATCCACAATCTGCAAATTTTCCTAAAATTAAGTTTTTATGTTTCATTGCCTATTTAATTGTTATTTACTATATTTTATGGTGAAGTACCGTTTTCTTTATTTTTTGGCTTATTTTATTTTAATTTTTTCATTTTCCGATATTTTGGGTATCGTATCATTCCGCTACTTTGCTCTCGTATATTTTTGGCATACGTAATGTTTTGTCTTGCTTTATGTTTGTAAAAATAAAAAAAAAACTGAAAAAAATGATTAATAAAAAATTTTAAATTTTATAAAAACCAAAAATATATCTTTTTGTTAGTGCTGTCACTTTTTGTTTATTTTTATTTGCTGTACAAAGTTGCAACTTTTTAATGTACCTATTTTTTATTATTGTATTACTTTTTTTATATAATTTTTGAGCTTCATGTTGTTGAATTTATGTATTGCTGTTAACCATACTGAATGGTCATTGTCAAGGTTCCAGTCTAATTATCCCCTAATTAGACAACGCGTTGTTTACTCATAATCTTTTATGAGAACGTCCTCACTTTCTTGTGAGCTGGAGTGTATTAAAATTTTTGTTTGGATCACTTTTTGCCTAGAGGCCTACATTTATGTTTTGATATGCTTACGTTTGGAGGTTAAAGTGAAGACCTTACACTTCGCTAGGTACTCCGTTAAACCCAATTACCTTGACCTTGACCCGAATAAACTATCGTCAGTAGACCTCCAACAGCGGTTAAGATAGGTTGTCCAATGCTACGTCTAAAAATCTAATAAAAAATTAATTGTTGTTTCCAGGTTTAAATGCTTAAGTGTTATTTTGTAACTGCTCTGTTCTGTTTTAGAATATGTTAATAAACACGGTGTCCCAAAACGATCGTATAAACTCTGCACAGCTAGATTTCTAGTTGGGAGTAGATGTAAACTACCCAAAGAAGCGTTCCTGTGCGATTCATAGTTTACTAGAAAAATACGAAAAACAAAGTATGACGTCACTTCCGGTACAAGAAAAAAAAACACTTATTGGACATATCAACAATAGTATTTGCATATCTTTCCAGGCGATGTTTAAAACGTTCGCCGCGCATATCGCATCATGCATGCACGTTTACCATGGAATGACGTTACGCCGCCGTTGAACTGTTATTTAAAAGGCTGCATCTTGCACCTACCGGAGCCTTCCTATGGTGCCCATGTATTCAGTTCGTGACTACTTCGACATGTACTTGATGTACGGGCCTTATGGAAATGTAAATGCCGTACGAACTGTTAGGGAGTTTGCCCGTGCATATACTACTGATTACTGGGACACCGTGATCACTGCTAGAACTGGTTTTGATATCGTTATGGAAGTTTGAGAAACACAGGGAGGATTCACAAATATCACCCACTATGTAAGAAAATCTTTACGAAAGCTGAATGAAAAGCTGCAAACAACAATCTGTCATAAGCATATGCAAGGACTGTTTGAATCACCGTCCATTTTGAATGATTTAGTCTAGCCGGCAAATGTAGTACATTTTTTTTTTGAAGAAGTCAATTATACGCTTCCTTCTTGTCAGATGATTATTAATTTTCTGCACATATATTTTAAGTGGGGGACTGCGCAATCCTGTTTCCAATTTCCTTCTCTCATCAAGTGGCATGTTTATTGCCGAGGGCAGGAGGAGACATAAATTGTCCCATAAGCAAAAGAGGCGCGTAAATGAACGTCCTGCAAATGACCTTGCTCCAACTTCAAGCCTTTCACACGATTAGTCTGGCTGCACGTGTGAAATGACTGCACAAATTGCCTTTTTTTCCTCCACTTTCTAAATGTAATACATAAAGTATTACGATCCTCCAAAAAATTTGACCTCGGAGCTTTGATAAATAGTGATGTTTAAAACCTCTCAAATAAACTTATGTCTGAGTACATCTGTCAAAAACGATAATTCATAATCAAAACGAGAAATTGTAGGAGATACTGTTGTGACGCCTTCAATATTCTCAAACGAGAGGTAACTTGAATAATGGATCACAGTCAAAGAATAAAATTGGAAATTCATTTTAATTCTGGATTAAATACGGCTATTTACAAAGGAACGTTAATTCCTAAATCATCTAGAACTGCAAAAAATGGTTGACGATAAAACTTCCTCACGACGATCACAGTCGAAAGAAAAACAAGAGATTTAATAATCTTTTACAAATGGGGAGGCTTTTCAGGGTGCAATGGAAACCCAATTTATCCCCCGTTCGGTATCGAGATTCTGCCGCTCCCTATATGAGCGGACTTTCCGAATCTCCCGAACTAGCAAGCTGGCTCTCTAGTAAAAAAGACGAAAGCCTCCACGAGGTCAACATACCTCCGAAAAAAATGACGAAAAGTCCTGAGTCACAAAATTGTAGGCTTTTTATACCTGGGGGGTCAGTTACGGTTCCGCCACTGTTTTTTTCTCAGTTAAGATCCCAGTTACATGAGAACTCCAGCTAAAGTTACAGTTATACTTTTTAACTGAATTCTCATTCGCTGGCTGTCTCTTCACGGAATTTCCGAGCTTTCATTAACAAGATCCATCAGGGCGTATTCGTCTATTCAGTCCGATTGTCAAGATCCCCGACTCTGCGACGCCACGCTATTGTCCAGGTACAGGTGTACTACGATCAGCTGTTTTGGCGCGTACTCGGATAAAGGGGAGTCTTCACACTGTAGAATAGAGATTTCCAAGATTTTTCTAGACCACCAGGGCCCGATTTATACCCCTGGGGGCCCGGGCAAAAGCCTCATACGGGAGCCCCCATACATCTTACCTTTCTCGAACTCGAGAGTGATTTTATTTTATAAGCTGCTATATCAGTTTAAATACTTCTGACAGGTATACATAACCTAAACATTTTGAGTATCTAAAGAAATGAAATACTTTTTTTTAAAGTTAGAATTCCACTAAACTAACATCAAACATATTACAGATCTCTGTGCAATCTAAGTGCAGTATCTGACTTAAGCGATAAAACTGTGATATTCTTGAGTCAAACTCAGAGTACCTGTAACATTTTTAAAGGAAAAAGTACTGGTTTAAATTCATAAAAATTACCATTTTAAGTAAACTATCATGTGAGATGTCTTTGTTTTACAAAATTCCAAAAATTAAATACTTTTATTCTTAAATCTTTAAAAGAGAAAACAAAATAGATATCCGATGCTTTTGGATAAATATATTTTCTCTGATTTTTTTAACCACTTCAAGAAGGTTTTTTCCTTCTTGAAGTAAAGATTTTTTCTCTCTCAGAATAGATGAATTTGTACATTGATGACACTGATATGGTTGGTATTTCAATCTTTTGAATAATAAACACATTTAAAATGTTAACATTGCTTCAAAGTATTTTCAAGCAAATAAAAGCTTACTTTTGGCTTGAAATTATGGAATAAATTTAATTTACTGAGTTTTGAAGCCCACTAACAACATACACACTCCAGTTTGTCATTGACAAAAGAAAATTCATGTTTTCTGGCATACTGCCGGAAAACATTAGCGAATTCTGAGATATACCAAAATCTTAATGTGTATTCTTTAAAATTTGGGGCCGCCTTAGAGTGGGGGCCCCACGCCAGTGCCTCGAGTGCCCTGTAGATCACCACCCAATTAAAAAAAAAAAATAAAATAAAAATTGAACGCCTCCTTTTCCACAATACCAGCCAAACGATGGCCGAATGGATGTTGTAGCCGTTCGGAATCGGCGTTAAGCTGTTGGTCTCAGTCTCATTATCCCACCTTTTGCAAAAAAGTAGACCTTAGAACTTCAAACCAAACCAAACCTTCCATAATACCAAGCATTAAAATAACGTTACATATTATCGATATCTTTTTATCTGCTTATCTATCTATTAAAAATATTATAAAGTGGAACTCTATTAAAACTGCCATGAAATGTTAAAAAAAATTATGTATTAAATCTTTAAAATAAGAATAAAATTAAGAAGAAATAAAATAAATTAATCAGATGGTTGAGTAATTTTCGTGTTGCTCATTAAGGAAGTACTGGTCCATAGAATTACTGACAGAGTCAAGATGTTGGGCAATATCCTCATATTGCTTTATTTTTACTTATGAGTTTAACTCTGAGAGAAAGGTTTTTATTGTTGAAAAAGCCTTAAGAGTAACATTATGGCTCTGGAATGAAGTGTGGAATGGTAAGAATGAATTTAAGGATTTTCTTTATAATTTCGATTCTGTATAAAAGTTTCCCGAGGAACCTTCAAGAGGGTCACATTACGAAACGCTAGGGTTCTATGGAACACATTTTAAAAAATCTGCTGAAGATGATTTAATATTTTTTGAGGCACAATGGTGTTCAAATTGATGCCTTTTCTGATGTATAAATATGCGTGGTAAGATACTGTATGAACCACCTCAAAATATTGCAGTTTTTACGTACGAGGAAAGTCGGCAATGATATAACAAGAGAGAAGGGGATAGAGAAAAAGGGGCAGAGAGATAGTGAGAAAGGGATAGAGTGATAGAACGCTAGTGAGGATAAGAGAGTAAGTACTTAAAGATAGCTATTGAGAGATGGGCAAAGATACAGAAATAGAGAAGGGGATAGAGTGATAGAGACGAGTGAGGAAAAGAAAGTAAGGACTTAAAAGATAGCGAGAGAGAGAGAGAGATGGGCAAAGATACAGAAATAGAGAAGGAGATAGAGTGATATAGACGAATGAGAAAAAGAAAGTAAGGACTTAAAAGATAGCGAGAGAGAGATGAGCAAAGATCCAGAAATAGAGATGGGGATAGAGTGATAAAGACAAGTGAGGAAAAGAAAGTAAGGACTTAAAAGATAGAAAGAGAGAAATGGGCAAAGAATCCAGAAATAGAGAAGGGTATAGAGTGATAGAGACGTGGGAAGAAAATAGAGGAGTACTTAAAGATAGCGAGAGAGAGATGGGTAAAGATACAGAAATAGAGAGTGGGATAGAGTGATAGAGACGAGTGAGGAAATGAGAGTAAGTACTTAAAGATAGCGAGAGAGAGAGAGATGGGCAAAGATACAGAAATAGAGAAGGAGATAGAGTGATATAGACGAATGAGAAAAAGAAAGTAAGGACTTAAAAGATAGCGAGAGAGAGATGGGCAAAGATACAGAAATAGAGAGGGGATAGAGTGATAGAAAGAGGTCTCTCTTTCTATGACTCTATCCCCTCTCTATTTCTGTAAGGGACAGAGAGATAGCGAGCGAGACAAAGAGAGTGAGGAGGACTAAAGAAATAACGAGAGAAAGTGAGATAGAGGGGGCAAAGATATAGCAAAAGAGAGGGGGATAGAGATAGCAAAGAGACAGAGAAAGTGAAAAGAGAAACATAGATAGCAAGCTAGAGAGAGAAGGAACAAAAAGAGTGAGGAGGATTTAAGATAGCAATGGGCGAGAGAGATAGATGGAGAGAATGAGAAAGTGAAATAGAGAGCGAGTAGAGATAGAAGTTGAAAGAAAAATAGCGAGAAGAATAGGGGGATAGCAAGATCGGAAGAGGGAAAGAAAATATAGGGAGTCAGAGAGTGGGGGGAGAACAGAGTGATAGCGAGTGGCAGAAAGAGCGATAAACCCCAAAAGCCAAATTAGAAGTTTGTTAATAAATAAATCATTGTAGTAATTCTGATCTTACGAAAGGGAATGTGAAGGATTCATAGCGACGTCTATCAAGTCCGGCAATCTAAAATAAAAGTGATTGACATACATATATTCCCTATCCACGCCAGAAAGAGGGATAAATAAAATAAAGATGCCAGCGGCGAGCGTAAAGGGAAAAAGGCAGTATTTGTAAGTCGAGTCAATTTAAAATGCAAAAGAAAAAAACACCGGAG
The DNA here is from genome assembly GCA_032207245.1 of Pardosa pseudoannulata. Classification (NCBI taxonomy): domain Eukaryota; kingdom Metazoa; phylum Arthropoda; class Arachnida; order Araneae; family Lycosidae; genus Pardosa; species Pardosa pseudoannulata. Next base: position 49,734,527 of record CM063509.1, read on the forward strand.
CCAAGAAGATATTAAGGAGAGGTAGGTGCATAGAATACATATTTGCGGAGGGAAAATGCTTGGACTATTCTGAACCAGATTTGTGAATTCCGGAAGCGTTGCTCGGCGGCCTCATACAATATGAATTAGGGGAAAAAACTTTTTATTATTATATCTTTCTTTCTGTTGGTGGAGATGAAACGGGGAGAGAACCAGAGATGAAAATCCCGAAAGAATATGGGCACAAATACAGTTAAGAGGACGTACTTTTCTCCAATGCGTATCAAGGAGAAAAGAAAAGGGGTAAGAAGATTTTAGATAAATATAAAGAGGTATGATGCTTGCGTAACAGATAAAATACACTGGTAGTCTTTGAGAAGAATTTCCGGGACACATACAAATAAAGTGAAACAGAAACTTTAGTTTAAATGACTTAAGCTCTGATACTTAAGTCCGAAGGTTTCCGTTGGGTATCCTAAGCCGTTAGTTGGGATCAAACAAACAGTCAAACCCCGATGTAACGAGAAACTTATATACCGCCAACTACATATAACGTGACATATGTATATGAACAAATTTTCAATATTGGATTTAGAATGTTATAAATCGTTTAAAGCTATTATTCGCTATAACGACCAGCCATATTCGAGGATTCATACAGGTTCTTGAAAATAGAAATTAAAGAGTTTTTAACGATATTTTAAGGTATGGTTTGGTTTGATTTGGAACACTAGGGTTTACAGTTTTGCACATGAGGGCTAATGAGACCGAAACCTACTGCTGTAAGCTGATTCCGAACGGCTACAAACATTCATGCCAGCAGCAGGATTCGGACCCGTGAACTCCGATACCGAAGAACAGCACTGTTCCATTCGGTCATTGTTCGGCCGATCTTTTAAGGAGTCTACCAATTTTTTAAAGGTTTGGTTTGGTTAGAAGAGCTACGGTCTACTTTTTTGCTAATGAGACCGTGATCAACTGCTAAAAGACGATTCCGCACTGTTACGATCATTCATGCCAATAGTGGGATTAGAACGCAAGAACTCCGGTACTAAAAAGCAGCGCTCGGAAAATATAAAGAGGTCTAAAAAAACCCTATATACTTCTATTATTTAGAATCAGATACTTTCAGATAGTTTTTAAAGGTAAAATATAAAGAGGTCGTAAAAACAAAAAAGTATATGTGCTTTTATTATTCAGAATCACATAACTTCAGTTAGATTTTAACCTCTTAACGGACACTGGTTTAGCAGTGAAACCAGGGCTTCGAACCGTAATTTTTTTTGTTCCGGTTTTCGTTCCGGTTCAACTAAAAAATTAATATCGGTTCAGTTCCGGTTTTCGCTCCGCCAAAAATAACGGTTTTCGGTTCAGTTCCGGTTTTCGCTCAGCCAAAAATAACTGTTTTCGTTTCAGTTCCAAATGAATAATTTCATTTTATGTATATTCTTATTTGTACTAAAAATATAATTCTATCATAAACAAAAAATGTAATTCTATCAAAATTTAGAAGATTTTATTCTTTTTTTAATTGGTACACTATGTGAATTGATACAAACAGCAGGTACGATAAGAGCGGCGAACATTGGCATTGTTATCCATTATCAAAATCGCATTTGACAACTAGGTTCATGATTACCCACATTCGTCGTTTGACTCTCACATCGTGCACTTGGCCTTGCAATAATTATGTAAAAAATATATTATTTATTTAACATATGAAAATTGCCTCTAATTATTAATATATCTTCTAACGTGGTTTCACTGAGATTACTTCTGTTGTCTCGGAGAATAAATTTCAACACTAACTTGTGTAGCTGGAGCTGCCAAAACCACCATTGCAATCTTATACAAGTGCGGATATGTAATTATAAAGTTGACGTTAAATTAGAAAATATTGATAAGTTGGTAACAGTAACAAAATGACTGAAAGATATATAGAACCGAAATAAACCGATATTTTTTTCGGTTCAGTTCCGGTTTTCGTTCCGACCAAAATAACGGTTTTTGGTTCAGTTCCGGTTCGAAGCCCTGAGTGAAATTACCTGTTACTCTATCTTTTCTTTTAAAGACATATGAATGATCTTTACGATTTTCTATGTTTTTGACACTTCAAACTATCAATAGATAGCTATATACTCAAACTTTCAATAGACTACACTTAATTTAGATTTTTAATTGAAATATAGGGGTTTAAACTTTCTTTACATGGAAAAATCAGGAATTTGATTTTACCCCATACGATCCAAAATAACACTTATAAATTGTTTAGATATTTATTCATTATATCATTTTAATGATAGTAATTCTTAGCTTTTCCCATTATAATTCTATAAGAGAGTATTATTTTTATGCTTTTTATATTGATAAATTCAACCTCTTCCCAAATCTCCAACCTTCTAAGTTATATAAATTTTATTTCAGATACTTCAAATATCTAAGGTTCATAGATAATATTTATGATGTAATTCCTGTAAATTACAAAGAATTTTTACTAGTGAGCTTTAAAGGGTTAAAAGTAAAACATAAAGAGGTCGTAAAAAAACATATGTACTTCTATTATTCAGAATCAGATAATTTCAGCTAGATATTAAAAGTAAAATATATAGAGATCGTAAAAAACATATGTACTTCTATTATTCAGAATCAGATAACTTCAGCAAGATTTTAAAGGTAAAATATAAAGAGGTTGTAAAAAAACATATGTACTTCTTTTATTCAGAATCAGATACTTTCAGCTAGATTTTAAAGGTAAAATATAAAGTGGTCGTAAAAAATATATGCACTTCTACTTCTATTATTCAGAATCAGATAACTTCAACTAGATTTTAAAGTAAAATATAAAGAGGTCGTAAAAAAACACATTTACTTCTATAAATCAGAATCAGATAACTTCAGTTAGATTTTAAAGGTAAAATATAAAGAGGACGTAAAGAAACATTAGTACTTTTATTATTTAGAATCAAATAACTTTAGCTAGATTTTAAAGGTAAAATATTAATAGGTCGTAAAAAAACATATGTACTTCTATTTTTCAGAATCAGATAACTTCAGCTAGATTTTTTTAAAAAAAGAGGATAAAATATATCAGAGAACAATCATTAAAAAACTCAGGAAAGAATTTATTTTTACGTATTGATGAAAAAGGTAATCATAATTTAAATAATTTTTTAAAAATATACACTGTAATTTTAACAATGGTATTTATGCAATAATTTTAATATATCCTGAGTAAATACGGGAATTCTTCAATTACCCGCTGCAGCTCAATCGGCAAATGCGTTGATCGCATGAAAGTTGTGAGTTTGAGGCTCGATACGGTCAAAGATCAGCCGTGCTCATTAATGGCTGCTTCAGCACATAAAATAGCTTGTCCAATATCCTTCAAGTTCACACGACACCTTTTGAGTTGACAGACCAAGCCTGGCAATGTTCTGCTAGATACTTGCTTCTAAATTACGAATTTGTACTCGCGTTCATGGTCTTCCTTAAACTACACGTGCTCCTCAGGGTTTTGATAATTTAATAACAGATTCAAAGCCGTGTTCAGCATAATGATATGTCTGTATTGTTCGGTGCATTAAAAATAAATTAATTCTTTAATTTGTTGTTCTTGAATAATCTTACAGTTGACAATATAAATGCCTTCTCTGTACCTTCGTTTGTAGCGGGTACAATTGCTGCTCTCTCCTTTTATGATAGCTGGCGCTACGAAAGCCGCCTAGTATTTCCATAGTGCCACTTACTTTCTCTGTGTGTGCTTGTCTATGATGTTGCTTTTGTGCTGTGTTTTCTTTGTACTGTGTCGTGGAACGTAACCAACGAATAAAAAAAGGTTCCTGAAACTAGACTTATTATTTAAGAACGACCTTTCACATAAATAAGAGTCTCGTCCCTCTACACGTAGTAACAAAAGTATAACTTATAATAGAACAATTATCGATTATCATTTAAGAAACGAGGCAGTTTCTTTTTTACTTCTAAAAAACGTAATAAATATTGAATTAATATATATATATATATATATATATATATAATATATATATATATATATATATATATATATATATATAAATATATATATATATATATACATACATATATATATATATATATATATACATATATATATAATTATATATATATATATATATAAATATATATATATATAATTATATATATATATATATATATATATATATATATATATATAAAATAAATAAATAAATAAATAAATAAATAAATAAATATATATATATATATATATATATATATATATATATATATATATATATATATATATATATATATATATATATATAAGGAGAATGCAAAATGACGCGGGAATTTTTAGTTCTGGAATTAAGTTTTGAAAACCCCTGAGAATTTTTCTTTATCAATTTTATGACCATGACTGCAACCACCCATCGAGAAGACCGTCACATTACATATATATATATATATATATATATATATATATATATATATATATATATATATATGGCAAAACGGACTGTACAACGGATCTTTGAAGTCATGGCCAGTTGGCTTTATAAAGCAAGTCAACATTTCAGTTATGAAATATATTTATTAGTCGTGAAATATATTTATAACCATCTTTGATGGTTATATCAAAGATGTAATCATCTTTGATGTAAACAACAAGATGGTTAAATTAATAAGTTAGTTATTATTTAACAGTTAGACAACTGTTTAACAAGATAGATAAATAGCTGACACAAAGAACAAACTGCTTTATTTTTGCGTTTTAGGAAGGGGAATTCGCCCCTTAAGCCTCTCCCTGAATACAAGCAAATTTTTTAAAAATATTTTTTCGCTTCATCCACAAAACACAAAACGCCGTCTGTGTTAGACGAGGTCTTAAGGTAAGAGAAGGAAATAAAAAGTTACTTTTCATTTATTTAATTTTTTAAGTGAAAAATAAAGGGAAAGACTTACACTTTTCCGAGGGGCCTCACCCGTACGCACTCCCCCGTGGTGAGGTTGGCGTACATGTGCTCCTTCGTGATGGGCTCGATGATCTCCACCCATTCCGTGCCAGACATCGTGCTGCCAAAACAGAAAAAGAAAAAAATATTAACGATCAAACGATACATGTGTAAAGTAATGCATTTACTACAGAGCAAATTCAAAAGGATTAAGACACTTTTAAAAATTATACCTTTAAATTTCAACATGTTCTAAATATAATTATTTAAAAATTTCGTATATTTATCAAGAAACCGCATTAAAAAATTAGCAGTAGAGGTTAGTAATAATACTTTTTATATGACACTTTGTAAGCTACTTCGAAATAACATTTTCAATGGAATTTTCTCAGCTCCATAATTTTATAATTTACGAACATTGTTACTTAAAAACTAGATATGATACCTTTCTAAAACTTTACCAATACATAATACCAATATTTTATATATATATATATATATATATATATATATATATATGTAATATATCAAAATTATTTATTTATAGTATTTTATTAAAAAACGTCCTCTATCCCATTCTAATTCCTTAAAATCTTTTTCCCAGCCTCTAAATATCTAAATCAAAGGAGCGTCCTCGACTTAAAATTCTATTGATACATTTCCCAAAGCTTTCTATCCAATAGATGTAAATTTTCTGTCTATTCAACACGTTTTCCAGCTGTCGCCGGCAAATGGCTCCGGGTTTTTCTGATCTTAACGCTTAAACACGCTTACTGTCTTCGCTCTTGGGTTCACCTCTGCTCGAGCAGAGTGATTTTTGTGTCTTTCTCTTGTCTGTCGTTGACTAGTAAAGACAGGGTATCTGCCAAAATAAAATTTTTCAAATCCATGACTTTTCATGACTTTCCCTGATTTAGCAGGTCATTTTCCATGACTTTAAAAAGCTTTCGTCAAAGTATATATGAATGAAACTTCTGATGTATATACAAATAAAATATATGCTTTTAGAGAAATTACAGGAATTTTTATAATAAAAAAACTATAAACTTACTTTAAGAGTGCTAATAAACTCACATACATAAAAATAAATTGTTGTATCTACATACCTAAGTTTAATCATATAGCACTTTTTCAATCAAAATGTTTCCAATTCGAATTCAGGGTACTTTGGTATTATCCAGGTGACCATGAATAATAGCCAAATATAGCCCTATAATGTTTATATACAATATCCCAAGAGATAAACTTATATTTTGTGCAAAAATCTTAACTAATTTTTATTAAAAAATAATTATTATTATATTAATAAAATTTTAATCTACATTTTAAGAAAAAACCAGAATAATATACATTTACCCACCCATTAAGCTTTCCTGCTTTGAGTTTCCTTGGTGAACAAATTTTACTTGGCGATATGGTCAATAGGATAATACATAAATACCGAACTCAGTAACTTCAGCCAAATGACAAGTAAAAATAGAATTAAACAATTCAATGCATTTTTTATTTAATCGGTAGTTTAGCGGATCCATGACTTTTACTCATTTTACTTGAAAAATCAAGACTTTCCATGACAAAATTAATCCATTGTCTAAATCCATGATTTTCCATGACTTTCCAAGTGCGCAGAAACCATGTAAAGATGTCCGTTTTAGCAGCTCTAAAATAAAGTTTTGATTAGACTTGAGCGGATATCTTTCAATGGCCCGACTGAAACAGAAGAGTTTTCAGAAACAGATTTTTCTGAAAACTCTTTTCAAATTTTCAAGAAAAAAGAATCTGTTTTTTTCCTTTTTAATGATTTTCGGAACAGACTCGAACAAATTTTCGGAAAATTCGGAAATTTTCCAATCAGAATCACCCGATAGATTTTCCAAAACGAACACTTTAAACTAGAATAACTGCATAAGCAACAAACGCGTATTAAATAACTTCGAATACGAAGCGATAAGAAACGGAAAAAAAAAAAAAAAAAAAAACCTACTGGGGACGTAATTTTACCCTCGCATTTCCCTCTCTCTTACATAAATGTAACATTTTCCTTCAAATAAACATGTCACGTATGACAAGGAAGTAAAAAACAACAGATATCATTTTCTGCGGCGTCTATAAATAAAAACTTCTTTTTTCTGGCCCTTTGTCAAAAAGAGATGAAATGACAAGAGAGCGCACAAAAATCGCCAAAAGACGGCGACGCAGTGGTATTTAAAAAAAGAAAAACGAAATCGCGCGAGATTCGGAAAAAACCTGTCAACGCGCCTTTAAAACAGTCCACTGCCCGCGAACACTGGACCCCTTTGATATCGGGACCTCGTTTTCGCGCCCATAACACGCACGCACGCACGCGGGAAGGGATTTTTAGATCCAGGTCGTTGACTCGCCATCGGCTTTTATTGATTGACAACAGGCAAAAGTGGAGAAGACGTTTTTTGGTAGGGTGCCAGTCCAGGGAATTCCGACTGCGGGGAGACAATGAACCTTTCGGGAAAGACAAAAATTTCTAATCAAATTTTTCGTACCGAGGCGGAGTCCAGTTCTCGGAAAGGGTTTAAATTCGACTAGAAAGGTAGCGAGAAATTTACCCTGGGAGGGGGGTTTCACTCACCTCCAACTAATATCTCTAAACTAGCATATAGAACTATTTTCTTTATGTCTTTCAGAATACCGTGATATATCGTAGATACCGGTGTTGAATGATATATCGCGATATTAAAATCAAATATCATCCAACCCTGATCGTATCATAGAAAATAAAATTAGCTATTTTCGTTATTAAATATTTGTTCTTACTCTTACACTTGATAAAATCTCCATTGCAACAAAAAATAATCGACGATTAAATTTTAAATTATCACTTATGTACCTAATCTATTATTTAAGCCCAATATGAAAAAAAATTATTTTTAATAATATCTAAGTTCAGTGATGAAACGTATGAAAATAATGCAGACGATATTTAAACAATTTAAAATAAGAAATGATTAAATGAGGTGGTTAAAGAAATGACGTCATAATGCTAGAAAAATTGTTATTTTTACCTAGTTATTATGTGATAAATTTAATCACCTGCTTTTAACCGGGGAAAATAGGACTTGAAATAATGGCATTCATTCTCGAAAAGGGAGAAAGAGGTATATTTCGAACGTTTTAAAGACGACAGTGTTTTTCGCTATGAAGTTACAGTGCAAATCTTAAAAAGCTCATTTTAAAATTTTTAACTCAAAGATTACCAACATCGCACAACTTTTCGTTCTCTCTTCAAATAATATACCAAACTAGTACCTTTTTCCTAAATTACATCAAGAAATTACAGTGCATATTTTAAAATATTTAACTCAGATTTTCAACGTTGTGAAATACAAAATTTCTTTTTCTCTTCAAACAATACTATTCCATGAGCATATTACAGTGCGAATTTTAACCACTAATTTTAAAAAATTTAACTCAAAGATTTCCAACTTCGTGACGTAGAACTTTCTTTTTTCTTTTCAAACGATATACCAAACTAGTACCTTTTTCCTAAATTACATCAACTAATTACAAAGCAAATCTTAAACACTAACAGAAAAGCTTAAGTGAGTTTGTTATTTCTTTTTTCAAATACTTCTTACCGAATTGAGTTTGGAAAGTAAAGCTTATTTTCACGCCATTTTCATTACGACATTTAACTAAGTTTTATTTCACGAGAGAAAAATTGGAATTAAAAAAAATGAGGTTAAAAACAAAAGAAGTTACGAAAGAATGAACCACATGTTGCAGAATCATAAATAAACAAGAATGTGATGGGGGAATAAATGATAAAAATAACTCATGTCAGTAAAAAGAGGTTGGAAAATTTCCCCTCCCGCCAGAAAAAGATTTCATGAATATTTATAAACCCTTTTACGATAAGCTGATAAGAAGAAAAATTAGCATAGACTGGAAAGAATAGTTTTTCAATTTTCATCGTTTTTATAAAAAATAAAAAGAAAAAAAATCCTAAGACTAATTTACAAGAAATTTAGCAGTTACTTTTCGTTTCTTATATATTTGAACGAAAAAATTAACTGCAGAAAAATTCTTTAAAAGTTTAATTGGATTAACATGAGTTCCCTCGGTTACATAAAAGCGATCAAGTATTATTATCGTAATTTAACAGTTGCCAAAAGCCGATGATAAAACTAATAACGCAAATGACTTTGGAAGATGAAAATTTATGGCAAATTCTAAGAGGATTAAAGTTTACTGTTAAAAATTGCAAATAAAATAAAAGCTACCACACACACACATCTATATATGTAATAGTAAAATTCTAAAACACATTTTTTTTTAAATATGGCGGCGAATGCTCATTTTCTGGCACCTTAATTTTAGAATCGCAGCCCCGTTGATTTATTTTTCCCGCGCATTGTGACGTACTACCTTCTGGAATAAACTAGAAGTAATTAAAGTAAGGTGATTGGTTACCGGAATGACATCATTCCTGGAGACACTACCCTTCCAGAAGATAATATAAGGCCTAACACATAGATTTCGAGGCTTTTCTAAATATGGCGGCAAACGCCTTTTTTTTACGCCCATTTTCTTTGAGAACGAGATGTAATATATCACCAAATATTTTCTGTTTGTGTTCTTTTTCCCTACGGGGATTTGTGTGTTATCTGGTATTCCAAATAAAAGATGTTTTTATAAGTCTGCATCAATCAACTAGGCTGCATTATTCTACAGTATATTTAATTTATGTTGACGTTATATTAAGTTATGTCATATATATATATATATATATATATATATATATATATATATATAATGGTGTCAAATTGGTCTTTTGTAATTTTTTTATTTAATTTTTAGGCACACATATTTCTTTATAACAAGCATTATGATTTTAAACAACAACCGTTTAGAAGTCGTTAAGAAAATGACAAAATGTTGAGAAGACATTAAACAAAGAAAATATTAGCAGACGATAAATTTAAAAGAAATAAAACGTGATGTTGTTGGAAATATAAATTAGTCACTTTGGCAGTTTAGGAGTAGTGGGTTAAAAGAGAACACGCGGAATTTTCGCTGCTGATCCCAGATTTGATCCCTTGGGATTTTCTGAAGCTGCAATGAGGGCTTTTAGATATAAAGGTATATATTAGGCTATTCAGTATCTTTTATGTATCAGGTTGCCGGATGTCCGTTGATATTACATTCCTTAAGAAGTCATCTTTGGGGTTTTATACAAAGTACTACATTCGTTTTCTGATTTAGTTTACATTTTCCTTACACACACATGCACATACATTGTACATACATAATATATAACAAAATTATTATAACTAAACTAGATATTTGAAATTCTTCTTTTCCCCTTCTGATTTTTAATATATCATTTCCATATAATATTAGACAAATGAGTGTTCTCCGACTTAAAATTGTTTTTACCTATTTCTCAAAAGTAACGCTGGAGTAGATGCTAATTTTCAGTCCACTGGAAACTTATTTTTAGCTTAAATGATAAAAGTTTCAGCCTTCCAAAAATTAATGAACTATATTAAGTCTCATAGGAACAAAATCACGTGACTCACTCACTTATAATGTGACAAATTGATAAATTTGATGGCCTGCTCTTAACCTGGGAAAATAGGGCTTGAAATAATGGAATTAAACGCTCGAAAAGAGGTGAAAGGATGGATTTCGAACGTTGCTAACCCTAACGTATCAAGAATCTAATACATATCCATTCCAGGTCCAACCGCTTCAAAAATTCGAGGACAGATAACTTGGGCTATTGGGATTATAGGCATAAGCATTATATTGATTATTACATTAAATTGAATTCAGGAGCCAGGAAACTAGTGTAATATCACGTGTGGTAGCCTTTATCTGCTCGGCATCCTTGGAACAGATCATTCACTCGATTTCGTTATTCCGCGCTTCCAAACAAGGAGCGGTTTTAGATACAAATCCGTTGATTTTTTTTTTCTCTTCTTTTGCCTCTCTGCATATGGCTACCTTTTCCGGGTTCTTTTGTTACCTCAGCATACGCGCATAAGTCACGAATCTCGCCATGCCTCAATGAAATTACGGAGCAGAATGTAAAAAGCGAGAAAAAGAAAGGGCGGAAACTGACAAAGGAAGGAAAAGGGCATGCTGATTAGAAGAAGCCGGAATGACATTTCCGATCCAATGTTTTCTCAAGAAACACCTACAGCGGTTTATGGGAAAGAACGACATACACACAGGTTTTGCGGGTACTCCGTTTTTCCAGAAATCCCCTAGATAATAATAGCCTACGTTATCTGTCCGTCTGTCCTTGAATTCATGAAGCGGTTGTACCTGGAATGGATAGAGGGGTTCCTATAAGGCAATTTTGTCGCAACGTCACGAACTACTATAATGCCCTTCCCATTTCATTTTCATGTTTTACAACAGCCAATAGGCAAACAATAAACTGCCCTTCAGTTTGAAACTAAAGCCAGAATTGTTCCCATAATTTGAGAATTTGCCTACTGCGTGAAATCGTCTTATTGGATTCTTCATGAGTTAGGGCTAGCAAAATTCAAACCAAATAAAGTTTATCTTCTACTAAAATATCGATCCGATTCTAAAATAAATTGGTATAAATATGCTCCACATGGAAAAATACTGTCGTCTTTGAAACGTTCGAAATCCACCCCTTCCCTCTTTTTCGAGCTTTTAAAGCCATTATTTTAATCCCTATTTATCCCGGTTAAGAGCAGGCGATTAAATTTATATATTTATCACATAAATAGGAATGAAGTCATTTCTTCAACCATTTGTTATATTAAATTATTTAAATATCGTCTGCCTTACTTTCATACGTTTTATCACTGAACTTAGATATTATGTAAATAATTTTCTTTTACATTTGGTTTAAATAATAGATTAGGTACATATGTGATCATTTTAAATTCAATCATCCATTATTTTTTGTTGCAATGAAAATTTTATCACCAGTATTAACAACAAATTTTTCACCTCACAGCAAAAAAATACTGTCGTCTTTAAAACATTCCAAATCTACCCCTTCCCCCTTTTCGAGCGTTTAATGCCATTATTTCAAGCCCTATTTTCCCCGGTTACGAGTATGCGATTAAATTTATCACATAATAATTAGGTAAAAGTAACATTTTTTTCTGGTATTATGACGTCATTCCTTTAACCATCTCATTGAACAGGCTTGCAACTGCTGAGTTACTTCCAAAAAGGTAAGAAAAGTGACAAATAATACAGAATAAGTGACTAAAAAGTGACTAAACATTGAAAAAAATAGCGATTTTTTTTCTCCTCTTGATTACATATACTATTATTAAGATTTTTCTATTTATTTTAACTCTAAATCAAATGATTCATGCAAGACATGATTTTAGCGTCAAATTAAAAAAAAGTTAAAAATTTTGTTCAACAAAACTCAACATTGCTTTTTATTCAAGAAAATCTATAAATTAAATTTGAATACATACAAAACACTAATTCTATAATCACAAATTTCTGCATATATTAATGATGTTTTGAAATATGTGCATAGCTAGATTAGAGTATCTAAACAAAAATTGTGAAGAAAAGAAAAAGAGAAATGTGTGCTTTGACGTAAATTACTTTAATGTATTAAATGCACATTTCAGTACAAATGTAGATTTCGGGAACTTCTTTACGACTTTTTAAAATCACTAAATTCTGGAAACCATATGACTAATTACATTTTAATAAGAAAAATAAGATTAGAGCATCAATTTTTTTTAATATTTTGTTATTAATTCAGATTTTCTTTTTTCAACAACAGATTTTTGCAGTGAGACACCATGAAAAAAGTGACTAAAAGTGACTGTTTACTTAAAAAAGTGACTAAAAGTGATCAATTGTTAAAAAAGTGACTAAAGGTGAGAAAAGTGACGGAATTGCAAGCCTGCATTGAATCATTTCTTATTTTAAATTATTTAAATATCGTCTGCATTATTTTCATACGTTTTATCGCTGAACTTAGATATTACGTAAATAGTTTTCTTTTATATTTGGGCTTAAATAATAGATTAGGTACGTATGTAATAACTTAAAATTTAATCATCGATTATTTTTTGTTGCAATGAAAATTTTATCCTCACTATTAACAAATTTTATCTACCTCCAGGATGTGGTGGAGATGATAGTTTCATTCCTTTACTTCCATTAATAAATTCCAAAAATAAATAGGAAGAAATTGCCGATAATTTCGACGTACGTAAGAAAATTTTGAATTATCTTTCTACATGAATTCAACGTGATTCTAAATTACCTTCACAGTATCGGTAGACTTCAGAGGTATATGAAGATAAACTAATTATTGATCGTGTACCAGATAATTCTCAGCCTAAAAACAAACCATTTTTTTTCCTGCCTCATAGGGTACTTTACAATTCTGGAAAATTCGAAATTTTACTAATACCGTCATATGAAGGGCTATATGCTAGTTGTCTTATATTAGCGGGAAATGGCGAAGTAAGTGCAGAGATGTTCATAGCGGAAAATCCCCCAAAAAGTACATTTGGACTAGTTTCTTTAAATGTTCGAGTTAAGTTTGATGTGGAGCGCTGCGGTCTGCTGTTCGGTTTAACCCCTTCCGGTACGATTTAATAATGAAAAACTGTGCGTGAAGTAACCATTTATTCTTTATTTAAAAAACTTGTTTCATTTTACAATTCTTACATATTCCTAATTAAAATCCACTTTTTACATAGCGTTAAATAATATCAGAAAAGGTATAATTAAGAAAATATCAAAGCAAAACATTAATAAGGTATACAGATAATAGTCTTCAAGATAGTGGTACTTTTCAAAACAAAGTGCAAAGGAATACTGAATTGTTTACACCGCTAGGGAGTCTCACTTCTAATTTGATTCTTGTAACACACACGGCATTTCTTAGTAGGTTTTCTTTTATTCTGACTCATCAATTTGGCAGTCACTTGTACCAAAAAATTCTAAATAAACAATATGTAATAGTGACCTGGTATTTCAACAAGTAACAAAAGTCTTGCTAAATTCAGTACACTAGAAATTATAAATTAAATTAATTATCATATTTAACATTAACTTTAGTCGCATGAGTGTAGCTCGTCATTGTGCGGTATGGAATGAAAAACCAATGACGAGCTAGACTCGTCATTTTACCGGAAGGGGTTAAGAGGGGCTTATGAGATCGGAACTTATTGCTTAAATCCGACTCCGAACGGCTACGAACATAGGTCTCGAACTGCGGTACTGAAGAGCAGCACTCTATAATTTGGCTTAAATGTTTAGATAATTTTGAATGACGACCGAAATTTTAGGAGACTGTCGATTATTTATGCCCAGTGGCGTATTTATACGGGGCTGCAGTCCACAACGGGTGGCACATGTTTAGGGGCGGCATTTTTTATATATTAGTCCCAAAAGGAAAATAAAAATTTTGATATTTACTGTAGTCTGAAAAATAACATAAAATGTTGCAATTAAAAACACTGATAGGATAAAGAGTAAAAGTTATCGGAGTTAATAATCTTTATCATTTTCAATAATTATTATTTGTGTAAAATTAATAATATTAATACATATTTTTATATGTTTGCAGACTTTTAGTTCTATCCGAATAAAGAACTGCTTCAGCTTGAGCTAATGCCGTTTCCAAAATTTGGCTATCCCTAACTATAGAAAAGCAAAAATTGGCATTAAATTAAAGCATCGAGAAGACTTTGTTACTTACAAATATAATCTACATTTCGCGATCATTCCTAAAATTTTACGATTTTTTACCGAAGTAATAATTTGTTGTTGTTGTTGTTTCTCATGCCACTTGGATAAACCAAGCACGATTGAGCGTGCAGGCTCTCGTATTAAGTCCAAGGGGTGCTCCTTTCGTTTTAATGAGCACCATTAAGGTGAAAGAACGACTTCGCTCAAGTAGGTCCTCCTAATTTTTAAGCGGGGATCAAGTAGAAGCCCCATAGACTTGGCCTGACACCCCCAGAGGTATTGTTTCAGAACTTGGAGGACATTGTGACCACGAACCTATTTAAAGTTCCCCAGTCACCTTTAACGAACACGGCGGATCTTAGGTCGACTTGGGTTCCGAACCCGCAACCTCTCCGTTACGAGATCGTGTTTGAAAGGAAAGATCAGCAAGTTCAAAAGACATCAAAGTTTATTTTTCCTTTCTCAGAAACAACGTAAATAAAACAATTAAACATAACACTTAAAATAGTTCGCAGATAATACTATAAACTAAGGCTTCAAATTCAACATTCAGGTAAGTGTGTCATTTACCTGATGGGGGGAAAAAGTAACAGGCATCACCAGGCAATAACAAAAGCAAAAAACAACAGGGGAAAGGTGAACGAAAAGTACCCCCTTTTATGTTTCTTGATTTCGAAAACTTAAAAATTATTTACGGCTGCTACCATATTACAGTCGACAAATGACACTGGTGACTTCTACGTCATAATGGCGTCAAAAATTGGTAGAGATGGTAATTTGGTACCATAAATTTCCTTCTCTGACATCATCATTATGACGCAGAAGTCACCAGTGACATTTGTCGATTGTAATATGGTAGCACCCTACATACTGAAGAATAAAAACCACGGAGCATACAAAATATATATATATATATATATATATATATATATATATATATATATATATATATATATATATATATAGCCAAGATTAAATTACGATTAAAAATTTAATTACAAGGAATGGGATATTTGGTAACAGATAGTTGCCTTCGTCGACTGCGCTACCACGGCTCCAGTAGTAATTTAGGAATATTAATTATAGAACAATAAATTACAGATAAAATAAATTTTGAGAACATTATACAAGAATTTTCGACTAAGGAAGCTAGAAAAATTCACCCTTTACCTTCACATCGTATAATACATTCATTTATTAAAAATATGTAATCCTATTTATTTATTTAAAAAGTTTATTTAAGGTTATTTAAAGAAAGAAACACTATTCGAAAAGGGCGTGAAATAGGAAACTGTCATGGGCGGTAAAAGTTTAAGGTCGGAGATCGTTGCCAATTTCGCGATGTAAATTATATATACTTTAACGTCGTCGGGGTGTCCATTAGGGCTGTATCGTTTATCAATATATCGTCAAATATTGATAGACTTTAAGTATCGCAATAACAATGTTAAAATTTTGCTCTGTCGATATATCCCCATCGACAATACTGTTTTCCCTCGAGTGCGATAAAGACGATAGCCAAAAGGCATTCTAAATATTCCGCATAAAGTAATATTTTTTCAAGTTATTGTATTCGCTTCGCGTATTTACCCGCGTACTTGATAAAAATACAAGCCAGAAAATTTTTCTTAAGGATTATCTCGTCTCCGTCTAGTCTTCCGTAGTATATATACCAATATCTCGATAACGAAGCATTCGTGTCAAGACCAGAAATTGCACGCTTGCAATTTGAGTAGATAACTCGGTTGTTCTCTTACCTGTGCTCAGGTTTATTGAAAATATAGGGATATATCAAAAGTATTGACCTTGAATCTTGATCGCAATCACTTTTCCCGATAAGACATTCGCATCAAGACCGAAAAAAACCACTGCTAGCATTGTAATTCTAAAAATATTGATTACCAAGGTAAAAAAAAATAAAAAGGAATATTTGGAATGAAAGAAAGCTAAGGCTATACAAAAATAGTAATATCTGAAACAGTACTATCAGAAATATACCATCCTTTAAAGTAATATCGCAATATATCAACAATATCAATATAAATTTGGGGATATATCGCGATATTAAATTAATGATATCGCCCAGTTCTAGTGTCCACGTGTATAAAGAACTTGTCAGACGCTCAACGTCATGACATCCACAAGAAAGCTAATGCTGTTCAAAAATAGTAATATCTGAAACAGTACTATCAAATATATGCCCTCCTGCTTTAAAGTAATATCGCGATATATCAATATAAATTTGGGGCTATATCACGATATTAAATTAATGATATCGCCCATGTGTATAAAGCTCTTGTCAGACGCTCAACGTCATGACATCCACATTTACTATCACATCACTAACACGTATTTTTACACCGCACACAATAAACATTAAAAAATAATCTACAGAATAGAATTAATCGTCTCAACACTCCTTCTTAAACACGTCTTCATTTTTCGAGAGCGATCATTATTAACCGACTCGCTTCACTTCATTTCATCTTTTTTCGGTTGCAGTTCATGGAGGAAAGGAAAAGTGGATGTTACAATACACACATACGAAATTGAAATGACGATAAAGCAACAAGGTATACTTTCCTTTTTAATTTTGATTACGAAATTCCTTATTCCTGTCATTTTCGATGAGACTATAGTTCACATTCTACATACTAATGCTCACGAAGTTTTTGAATCATTTCCGATCACGTGCGGGGCTCTCGCAGAAAAATAGAAAACACTGAGTGAGAGAGATATGAGTAAAAGCAATTTTTGGCAGCAGGAGTCTATCACGTGTGCATATGTGTGTGTGGAAGGGCAAATGCATCATGCATCACACACATACACACTCCAATTTCTGCCGAAAAGTGGGAAGGCAAAGAATAAATTTGGTGGGAACACAAACCTTTCCTGACAGGGTAAAAATGGGAGCGGGATTATGATAGGTCGAAGATTAAATTCGCTTCTAGGAAGAAGCCCGGTTTCTATTAGGAGTTCGGAGGCACGTCAGAACTCGGGTGGGTTATTGACGATCCTCTCCCTTATAATAAAAACAATCAAGATCTACGGATTGACGGAACTCGTGAAAAATGCTCCCAAAATAAAATAAGCACTATGTTTGACGCCCTGAGGTTTGTCTCCCGTCAATCATGACGGTTAAACGAAAGATAGCATGCAAAATTTTAAGAAAGAAATGGCGTTAATTTTTTAGATAAAGTCAAGACTAATTTTCAGAATTTTTAAACACTTAAATATGTTCCCAAATTAAAATAAACAGGTTGACGCCTTGATGTTCGTCTGTGGTCAATGAAAATGGGAAAAAATAGCGTTACATTATTTAGATAAGGTTCAGACTAATCTACAGACCCCCAAAACATATATCTTTAATGAAGAAAAGAAGCCTTTAAATTGATAGTTTCCAACCAAAAGTACGAAATTAATTTTTTGTTCTTACCTAAGAGAAATCAAGATCTACGGATTGAAGGAACTCGTAAAAAATCTTCCAAATAAAATAAGAAGGATGTTTGACGGCCTACGGTTTATGTTCCGTCAATCATAACGGTTAAACGAATGATAGCATGCAAAATTTTAAGAAAGAAATGGCGTTACATTTTTTAGATAGGTCGAGACTAATTTTCAGAATTTTTAATGCGTAAATATGCTTAAACACGTTGTTTGACGCATTGAGGTTCGTCTCCGGCCAGTAAAAATCGGAAGGAACGAAGGATGGTTATGCAATATTTCAAGGAAGAAATGGCGTTACATTATTTAGATAAGTTTCAGACTGATCTACAAATTCGCGAAACATATAAATATCTTTTACAGGGAAAAAAATTTTATTTATAGTTTCCGATCAAAAACACAAAATTAAATTTTTGTTCTGTGTGTAAGCAAGATCTACGGGATGACGGAACGCGTAAAGAATGTAATAAAATATAAGCCTTATTTGGCGCCTTGAGAGACAATCAAAAGGGAAAAAAACGAAAGATAGCATTTTAAGAAAGAAATGGCGTTACATTATTTAAAACTTTCGTTAAAATTTATTTAAAATTTTCAGACTAATTTTTAGATCCCCCAAACAAGTAAATATCCTTTAATGGAAACAAAAAACCTTCAAAGTTATTGTTTGAAACCAAAAATACGAAGTAAATTTTTTGTTCCTAACAAGTCAATATAGGCGTACACTTTATAATAGAATAAAATTTTTGCAGTCGAATGATTACATTATTTTAACTTTTTCTTTTGGTGTACATCATTATTCTAAAATAAATAACAGTTTTATTTTATACCTTAATGGTGACTTCAAAATGTACCTAAGGCGACACTTTTTTTTAAAACATCAGTCTAGTAAAGAACTACAACTTTGCCTTTTCACTTAGGATGTCAAAAGAACTACAACTTCTACTCCGCGAGGAAAAGGTTTTCCGGTTTTGATTGGTATTGTGAAAAATGTTGTTCCGTTGTATGATGAGCCAGTGTGAAGTTATAAATTTGTGATTAATTAGAGTGTTTTAAAATTGAATAGTGGAGTAATATGTTCAAGATACGTGTATTTTGCTCGTCAACAAATAAACTAAAATTGTCAGATCATGACAGTCTTAAATTTCGCACTTTATCAATTAATATATTTGACATAAAATTGGGTATTTGCGTTAGTTAAGGCGTTATAACATGTCAACCTATACACGCTCAAAAAGCAGTGGATTTAGTTTACGATTCCTTTTCGCGATGGAGAAAGCACGAATTTGTCAAGTAATAGCAAAAATTTTTCAAGAATTGAAAAAAAATCTGAGATTGATTAATAAATAAATAGAATTAGAAAAGTTAATTTCTGTTCATTTTTCGAAGCATTAGTAGTGCTGAAAAGATCGATTAATCCTGGATTAAAGCATTGATATTAGTAATAAGTAAAATTTTGTCAATATTACAAGGAAGTATAAAAACAGTGTCACTGTAAGAAAATAATCAAAAACTTAATAAACCATTATTACTAGGAAATAAATAATACAGTGATGTAGCCAGATTTTTTTTTTCGAGGAGAGTCCAAATTTTAAAGTACAGTGAACTTTCAATCTCAAAACAATGATTAAACACACACACACAAAGTACACACATACATAGTTTTGCATGCATACATAAGAACACTATAAAACGGATCAGTAACAATTCACGTAATTTCATTTTATTTTAAAAAATACATCTGAAACAGCATTGTGTCTTTTAATTTACGCTTCAGTATTATTTATCAGACGAATTTAAACCATATTAATGTTATTAATAACTAGGAAAGTAAAAAAAAAATATTGAGACATATCTTTATTTTTCTTTTACAAAATTACATACCACGTACGACAACAAAATTCGAAAACAGTAGGGCATAATTAATAATTTACAAACTACCTATTTATAGTAGTAAATTGAGTTTTCTAGTTTTTAAGGTCAATTTGTTCATACTTCATCCACATTTATGTTGTTGTTATTTCTGATACCACTTGGTCAAACCAATCACAATTGAGCCACACGCTACTCGTAAAGGGCTGCGCCTCTCGTTTTAACGAGCACTTCAAGGGTGAAAGTACAACTTCTCACTCAAGTCGGTCCCCAAAATTTTGAAGCAGGGACCACGCAGAAGACCCCATAGGCTTGGCTGGCCACCCCCAGAGGTATTGATTGAGAACATTGTGACCACGAACCTATTTTACGTGCCCCAGTCACCTTTAACGACCACGGCTTCTGCATTTATAATCATGCCTATATGCACCAAAAGAAACGCTAAATTTGCGTTTTGGCCAATTCTATTGCGAAGAAATGTTTTTACACTCTTCTCACGGTTATAAACGATCTTTCAACACTGGCAGTGGAAATCAGTAATGTTAAAGTGACACCAATGAAAGGGAGGACATAATATTAATAAAAGAGGACATAAATAAATCAAATAATTACTGACCTGTGTCAGTTAAGTCATGTGTCTGTCAACAAGGTTGCTAATTCATCATAAAATATCGCAAGCTTATTTTTATCAAACTAGCATATTCATATGACGGGATCAGTAAAATTTTTAATTTTTCAGAATTGCAAAGTACTCTATGAGGCAGGTAAAAAATGGCTTGTTTTTTGGCTGAGAATTATGAGTTATGAGAATATTTGGCTGACTGTATGTTATTTGCCAACTTTAATTTATCTTGTCATATTACGTGATAGGATGGACAGCAGAGGTTTTAATATTGACAGTTATTATTTGGCGGTATATATGAGTGATGTCCAAAATTTAGAAGATCGATTGCAAACGGTGTGGTTATGTATAAAAAAACAAACACACAAACGAACTTCTTAATTTTCAAAGATATATAACTTAAACGCTAGATATTTATTAGTCCGTGAAATAGACTCCTAGACTTTTATGAAAATAATTTTATGATAAAATCTGTGATAAAATTTTCATTGCAACAAAAATAATCGATGATTTATTTTAAAATTATCACATATGTACCTAATCTATTATTTAAATAAAATATAAAAGAAAATTATGTACGTAATATCTAAGTTCCATGATAAAACGTATGAAAATAATGCAGACGATATTTAAATAATTGAAAATAAGAAATGATTAAATGAGATGGTTAAAGGAATGACATCATAATGCTAAAAAAAAAAATGTTATTTTCATCTACTTATAATGTGATAAATTGTTGAATTTAATCATCACCTGCTCTTAACTGGGGAAAATAGGGCTTGAAATAATGGCATTAAACGAACGAAAAGGGGGTTAGGGGTGGATTTCGAACGTTTTCGAACTTTCTTTGAATTTGGCTAACTCTAACTCATGAATAATCCAATATGGATGATTTTATACGTCCCAGGTTCATAAATTCGAGGACAGATGGACCATTATTATACTAACTTATTATTATTAACTTCGGCTATTATTATATACAGGGTATCTGCCAAAATAAAATTTTTCAAATCCATGACTTTTCATGACTTTCCCTGATTTAGCAGATCATTTTCCATGACTTTAAAAAGCTTTCGTTAAAGTATATGTGAATAAAACTTCTGACGAACATGCAAATAAAATATATGCTTTTAGAGAAATTACAGGAGTTTTATCATAAAAAAACTATAAACTTACTTTATAAGTGTTAATAAACTCACATACATAAAAATAAATTGTTGTATCTACATACCTAAGTTTACTCATATAGCAATTTTTCAATCAAAATGTTTCCAATTTGAATTCAGGGTACTTTGGTATTATCCAGGTGACCATGAATAATAGCCAAATACAACCCTATAATGTTTATATACAATATCCCTAGAGATAAACTTATATTTTATGCAAAATTCTTAACTAATTTTTATTAAAAAATATTAATTATTATATTAATAAAATTTTAATCTACAATTTAAGAAAAAAACCAGAATAATATACATTTACCCACCCATTAAGCTTTCTTGCTTTGAGTTTCCTTGGTGAACAAATTTTACTTGGCAATAGAATAGGGTCAATAGGATAATACATAAATACCAAACTCAGTAACTTCAGCCAAATGACAAATAAAAATAGAATTAAACAATTCAATGCATTTTTTTTTTAATCTGTAGTTTAGCGGATCCATGACTTTCCATGACTTTTACTCATTTTACTTAAAAATCATGACTTTCCATGACAAAATTAATCCATTGTCTAAATCCATGATTTTCCATGACTTTCCAGGTGCGCGGAAACCATGTATATAGGGGATAATACACTATTGATAACAGTCGATATCGGATGTTATACCGATAAATAGCAACTGTTGAGCATTTTTTTGTGAAGTATTATTTTAGCTTCGTACTGTAGTGATAACAAAATTACTGCCTATAAGAAATCAAGTAAGCGTATTTTGATCTTTATGAGAAAATTTTGCTATTGAATAAGTAGGTATTTATAAATGAGCTTTTACATATCGAAAAGGAGGACTTCTAGAAGAACACTTTTAAGGAGGACGATTGGATACCTTAGTAGTGCAAAGTTTAAGTTACAAAAAATCTTGTTATTGTTACATTAAAAATATTTTAAAGAGGACCTTCCGGAACCTCTTTATAAATCGTCATTGAATTAATACTAAAAACAGACAACAATCTACTGATGAGGTAAAATTATAAAAGATAAAGAATGAACAATTTTCTACCTGGAAGGAGAAGAAAAATCCGAGCTGCCGTACCTCGGAAGCCAAATCCACTCCATTTTCGGCGAAAAATCTATTCACCTGCCACACACTACGGCCGATTCGGAAACGGGAAAAAACAAAAATCCCAAAGCCATATCCGTACCAGCTGACCACAACCGAAATCACGGAGAATGAATCGTGATTCCTCGTTCTCCACCTTTCCAGATTTCCCCCAACAGCACGAGCGCCTCTTCTCTCTCCATCACTTTAATCCGGCTGTAACGGAATGTGACAGCCAGGGAATCCCCCCTCTTTCAAGAGAGGGTAAAGTTTTACTCCTCCCCTGATGAGTGAGTCATACGATGGTTGCTTACCTCCCCCACTCCCCCGCAACTCGTCCTCCCCGCTTCTTGCGTAACAATCTACGACGAGGCTCAGTTAAAGTAGGGGGTATGGGGGAGAAATTCATCGATTACAACGCTCGTTTAAGAAAGTGCGATTTGGCAGAGTTGTTGTTGTAGTAGTAGTAACAAAGCGTAATTACAGAGAGAAAGACAGTGCGGGCATTAAATTTTCATTAGACTTTTAAAGGTGGCAATTTAAGAGGCACGCGGGGATTTTTGCAAAATGCACAGAAGGATTTCCTATAACGCGAAGAAGGGGCAACTTTTAAAACGACGAAATTTGCTTGGGCTCAAAAGATTTAGTCAAAAGAATGAATAACGCTTAATACTCCGGATTGTGGTTTCCTACAATATGGCAGCCAGGCGAACTTACGTCAAGAAACACTGAATCAGGGCCCGTTCCTGACATTTTTTGTCCACATACAGGGTATCTGCCAAAATAAAATTTTTCAAATCCATGACTTTTCATGAATTTCCCTCAAAAGTACCTCAAAAGTCAGTAATTCAGTTTATATCATTTATGACCCCAAATAAAAGTATCTATACAAACAACACTTATAAATTGTTAAGCAATTTATTGTTATACTATTTTAAGGATCCTGTAACGTCATCAAGGTGTATATGTGTAAAGCACTTGTCAGACGCTCAACGTCAGGACATTCAAATTTTTATTTACATCACTGCACACAATATACACGTAAAAAACATTTAAATCTACACACACACACACACACACACACAAAAAAAAAAAAAAAAAACCGAATCGACTCAGCACTTCTACCGAAGAACCGCTTATTCCTCTCTCACTTCAATATCAATCCACTCACTTCACTTCCTTTTTCACATTAGTCGTAATTCAGGGAGGAAAGGAAAAGTGGATGTTACAATCTGTATTTATTGTTCTTCTAATATAGTTAAACTTTTGAAAAAGCATAAGGTTTATGCTGTAAAAGGGGAGGAGTTTGTTAGTTAAACCACTCCTCAAACCCTCCTTAGGTATAATCTACGGCAAACTCTCCTAAGGAATGTAAAGAAAACTTATATATTTTACATTTATAAGGTTCATAGATCACATATATGAAGTAATTACATTAAATTCGAATGAATTTATTTATGACCTTCAAATGGTTAAGAGGAGTTCACTGTATTTCCAAAAATATTAATTGTATTAATTGAAAAGTATATTATCCAAACTGCGTAATTTAAAAACCGTATCTCGCAAACAGATTAAATTAGATATAATTTCTGAAATACCTCACAGGCATTAAAAATTAGATGGAAGAAAACGAAGTTCTAAAAAAGTGGCTAATTAGATACGGAAAATTCATCTTCGCAGTCGAGAAAGATTCATTTACAAAGCGGAAAAGAAGTTCGGAATGCCTTCAACAACACACGCTTAGAAAGAACATGCTTGCAACAAACGTTTTCTGCTTTCGTTCTTGAACTGCATCTGCCCAAATTAGCGCATAGAGTATGGACGAATAATTTTTTTTTCTTTAAACTTTGATAAAAAAATAGGGGGGGGGGTAGAACAGAGAAGACATCTGCTTTATTTCAACGTTGAGGAATGTATATGCTGAACTAACTATGTTTTTCTGCCACAGTGTGTGGCCGATTGTGCAGAAGATAAAGACATAATTTTAAAAAGCGCTAGCAGAGTATGGATCTACTATAATTTTTTTTTCTTTAAAGCGACAAAAAAACAGGGATGGGGTGTGCAGAAAAAATAAGCTTTATGAAAAACAGGGTTTGCAAACATTTTCTATTACAGTTTGAATAATTTTGTGATAGTATAGAGCCGACGAGCATGTTTACTGATTAGCAGCAATTAAAAATGGTATTTTCAGGACATAGTAAGAAATTTAGAAAAATAAAAAAGGGAAAAAATGCAAAAATTTTCAAAAATAAAAATAAATAAAAGAATAAAAAAAAATTTATATAATAAAAAAAAAAAAAAAAATAGAAGAAAAAGAATGAAAATATTAAAAAATTAGAAAAGCTTCTGAATTAGCAGAAGCAATTAAAAATGGATTTATTTTCATGAGAAACACCGATAGTAAAGCTTAATATTTACAACTTTAAAATTATTTTTTTAAAATAAGGGTTTACTTTACTCTAAAGTTAATGCACATTTAGATATCTCTTTTTTCTTCTTTTAATTGTATATTGAGTAAAAGATTTTAGTTAATAAAAGCAATATGTATATATATATATATATATATATATATATTATATATATATATATATATATATATGTGTGTGTGTGTGTGTGTGTGTGTGTGTGTAAGAAAAAGAACTTGATCGATAAGATAATGTAGGTATTTTGTATAAAACCCCTAAGACACCCCGAGAAAATTCTCAGGGGTTTTCAAATCTTAAATCAAGGGCAAAAATTACCGCGTCCTTTTGCTTCCTCCTTTTTAACTTCTAACCTAAACTGACCACTGGGGCTACAGTTTACGCCCTCAGAGAAGAGGTCTGACCAATTATAACTCTACATTGCCCTAGCGAACAATTTAGGAAATTTCCAAACAAAAAGGAATGCACACTATCGGAGGCAGATTTTCCCACTGATTCTGACAGCGATGTTGACCCAGATGTTAAGGGCCTTTTACTTTTAACTCCCTGTTAGCTGACCCCTCTGTTTGTCCTGTCCCTATGATGAAGTGGGAACCCGTCCTCCAACGTTCTGTTAATAAAAGTTTTTAACTAAAACGGTGTCATTTTTATGGGCCATGACTGCAACCACCCACCTTTAAGTCTGTCTTATTATATATATATATATATATATATATATATATATATATATATATATATATATATATATATATATATATGTGTGTGTGTGTGTGTGTGTGTGTGTGTGTGTGTGTATGTAAGTAACAATAAATTTTGTTAATTGAACTACAGTCATAAGCTAACGTATTATGACTACACCTGGATTACTGTTTTAAATTCAGTTCCAAGAAACTTTTCAGGATTCAGTGCGAGTTCAAATTGTAAAATGGTCAGGGAATGTAAGGGAAAAGCACAAAATAAAGTACAGAATTAATTTAGAAGGAGTTAAAGGTTGTTGAGGAAAAAAAGTAATAGGAGAAAAGAAGAAACAAATTAGAAAAGTAGAAGACACAATTAAAAATGAACTGAATTACTTGTAAAAAGCACAATAAAGCTTAATATTAAGAACTTAAAAAAAAATTTTGGGTTTGTTAAAAATATACGTTAAATTTATGCAAAATTCCCTGTAGTAATATTTCTGATTCTTTTCAAACTTATTTAAATAATTGGAGAATTATACCTAATAATTAATGTTTACAAAAAAGCAAAAATTAATTCTGAAACCAACTTTGTATTGTAGTAAGTCTGAGACAGTGCGACACAAAAACATTTAAATAGGTGGAGAATTAAATCTAATAATTCATGTTTACAAAAAAGCAAAAATTAATTCTGAAACCAACTTTGTGTTGTTGTAAGTCTGCGACAGTGCGTCACAAAAACATTTAAATAGGAGGAGAATTCAAACTAATAATTAATGTTTACAAAAAAGCAAAAATTAATTCTGAAACCCACTTTGTGCTGTTGTAAGTCTGCGACAGTGCGTCACAAAAACATTTAAATAGGTGGAGAATTCAACCTAATAATTCATGTTTACAAAAAAGCAAAAATTAATTCTGAAACCCACTTTGTGCTGTTGTAAGTCTGCGACAGTGCTTCAAAAAACATTTAAATAGGTGGAGAATTCAACCTAATAATTCATGTTTACAAAAAAGCAAAAATTAATTCTGAAACCTACTATGTATTGTTTTAAGTCTGCGACAGTACGTCACAAAAACATTTAAATAGGTGGAGAATTCAACCTAATAATTAATGTTTACAAAAAAGCAAAAATTAATTCTGAAACCTACTATGTATTGTTTTAAGTCTGTGACAGTGCGTCACAAAAACATTTAAATAGGTGGAGAGTTCAACCTAATAATTAATGTTTACAAAAAAGCAAAAATTCTGAAACCAACTTTGTGTTGTTGTAAGTCTGCGACAGTGCGTCACAAAAATATTTAAATAGGTGGAGAATTCAACCTAATGATTCATGTTTACAAAAAAGCAAAAATTAATTCTGAGACCTACTTTGTATTGTTGTAAGTATGTGCCAGTGCGTCACAAAAACAATTAAATAGGAGGAGAAGAATTCACCCTAATAATTCATGTTTACAAAAAAAAAAAAAAAAGAAAATAAATAAATAAATAAAAATAATTCCGAAACCCACTTTGTGTTGTTGTAAGTCTGCGACAGTGCATCACAAATATTTAAAAATTTTAAAAACAAGATCTCACTTTTCTAAAATGTTCTTATTTACTTCAAAAAAAGTTCTTATTTTTTAGAAACAAAATAAAATCCCATGTATATACGATAATAATTAAAAAAATATATGGCGGAAAATAAGAAGAAACAGAGTTAAAGTTGCTTAAAAGGTGAAGTGTTTGTTCCCTGAATAAAGCTTTTAAAATAATAATTGCTACTACTGATAAAGCATTTAAATGCAGAATTTGCTTTCCGTTTAATTAAACTCATAATAAAAATGAAAATGGCTAAAATTTGACTAAACAAGCCTTAAACTGTTGCTTCCCTTCCCACAGGAAACGAAGGCAAGAGAATAGAACAAATATTTACAGAAGTTAAAAATTAAGACCGAATAAGTTCCAAAAGTTTAATTTTAAATTAAAATGCGTAAGCTTTTTCGAGAACCCTCGAAAATTATTTTGACATATGCTTTCATTTCAAACTTTAGACAGCTTCAGTATTAAGACAAACAAACTTAATGATAAATAACACTTTAAATATGCAATTTATAATCAAGTAAAGATATAACTTGAAATTAATTTACATTTATTTCTTTGGCATCGAAGAAGTCAAATGTGCAACGGTAAGCAACAAAAAGAATTATTTTAGACATGGTTCATGCTTACCTGCAATGGAGATGGATAATATATGTGATATGACTAATGATCGTATTTAACCAACACTTTTTAGAAGGTATTTAATGAATTTTGTAAAATCTTGAAATAGAAGTGCCTGGAATTACCTGAATTTCGAGGAAACAGATCATAAATGTCGTAACAAATGTTTTAACAAAAGGAAAACTTATTCCCCGGGTGGCAATACCGACTACAATGCGGAAAATTCTGGCAACTAAAAACGATTTATTAAGTTCTGTGTGCTTCATAGAATGTTTATTACTACACACACACAAATATATATATATATATATATATATATATATATATATATATATATATATATATATATATATATATATATATATATATATATATGTGTGTGTGTGTGTGTGTGTGTAAGGAAAATCCTCAGCGGTTTTCAAAACTTAAATCAAGGGCTAAACATTCCCGCGTCATTTTGAATTCCCCTTTTTAACCCCTAACCTAAATTAACCACTGGGGCTACAGTTTACGCCCTCTAAGAAGGGGCGTGACCAATTATAATCCTACATGGCCCTAGCGGACAATTTAGGAAATTTCCAAATAAAAAGGAGATACACGATGTCGGAGACAGATTTTTCTAGAGATATTTTCCCACAGATGTTGACCCAGGTGTTACGTGTCTTGTACATAGAACTTCATGCTAGCTGACTCTTCAGTCTGTCCCTATGATGAAGTGGGAACCCGTCATGCAACGTTATCTTAATAAAGGTCTTTAGCTGAAACGGTATCATTTTTATGGCCATGACTGCAACCACCCATCGAGAAGTCCGTCTCATTACACACACACACACACACACACACACATTATATATATATATATATATATATATATATATATATGTGTGTGTGTGTGTGTGTGTGTGTGTGTGTAACCACGGCGATTTAAACGGCCGGCCACATCGAATCTTAGGCCCTATTCTTTTTACTTGCCTAGGCTACTGGGCAAGGAGAAGCCTAAGCGATTAGCTTATAATGAATAATACAGTCCTGTCTCTATTGAAAGAGAACAAATAATTCTTATAGAACAACTTAAATCTTTACTGCGAAGCTGATAAAATACATCTTCAACAGTCAACAACAAACAAGAGAATGTACATCGAAACTAATGATGGAACAGGGGTGGACCCCAGAGCGAGACGGAGACGAAATATTTCCCAGAGAAAGTAGCAGTTGGCGTTATAACAGGAAAAGGGAACTTAGATCGGATGGGAAAACTGAGCCATTTACCAGCGATAGCTGGACAATGCGGTGAGTGGACAAAATATTTACATCTATTGCAGAGAAAGTTTTGGGAAATGTGTTAAAAGAATTTTAAATTACACTCGTTAAATTAAGACATTTTGTGGCTGGAAAAATAGATTTTAAGGAATCAGAATGGGATGAGGTTTTTAAAGAGATAGTTTAAGTATAATTAATATATAATTTAATATAATATAACATATGTGTGTGTGTGATAAGTTATAGAGCTGTCCATTTTCAATCAACTAATTTTATTAATCCTCTTTATATAATATTTTTGAATCCTGTTAAGAAAACACTTCGAACTGCGGCCATTTTACGAAAAATAAATAGTAGTAAAAAAAAAAAAATGTTGCGATAACAGGGAGAAAAACACAGCTGATTCGGAACATACTTTAGGAGGACGTCCCACCTCTTGTTATCGGGGGAAAAAAGCTCAGCAGGAAAGAAAAATCTCAGCTGCAATTTTATTTTTATTTTGTACTGGCAGTCTCCGTTGAAAACAGGGCATTTGCACAGACGCCTTGTGACACAAATGGCGCATTATTTGGATCTTTTGAAGCCTCTTTTATTGGCCATGTCGCGGCTAAGTGCCTTAAAAGAAGAAAGCCGCTGGCGTTAATGGTTTCCTTCTTTCATAATATCTGGTGGTATTAGGAAATTCCGAAGGCTCCTTCATGTCGGCCGCTGTGCTTTTCTCGAAACACCCTGTCTTCCACGTAGAAATCAGCAGTAGAAAAATTAATTGTTCTTTGACTAAAATGGCAACACCTTACTTTCGTACGGAAAAAGTGTACGCCAAAATTATATATTGAATTAAATTTTAAGCGCCATTACAGTAGAGTCTTGGTAATTCGACGTGGATTGGACCAGACCTCACTCGAATTATTGAAACTCGAGCTATCAAAAATGATTAATTTAAAGAAATATGAACACAATTTTTTACTATTAAAGTATATTTCGATTAAAACTCGAGCTATCAAAAATGATTAATTTAAAGAAATATAAACACAATTTTACAACACGTTTACCCTGAGAAACAATGAATGCTGAAGATAATATGCTGCAAATGATGATTCTGATGTTGTATCATAATTTTTTTAAATGTGTGATATAAAAGTTGCACAAGGAAATCAAGTGGTGCACAAATCAGATATTTTAAAATGATATTACGTTTACGATGTTCTCTGACTACTCATCTTCTTCTCAATAGTATTGCAACATTCTTGGCCATTTGTCAACTGAGGATTTCTAAAATATGGTGCATTGTAAATTTTCACGAGTTGCCGCCACTTTACCAGGTAGGTTTTTTTTTTCTCCCCCCTTTTAATTGATATTACATTTACGATGTTCTCAGATTTCTCATCTCTTCCTTAATAGTATTCGAACATTCTTGGCCATTTGTCAACTGAGGATTTGGGAAATTAAGGTACACTTTAAAATTCCCCGTGTTGCCGCCACATTACGAGGAAGTCTTTTTTTCTCCCACTTTTAAATTGATTATACCTTTACGATGTTCTCAGACTTCTCATCTCTTCCTCAATAGTATTCGGACATTCTTGGCGATTTGTCAACCGAGGATTTCTAAAATATGGTACATTGTAAACTGTCATGAGTTGCCGCCACTTTACGAGGTAGGTTTTTTTTTTCTCTCATTTCTTAATTGATAATACGTTTACGATGTTCTCAGACTTATCATCTTCTCAATAGTATTTTCAACATTCTTGGCCATTTGTAAACTGAGGATTTCTACAATATGGTACACTGTAAACTTTCCCGATTGCCGTCACTTTACGAGGTAGGTTTTTTCCCCTCCCACTTTTTAATTGATAATACATTTACGATGTTCTCAGACTTCTCATCTCTTCCTCAATAGTATTCGGACATTCTTGGCGATTTGTCAACCGAGAAGTTAGGAAAATATGGTACACTTTAAATTTTTCGGAGTTGCCGCCACTTTACGAGATAGGTTTTTTTCCTTCTCACCTACGTTTTAATTGATAATAAGTTTACGATGTTCTCAGACTTCTCATCCTCTCCTCAATAGTATTGCAACATTCTTGGCGATTTGTCAACCAAGGATTTCTAAAATATGGTACATTGTAAATTTTCATGAGTTGCCGCCACTTTATGAGGTAGATTTTATTCACTCCCTTTTTTTAATTGATAATAAGTTTACGATGTCCTCTGACTACTTATGTCCTCCTCAATAGCATGATTGGAAAATTATTCAAATCTGATAATCTGAAAAATACGGTACACTGTAACTTTTTAGGAGTTGTCGCCACTTTACAAAGTAAGTTCCCCCCTCCATTTCATACCTTTAAAAAATGATAATACGTTTATGATGTTCTGTGACTACTCATCCCCTCCTCAATAGTATGAATGGAACATTCTTGGCAATTAGCCAACTGAGGATCGGGAATATATGGTACGCTGCAACTTTTCACGAGTTGCCTCCACTTTATGAGCTTGTCAACGCATTTAAGCTGGGAAGGGTATGAATACTGCATGCACGTTTTGAAAAGTACCTCAGCTTGTATCGATATGGCATGCACAAAAGCCGAAGGATATGATATGCATCGATAACAGTCGGAAGTGTGTGTGAGGGGAGAGGGGATCAGCAACTCATATATATTCATTCCGCGAGGTCGTTTGCAAGGATAACTTTTTAATAACTGCGAACAAAGTTAGTCATTCCCCAAAACTACTCTCTGAATACGGCGCCCCGGGGATCTGAATCTGACATTCTGAGAATCAGAGACCGAAATTAAAAACCCCCACAAAACCAATCTGGAAAAATCTGACTTCCATAAAATGGGAAGAAGGGAGACCGCTCGCTCTTATTTTGTCGGATTGAAAAGATTTCCATCCGGGGCACGCAAGCAATCAGCGGGCAAAAGGGGTAATTCCCTGCCCGGAGAGGGCGCGGTTGGGAGGATATTATTCTCTGGAGAGATTAATTTTCGCCAGCCCCTAGCTCCCCCGCTGCTTTGCATACACAACAACCCTTTGGCACGGTTTTCCATGGTCAGAAAAGAGGGGGAGGGAGATTTTCAAAAGGGCGTGATTGGGAGACGTGTCT
>CM063509.1:49772011-49792011 GCA_032207245.1 Pardosa pseudoannulata
GGGGGGGGGCATCAAGGTTATATTATTTCATGCCCTCGATATAAGAAAAAAAAATTAAAAAATCCTAGTGTTAATATATAATATACTAAATGTTTTGATGGAAATTGCCATCAATATACAACGAAGGGTTATACGCGAATATCTCCAGGCCCCGACTTACAGAAATGGGGGCACCAGGGAAAACCCATTCATCCGGGGAATGAACTGGAGGTCCGGCCTCTTGCCCTGTCGGAAAGCAGGCTCTGAATACCTACCTCTCTTGATTAACACACTGCGACGCAACAGCGAATGCTGGGGGTGGAGAATTTATTACCATTTGGCAATTCACAATATTCCCCCAATTTTAGAGATATGGTTTTCCTCTAGTCTAAATGATACGATCTACTAAGTCCTTAGGTTCTTGCGTGATGCGTTGCCAGTCGTGGAACCCTCTTCTGTTTTATGTCTCTTGTTTGTTATCGCGCCAATTCTGTAATTGGATTAGGAAACGAGTTTAAACAGTTCTTGATCGCAGTTTATGTTTAGAATATATCTGTTGTCCATGGAAACGTGCTTGTGTAGATATGACTCAACTGGTGATTGTATCACGGGGTGAATTCTGGCACACTTCGGAATTCATTTGATAATAATCGCGCTTTGCATTACTTGCTATTTATTACTAAGCTAATATGTGTAGATACAGTAAATCTATTGAACATACTTTTAAGGGGATACATAGCCTTTAAGCAAGTTTAAACTAAAGATATTTTTCTTAATTTCTCCCCTTATCATATCTTTTTTAATTACAGGCTTGCAACTGCTGAGGTACTTCCAAAAAGGTAAGAAAAGTGACAAATAATACAGAATAAGTGACTAAAAAGTGACTAAACACTGAAAAAAAAAATTCTCTGCTTGATTACAGATGCTATTATTAAGATTTTTCTATTTATTTTAACTCTAAATCAAATGATTCATGCAAGACATGATTTTAACGTCAAATACAAAAAGGTTAAAAATTTTGTTTAACACAACTCAACATTGCTTTTTATTCAAGAAAATCTATAAATTAGATTTGAATACATAATACATTAATTTTATAATCACAATTTTCTGTACATATTAATAATGTTTTGAAATATGTACATAGCTAGATTAGAGTATCTAAACAAAAATTGTGAAGAAAAAGAGAAATGTGTGCTTTGACGTAAGTTACTTTAATGTATTAAATGTACATTTCAGTACAAATGTAGATTTCAGGAACTTCTTTACGACTTTTTAAAATCACTAAATTCTGGAAACCATATGACTAATTACATTTTAATAAGAAAAATAAAATTAGAGCATCACATTTTTGGTCTTTTATTAAAATATTTTGTTATTAATTCAGATTTTCTTTTTTCAACAACAGACTTTTGCTGTGATACACCATGAAAAAAGGTGACTAAAAGTGACTGTTTACTTAAAAAAGTGACTAAAAGTGATCAATAATAAAAAAAGTGACTAAAGGTGAGAAAAGTGGTGGAATTGCAAGCCTGTAATTATTATCGTAAATACGTGGGATTTTCAGCAATTATTCTCTATTTTATTTAATTAGTTTTGGTAAATACTACTGAGGAGAAAACTATAAAAAAAAGCAATCCCCCCTCCTCCCCGAAAAATAAATACTAAATGGCGGAGGAGATAGAAAATAGGAAACCCCTATCAACAATAGTTCGGCGAACTACTGTTGATCAGGGAGTTATCAGACCTAAAGGTGGCCATGGCATCATCTTTAGGTCTGATATTATTAGTGTTGGTGTATTGTTGGTAGGAGATACTTAAATTTGAGACTGAGATTTATACTGCGTTATTTTAAATTTAACAGCCTCCTAGACCAGGGCCTGACTACGATGCTTTTGTGTCCAGGGTACAATCCAATTTTTGTGCCCTCCACCCCCATGCAAATTTGTAGCGAAAAGTTATTATCATAATTACAGTCATATAAAAATTATAACATTGAATTAGCAAACGGATTTAAGAAATTAGTATTAAAGTAATATTCAAAATCAAAAACACCAAATTTTCATTTTATGTAACCATTATTATCTCTTTTTAGCCATGCTAAAAATTAAGGACTTTTAAAGACCTAGAGTGACCCCCTTTTTAATTTTTACCTTGTCACACTCACAAGCTCTGTGGTGCAGAAAAATAAATAATAATAGAATTAAAAATAATTTAAATTGATGAGATGAATTAATGGTTTATGGTGGTACGCTGCTAATAATCTGTCTTATAAATATGCAATAACCCATAGGATAAAAAGAGCACCAGGTTCGTTGAGGGAATTAATTATTAGGTAAATAACAGTAAAATTAAAGTAAATAGGACACAATAAGGTTCACGACAAACACAATTACCTCGTACAATAATTTATTAAAACTTAACGATGATAGTTTAACGATGATGTAAGTTTGCAATTTTTCCCCACTTAATATATGTTTCAAACACTCGACTAAATTTTCGTGCCCAGGGCACGTGCCCTAAGTGCTCGTGCGATAATCAGGCCCTGTCCTAGACAGTTTAGCGTATTGTGCTTCCACACGATAGGCTTGAGTTCTATCGCCAAACAACGTTTGGCTGTATTTGTGTTGTACCCTCATAAGAAGCTATGTTACCCTACCTATATGCTGTTCCTATAATGAAAAGGGCAACAAGAATCAGCGGATTGTATGGTAGAATGCTAAAAATGGCAAAAGTGCCCCGCAAATTAAAAAAAGATATCTTAAATCTGATATATACGTAAAAAAATACTTGAAACAAAGAGTCGTGACTAGAAGACAGCAGAACTTTTAACTGAAAAGAAAAAAAAATGTTTTCTATTCTCTTCTTAACTGACTAAATGTTTCAACTGCTTTCCATTTATTCTTTGTTTTGCAAATTGTCTTTTACTATTATGACTATTTTCAAGGTCTTCAGTAAGTACGGCTTCGGCTGAGACAAAACTACAGTACAATTCTGAAGGCCAATGATTTTAAACGGCTTCTATAATAATTTTAACATATACAAGGCCTTGCTCAATTTCAGTTTCGCTTCTCGTTTACGTTTTTCTTTAACAATACCTGAATGGATTTTGCAGACTGCGTCAGTGAGAGTTGAAAAGAGGCAATAAAAGACGCCGAGATAAAACGCTATTTTGTATACTTTTTAAAAGCGTTTTCTTGGAATTCTGGCCTTCTGGTAGATAACAGTCAAACCATGTGGCAGAACTGGGTCAAAAAAGCAATGCGGGGTTTCGTTTTTATCCTCAGAGATTCGTATCATTTGCATTTGTTTCGTTTCACAATCACAGAGAAAAGCCTTACTTCCATTTAAAAAAACTGTAAAAAACTATTTTATTTAATTGCTCTCATTCATTCATGTAAATCACGATAAGTCTCCTGTCTTTCTGCGGATAACCAATGTCATGCTGAACATTCAGTTTTTCTCAAAAGAGCCAAATAAAAAAAAATGGAAAACGAAGAGTCTCTATAACCAGTTTTCAGTTTTGCCAGCACACTATTTGAGTTTTGGAAAAGGGAATTCCTTATTTGCCTAAATGTCATTCGGACAGATTATTTAATAATTACCGTAATTATTAAATAATTCAACCGACTTCCGGTGTTTTTCGTTTTCGGTCTGCAATGTTTGTAATACGCGCATACAATATATATTGGATTGCAAAGATTTGGAAACATGAAGTTGAATCTTACTTCTAATTCCATCGGCTCATATTTTTATACCTAATGTCCTCTTCATTTTGCTAGACTAGAGGTTGGCAACGGGAACTTACTTTTAATTCCATTGAAATCTCATGTTTTTATAGCTAATGTCCTCTTCATTTTGAGAGACTAGAGGTTAGCAACGGGATCTTACTTTTAATTCCATTGAAATCTCATGTTTTTATAGCTAATGTCCCCTTCATTTTGAGAGACTAGAGGTTAGCAACGGGACCTTACTTTTAATTCCATAGCCTTTTCATGTTTTTATACCTAATATCCCCTTCATTTTGAGAGACTAGAGGTTGGCAACGGGACCTTACTTTTAATTCCATAGCCTTTTCATGTTTTTAAACCTAATGTCCTCTTCATTTTGAGAGACTAGAGGTTGGCAACAGGACCTTACTTTTAATTCCATCGCCTTCTCATATTTTTATAGGTATTTTTCCCTTCATTTTGCGAGACTAGAGATTGGCAACGGGACCTTAGTTTTAATTCCATCGCTTGCTCATATTTTTATAGCTATTGTTCCTTTCATTTTGCGAGACTAGAGGTTAGCAACGGGACCTTAGTTTCAATTCCATTGCCTTCTCATATTTTTATAGCTATGTCCCCTTCATTTTCCGAGACTAAAGGTTGGCAATGGGACTTGTGAGCGTTGAAAAGCTCTAGGGAGGGGTGAAACATTAATGGCGACTGGGGTACGTAAAATATGTTCGTGGTCTACCACCAAGTTACCAAACGATACCTCTGGAGATGGCAGGCCAAGCCAGGGTGGAGGTCTTCTTGGTTTCTGCAAATAAATTACAAGGACCCGCCTTTTTTTTGTGTGTGTGAGTGTGTGTTGTCTAAGAGTGTAATGTTGGCTGTCTATATGGTGCTACCTTAATCAAATAGCCAACATATATCTGCGGCTTGGTAGTGACAAATTGCTATAAATGGAAGTGCCCACGTAAGAATTCTTTAAAATAATTAAACCACTTAACATAACAGCATATTTTCCAAAATACTATCTTTCCTTTTTTTTAAATTTATATCTACCGAATGTTTTTATTTGCTTAGGAAAAAATAATACCAAAATTTCTCGCAAATAATTTAAAATTAAATAATTTTTCTAGTGGTTTTTTTAAAAAAGGAAAAGATAGCATCCTAGAAAATGTTTGTTCTATCACACATTATACTACTTTCTTTTATTTTTAAAATGGGAACTGTACACACGAAATTTTATTTTTCACACTGAGAGGAATCCAATATGCAGGGTATCTGCCAAAATAAAATTTTTCAAATCCATGACTTTTCATGACTTTCCCTGATTTAGCAGATCATTTTCAATGACTTTATATAAATGACGTATATATAAATAAAACTTCTGATGTACATACAAATAAAATATATGCTTTTAGAGAAATTGCAGAAATTTTATCATAAAAACTATAAGCTTACTTTATAAGTGTTAATAAACTCACATACATAAAAATAAATTGCTGTATCTACATACCTAAGTTTAATCATATAGCAATTTTTCAATCAAAATGCTTCCAATTTGAATTCAGGGTACTTTGGTATTATCCAGGTGACCATGAATAATAGCCAAATATAACCCTATAATGTTTATATACAATATCCCTAGAGATAAACTTATATTTTGTGCAAAAATCTTAACTAATTTTTATTAAAAAATAATTATTATATTAATAAAATTTTAATCTACAATTTAAGAAAAAACCAGAATAATATACATTTACCCACCCATTAAGCTTTCTTGCTTTGAGTTTCCTTGTTGAACAAATTTTACTTGGCAATATGGTCAATAAGATAATACATAAATACCAAACTCAGTAACTTCAGTCAAATGACAAGTAAAAATAGAATTAAACAATTCAATGCATTTTTATTTAATCGGCAGTTTAGCGGATCCATGACTTTCCATGACTTTTACTCATTTTACTTGAAAATTCAAGACTTTCCAGGAGAAAATTAATCCATTGTCTAAATCCATGATTTTCCATGACTTTCTCTGACTTTCCAGGTGCGCGGAAACCATGAATATGGCAGAAACAAACCCACCTTAAACTTTAAAATATATATATATATATATATATATATATATATATATGTTCAGCCACTTATATACCAAATTCTCTCCCAAGCTGTTTTGACTTGGGTGGGAAAGAACCTGCCGTGACATCTACCGCGAATGGATGACTAATACAAAATTAATAAACAAGAACTAATCGGAGAACAATGGGCGAGCGTCTAAGAGAACATAATTATGACACGAAGAAGTATCACGTTTTTAAGTCGCGCTCAAAAGCAGATGGAAATAATCCACCATTTTTTTTATTTCTCCAAGAAGCGACCAAAGATAAGTAGGACGCGCTATAAGAATATGCATGATTAGAAAAAGAAAAGTTTGTGGATTATACTTTCCGAGAATAATGAGCTGCTTAAGAGACATTCATTGTCACTACCTGATTAGTATTCTTTTTGTAACTTTCATTTTTCACAATAGAAGTTCTGGAACCCAGCTACTTTTTCTGTCAATAATATCGACCGGTGTATGAGTGTGTCGGTGTGCGTATATATGTATGAGTGTGTATACACAAAAACACAGAGATAGATAAATATATATGTATATATGTAATAAGATGGACTTAGTATTCTTTTTGTAACTTTCATTTTTCACAATAGAAGTTCTGGAACCCAGCTACTGTCAATAATATCGACCGGTATATGAGTGTGTCGGTGTGCGTATATATGTATGAGTGTGTATATACACAAACACACAGATAGATAAATATATATGTATATATGTAATAAGATTATAAAGACAGGACATACTGAGGGGTCAGATAGCATGAAGTTGTAAGTAAGAGGCCCTCAATACCTGGGTCGACATCTCAGTTAAAATCTGTGGGAAAATATCTAGGAAAAATCTGACTGCGCATAGTGTGCATCTTCTTTTCGTTCGGAAATTTCCTAAATTGTCCTCTAGGGCAATGTAGAATTATAATTGGTTAGATCCCTTCTTTGACGGCGTAAACTGTAGCCCCAGTGGTCAGATTAGGTTAGGGGTTAAAAAGGGGAATGCAAAAGGACGCGGAAATTTTTAGCCCTTGACTTAAGTTTTAAAAACACCTGAGAATTTTCTCGGGCTTTATACAAAATGCCTACATTAGTTTCCCGATCCAGTTTACTTTTCCCTACGTATATATATATATATATATATATATATATATATATATATATATATATATATATATATTATGACGTATGAAAGTACTTAATAGTTTCATTTTATTACATTAATGGTAACACATGATTGTAGACGGAAAAGTTTTATAATTTAAATTATCAAAGAAATTTGTTTGAATTTAGCGATCCACAGCATTATTGGACGGTAATTGTGTTTTCAATCCCCTATATAATAGTAGTTTAAGTTATCTGTACGTCTGTCCTCCAATTCATGAAGCGGTTGGACCTGGAATGGATAGAGGCATCCATTCAAAGCGAATAAAGTTTATCTCCTCCTAAACGATCGATCCGATTCTAAAATAAATTGGTATAAATATGCTTCATATCGCAGCAAAAAATACTGTCGTCTTTAAAACGTTCGTAATCCAACCCTTCCCTCCTATTCGAGAGTTTAATGCCATTATTTCGAGCCCTATTTTCCCCGGTTAAGACCAGACGATTAAATTAAATTTATCCATTTATCACTTAACAAATAGGTAAAAATAATATTTTTTTTCTAGTATTGTGACGTCATTCCTTTAAACATCTCATTTAACACTTTGACTGCCAACCAAAATTGCAAATGTTCACAACGGGGCCAAACTTTTTTTTGTGTAATTTGTATTTTTTTCAACATAAAACTATATATAAAAACAATATTTCAAAACAAACAATATTTTAAAACAAACTCTCTCTATTTATATATATATTCCCTTTTTTGTTGCATGTTCCAAATATTTAATTTTTCATAAAACTTAGCTCATAAAATCGTCACATATACGAATTTGCGCAAACCACGTATACCTAACACATCGTAGGGAGCCCAACAATCAAACTCCAATACGATTTTCATGTAACTGATAACATCTTTGATAGCCATGGCCTGAAGTGTTAAAACACCATGGCTATCATATCGGATAGCCAGTGTCTCAACGGAAATATCACTGGATATCACATATGATAGCCATGGCAGTCAAAGTGTTAATCATTTCATATTTTAAACTATTTAAATATCGTCTACACTATTTTAATATCTTTTATCACTGAACTTAGATATTAGGTCAATGATTTTCAATTATATTTGGCTTAAATAATAGATTAGGTACATACGTGATAATTTTAAATTGAATCATCGATTATTTTTTGTTGCCATGAAACTTTTACCACCGGTATTAACAACAAATTCTTTCCATATAGGTCTAGGAATCTATTTCACGGACTAATAAATATCTAACTTTTAATTTATATATTTTTGGAAATCAAGAAGTTTGTTCTTTTGTGTGTTTGTTTATTATACATAACCACACGGTTTGACTAAATGAATTCAATGTGATTTTAAACTGCATTACAGTATCGGGAGACTCTAGAGGAGTATGACGATAAATAAATTATTGAGAGTGAACCAGATAGTTCTCAGCCAAAAAACAAACCATTTTTTACCAGCCTCATTGGGTACTTAACAGTTCTGGAATATTAAAAGTTTTACTAATCCCGTCATATGATGGGCTATATGCTAGTCCTTCTGTATAGGTTTCAACGATTTTGAAGGAAAAACATAGTGTTACATAGCACAATGATACCATCATTATTATTCCAGCACGAGTTGGAATTTACACGTGGGAGTCGAGTCGACGGTCAGTGGAAGAGCATTTCCGATTTCGTTTTTTTAACCAACACAGTTTTTTTTTCAGCACATGACGCAGAGGAGAAAGTCACCTTTCTTGATGCCAAACCTGCCTTACAAATAAATCAATCGCGAGAAACACTTTCTCGAAACCAAAAAAATTGAAATCGGACTTCCAATGCATCATGCGCACAGACAGAAGCAATCTTGGAATACATTCGTCAACATTATTTATCGGTCCTTATTTGCACAGCGCAGAGGGTAGGTGTCAATATCG
Source organism: Pardosa pseudoannulata (assembly GCA_032207245.1). Classification (NCBI taxonomy): domain Eukaryota; kingdom Metazoa; phylum Arthropoda; class Arachnida; order Araneae; family Lycosidae; genus Pardosa; species Pardosa pseudoannulata. Next base: position 49,780,860 of record CM063509.1, read on the forward strand.
TCGACAAAGGGTGGACCTCGAAACCAGATGGCAGCGGTAATTAATTTTCGAACGATAAACACGAGGCAGAGTGCCAAATGCTGCCTCGAGTCTTCAGACTCCCGAGAGGGAATGTATACTCATTTTTGCCATCGCAAAAAGCTTGAATGAGAGGGGGGGGGAATGAACTCATTACGTGCACGTGGGACGTACATTAAAAGAAGACGATGACCTATAAAACGATACAGAGTCAACTCGCTTTCCGCACAATAAAATAAAATCTAGAACATAAAATTCATACGCGAGGTATGCATGTGTTTTATTTACGGTATTGATATTGTCACGCTGTTATAGCGACAGGACTATATTATTAAAACATTCTAAATTTTGAATGAATTCTAAATTATAGTCAACAAGATGACTAACGACCGCTTGCTCAGCCATGACCTTGTTCAAGTGTATCTGGGAGTCGCAAATCCAGTACACTTTCAAGTATCCGTTCGACTGTGACGGAAGGGCAAGCCGGATAGGCTGGAATTCTATAAACTCATTATTTTGCCCATCAATATCAGATAGTTTGGTTTAGTTTGGTTTGGAGCGCTACGGTCAGCTTTTTGCAACACGAGGGCTAATGAGACCGGGACCTACTGCTTAAAGCCGATTCCGAATGGCTACGAACATCCATGCCATAGTGGGATTCGAACCCACGAACTCCGGTTCTGAAGGCCAGCACCCTAACCAATCGGCCATCGTTCGGCCTCAATATCAGATAACAATGTTTTTATACCAAAACTCACCGTTATAATACAGGCATTCTGATCACTTCTTATTGAGTCGGTCTCGCTTGTATGGCCTTTTGAGCAATAGAATACTACAAAAAATAAGATCGTTTTGTCTGTTGATTCCAGGGCTGCCATTTAAACCATTATCAACTACAACTTAACCTTAACACCCTTCGAATTTGAGTGTAAAAATCGAATTAGTTCTTGGATCGAATTAGGGGTTGATGTAGTTTTACAATGGATTCCCTTTATCCTCTGGATGACTTCGGGGTAAAACAAACTTACAATGGTTTCCCAGTCACTGCAATGACTATGGCATTGAACGTGCTGACACACTCGCCGAGGAGGATTGTGATTTGGTTCAACGTACTGTTAGTGTTTCCTTTTAGGAATATAAGGAGAATCATTATAGATTATATTAATAAAACAAAAATGTGTCATTTCAGACACATTTCTTCCGGAAGGAGATGGTCATCTCTCTTAAATAAGAGAGTAAGCCCCTCTCTTCACAGAGTTATTGGAATGGCTCTTTTTAGAAGCAGGACCGGCCATGACTTGCTGAGGAATCATCTTTTTTGGCTTCACTTTGTGGATTCCCCTCATTGCATCTTTTGCCCCTCTGCTATTGTCCCATGACGGGAGAGCATGTTTTGACTTGTCCAGCTGTGTGGAGCAATTTTGCTTTATCCTTTTGAGATCCCCCTCCCCTTCTGGGGCAATTTCTTATATTTTTGGACTGTCAGGCATCACATGTTCGAGACGTGCCTCGCAGGCGTAATTAAAGAAAAAAAACTTCTTATTGATTAACATCTTATTGAATAAACTTCTTATTAATTTATCAGTGAGCATCTGAGGAAAAATTGTAGACTGTCAACAACTGATCAATTTTTTAAATTATGCATACATTTCTTATGTTTTAAAGGATAATATATATAAATGCAAGATAATTTATCCAGTGTTGCATATTGTTTATTGTTATCAATCGGTTATTGTTATCAAAATCATCAAGTCCCAAACCGATCACATTAAGCGGAGTCCACTGTTATACACATATGGGCGACACATTGCGCTGAAACATGCCTTTCTCCCATACGTCATTACAACCCTTTCGCTCCCAAACGGGTGTTTAAAAACACGTTACAGCAAGAGGGGATACCCCAACAAACCGGATGTTACGCCAGTACTCGTAATTACAACCCGATTCTAGTCTCATCTCCGTAAATATCCAGGCAGACATCTTCTGAGCTTTACTCTTGTGAGGCAACTCGGTTTCTTGGCATAATTATTAGGCGCAGAGCGGGGTGAATTGAACAAAACTTATAATTTATCCAGTTTCCTTGGTGATGAGAGAAAAGGGAAACATGTTTCCGAGTTAGCAGATTCGCTACAGCTGGATCTCCCACGGAGATTCGAACTGAAGGGCACACACATCAACGCGAGAAATTTCCGAAAGAGGTCGGTGTCGTGAAATTGACCGATGCAAATACGAACGAAATGAATTTTGAATAAATTACACTAAATTATAAAATCGGGTGTGTCTATCTAGAGGTGGCCAAATAGCAAACCCGCCCCGTAAAATTTATAATTGAAGGAAATAAAGCTTAAATTTCTTTAAGTAAATACAATATTATTCGATTATTTTACTGATTAATATAGTTACATTATTTATGAACAGTTATAATTGCTTAATTATACTACTGCTAATTTAAAAATAATAATACATTAATAATAATAACAGCAATATATATTGTTTTGAATTTTACATCGAAAAATGAATACACGCTTTCGCACTCAAGCACACACACACACACACATATATATATACACACACACATATATATATATACACACACACATATGTATGCCGAACGATGGCCGAATGGTTAGGGTGCTGGCCTTCGGAACCGGAGTTCGTGGGTTCGAGTCCCACTCTGGCATGGATGTTCGTAGCCGTTCGGAATCGGCTTTAAGCAGTAGGTCCCGGTCTCATTAGCCCTCGTGTTGCAAAAAGTAGACCGTAGCTCTCCAAACCAACAACACACACAAATGTATGTATATATACATATATATACACACACATATATATACACACACGCACACACACACACACACATATATATATATATATATATATATATATATATATATATATGTCAGGTTTAAAAATGGAGGTTAAGATTTAAGCGAATTATAGATAAAAATAGTTGGAACTCCTTAACGATAACGTGATAGGAGAATGACACACCCTCGGGCGGAACTATACAGAGTAAAGAAGCTGAGGCGGAAGTAGACAATAGGAATTTGTTTAGGTAGCAACGCCAAAAAAAGACACAAAAACGATAAGAGAGAAGAATCACTCCCTACTGTACCTCTGCGGCAACGCTAAGTGCTTGAAATGAGCCACAATCCCGACGACCATGGTTCAACTGATGCAAAAAGTGATTAACTATAAACGCAAAAAACAAACTTTTTAATAATCTATAGGAATTAACAATAAAATGGAAACATTTTTATGAAGAATGCCTTTAAAGCAACTCAATTCTTTGTTTCTTAATCCGTAGTCTTGCATAATGCCTAATCGTCAGGAAGAGGTAGGCTCAGAACTAATTGGCTCTACTCGAGGCACGTGGCATTATTGACTAGCGAGATCTCCGATCCGATTTAAACGATTCCCTGCCATTCTAAGTAGCTTTGAGAGGCAATTGTTCGCAACCGAATTCTGAACACCGCCTCTGTTGTGGAAGCACCGATTTTCGGCATCGATCGTGCCCCGGTTTCTATAGTACGGGGTTATCCTTTGAAATGAGCTGCGCTTTCCAATTTTGATGTCGTAGCCGGCAGCTCAAAGGCGAGTGTGCTTTGCCAACCAAACCCCCCCCTGTATTTCCACAAACGATCATTCTATTAAGCACTGTTTTATGCCGTTTGTTTCGGGGCATAAAGGGAATTGCGGAACCAACTAAGCTAATTTAGAAACGAGTAGTTCCCTTTACGCGAATCCCCCTTAGCAGAGACACAAACACAAAGCTCACGTAATCAGGAAAACAATTATAAGAATATTTATACTTAAAATTCGAATATTTACCAGAATATATTTCAACACCTAGTCTTATCCTTCAAATGAGTAAAGTTAAGGTACACTGTGAAATGGATGATGACGAATGTCCCCAAATAACATTATAATAATCCTTCAAGAATTCATCTTTGACTAGTAACAGACAGCCACGGTAGCTCAGTCGGCAAAGTCAGAGTTCTCGTAACCAGAGGGATGCGAGTTCGGAGCTCTAGCCAGCCAAAGATCCACCTTGTTCACTAATGGCTGGGACATGTAAAATAGGATCGTGTTCGCAATGTTCTCCAAGTTCCCAAACGATACCTCTGGAGGTGGCAGGTCAATTCGAAGCAAGGGTGTTTCCTGCTTGGTCGTATAACGTCGCTACGCGTCTTTAGCTTCATACAGAAGTTTTGTTAAAACCCAGGCCACGGCGACATTCTGCCTTGAAAATTGACATTAAACTACAATGTATTTTCGGTTCGACACGCCTTGAGATGTCCGAGGTGATTAAAAGGTCGGATTCGACGTGGAAATGGCAGACTGTCAGACGCCAACGAAAGGACCAGTTGGAGGCTGGCGGGACGGCGATGCGGGAAGGAAAAGTCAATAGGGAGAGGAGAAAGGTTACCTCAGGCGGCGCAAGTTTTTACCAGAAAAAAGATTTGAAAGGAGAGAGAAGGCGACGAGAGGTTACGTTGGTTTTTTTTTAAAGCCAATCTCCAGTTTTTTTTATTTTATTTTATTTTTTTTTACTTAGGGAGACCAAGTTGTACCCCTGTACAACCGTATATCTGTCGGGCAACCTGACCGGAAATTGCTATTTAGGTTCGCATCCAACCTGAGACTTTTGGGTATGTACCAGCTCGTGCAGAGCTCCTGTGAATTCCAGTCGAGAACTGTGTAAATAGCTTTATATCTTAGTCAAGAATTAAAGTTGTCTTTGTTTTAAGATGTATGTCGTTTCACTTCAACTTCGATACCCACACATTACCAGAGGATCCAGTAACGTTAGAGTCATTACTTCTAAATTACGAAGAACCACTTTGTTTGTGTTGTCATAAGGAGTAATGTTAGACCCCTATATTGTGCTCCTATAATAAAATAGTCAATAAATTCCGAGGCGTTATATGGGCGAATGCATTGTATCGGCAAGTGCCTACCTAACTTAGAATGCCTATTAGCTTAGCATACTTTTTTAGGAAATCAACAGCTTGTTTTTTCATACATAATCCTTTTACCTAGTTATCCAAGATTTTTATGATGTTAGCGAAATTGGAACTACAACATCAACAAGTTGGTAAATTTTTTTAGGGGTATCACAGGGCTTGCATTTGCCCAATATCTATGAAACTGTTACTCATTTAGCACCACCCGGGGGAAAGTGTAGCTTAATGTATGGTACGAAGATACGCGAGTAATATGCCCACCGCTGGGTCCCCGTAATTTAGAAGCAATAACTACGCAGAAAACCCCCACGCTTGGCCTGCCTTCTCCTGAGGTATCATTTGGGAACATGGGTGATGTCTAGAATGATTCCTTATTACCAAATGAATTAAACTAACGCAGGGGTGGGCAACCTTTCAACTTTAAGCACCGTTTTGTGTTATAGCACTTGCGTCGTTTGCGAGGAAAAGGACCTTCAAGTCAAAATTTTTTCCATTACACATAAAGATTGAATAAAACATATTTAAAATTAAAAACTAAATTATTATAACAGTTCGCAGACAAATATCTAAAACAATATATGCATTATTTTTTAACCGTTTTATGTCTTTTTCTGTATAAATAAGAAATAATTTAGGATTTATTTCAAGTTTGTTCAACCGTCTCTATTCTGACTATGAATTTAATGGTATATCTATGCTGTTTGGATCACTTATTGTGCTTTATGTTTTACGCATTATTGTTGTTTATCCACTAAATTACATATTTCATATTTTATACTTTGTACTATAGTAGAATCTCGATTATCTGAACCTCGATTAACCGAAGTCGGTTTCTTCTTCTTGTTTTCAATTTCTACTATCATCCAAAATTTTCTCTTTAAAACATGCATTTTTAAAAATTTCTTTTTTTCCCACATTCCTTTTGTATGCAAAGTCGTATTTTCCAAACTATGAGTGCATATAAATATTTTGGAACCTTTTTGTTTAGAATTCCTTCTCGCAAGAACAATTCTAGGTATGAACGTACTCTTTCCCAGTTTCAAACATCCCTGTTCTAAACAAAAACACATCCCATTCGAAATTTGGAAAGTCATACTGCCATATCCTAGAAGAATCGAATGTTATTGCACTATAATGACGATGCTACATATTAAACTAAATTATTATTAATGAATTCTCGATTATCCGAAAATATTCGATTATCCGAAGTAGGTTTGGTCCCAATTACTTCAGACAATCGAGGTTCTACTGTATTTTGTTCTGCAAGTTAATTTATTTGCATTTATGTATGGGGGAATAAATCACGCACCACGGAGAAGATGCAAAATAACAAAAACTTTAATAACAAGAACAAATAAGAAAAACATTGAGAAATTTAAGGGATGCCTTAAGGGATGGTTTAGTCAGTCTTCAGTCTTCATGATGGTTCAACAGTAATATGCAGCTTAAAGTGAAGCTGCATATTACTGTTAGCCATGGACCAGTCGCATATTTAAGACAGGGTCTGTCGGACCTGGTTTAAGCTTTCCTACACCAAGGGAGTGAGTAGCAATAACAACAACCCTATAGTCTTCTAAGAACTCAGTAGGATCTTATGAACACAGTAGTCGTTTGTAGTTACTCCTATACACAAAGACAGACATACACGTCCTCCTAATTTTGTATCCCTGGTCCACTTTCCAGCAGAAAGACGTCCAAATCACAGATTTATCCTGCATGTTCTCTTGGTATTCAGTAAAATAGTTCGGACGCCTGCCAGGGCTTGAAACCATCCCCCCCAAGATTCTAACCCAGCACACTAATCATCAAACTATTTCGTGATTATGTTGCAAACAATGACTGCTCCAAATCAAACTGAACTGAAAGACATTCGTACAACTGAAAGACCCATTCTGATATCGTTCGATAATTCTAACGTCTTTAGGCCGAGATGAATCTGCACATCTCGTTGTTCGTGATACACTCTTGAATCCTTTCCCACCTACATACTGTTCGATCGGCACGCATGCCTGTTAAGAATCATGGAGTTCCAAATCATATTCGCGTGGGAAATAACAACTATGAATAATTTATACCCTCTTTTATTTAAAAATCAGTTTTTAACACCAGCCATTCGTGTCCAGTTTTTGTTTCGTTTTTCGCCTGCCATCTGTTTCGTTCGAGGTGCACGTGACGTTCCGGCCGTGACATCCAGTTTGAAAATGCTAAACTTCCTTATTTATATTGTACTATTGTGGGAAAAATCCTGAGTTTAGGAAGCGTGTGCGTGATTTATTGTTCGGAATTAAAATGTTTTTATTTTAAGGTGAAAAGGTGGCATGATATCCGCCAATAACAAGAACTGTGCAATACAAATGAGAGGTACATAGACCTTACCTCCTCTCCAATGTATATATTCGGCCAAAGCCCGAAGTTCGGTCAGTTCCCGAATTGACCGGGCAAATCGCACATTGGCTAGGGCTTGTGGCCAATGTTCGATGTACTGGAAATTAATAGCGTATATCGACTTTGACCGGCCACTTCTCGAATTGTCCGGAACTCCCTGGCCAATGTTCGATGTGCTGAAGCAAGACTGTTCGGTAGGTTCTTTAGGCTACACTCGATGCAGTTGCACTACCAAGTGCTCAACAAATCGCTGCAGATGTAAAAATAACAAACTGCTGTGCAATTCGAAATGTCATAAAAGTTCATCTTGTTGTAACAAGTGATGATACTGATAATTTTCTGTAATAAACTAATTCAGTAGATAATGTGATTATGTTTTTGTTTGTTTGTTTGTTTTCTCCAAGGGAGAGGAAATTTTCATAAGAGACCAGGAGGTTTCTGGTACTGTGAGATCCTTACTCACTAAAACTTCTCCCTTCAGACTACAGCCCACCTAGGGCCACCGTACCTCCTTGGCCTTTGTTTCGAAGGACGATCCGAGGCGACTAAGAGGGGCGGATTCGTCGGAAAACTCCTCCATAGCAGCTATAATGTGATTATCATTAGCATTAGGGTATACAAATACCCAAAATTTGCTCATGACTTTTTTTGTCTGACTTTGGCAGATCGCCCCATGCCAGTTTCCGAATTAACTGGTGAAACCCCGAAATCAAGGAAAGATCGGACATTGACCGGTCATTGTGAAGCGCTATTGGCTATTTCGGGATTTGGCCAGCCAATTAGTGAACTGACCGAACTTCGGGCTTTGGCTGTAACATATATACTTCTTGCTACGGGGTGTTTTCGGGTTTGGATCTCGCAGCCTTTAAAGTCTTCTCTTGCCAATAAAATACTTGATACATTAACAGAAGTAAAAATTTATTAAAACGTTTAACATTTAGAAGAGGTATAAAGACAAAAATTATTTACAATTAGAAAGTAATGTTGGGCGACTTCCTCGTATGTTTACAACTTTTCTCTCCATATGGCACGGTTCATCTCGGTTACGGTTAGTTTTAATTAAAGTTAGTTGCGGTTTCCTGGCAATATCTGTGATAGGTTCCTTTGCAAGCACAGATTACCAGCGAGCATTCACCTCCGTAAATTTCTCTGGCAAACTTTAATTTGTTTAGGACAACCTCGTGTGATAGAACATAGGTTGGACTTTTTTCCTTTCAGAGATACTATTCAAAGGAAAGGGGTGAATATTATATTTTTGCTGATACGGTACCACTCCCTCTTAATTAGCGTCCCTTTAACCTTTTTATGACAGGTGCTTCTCCATATTTCTGAAGATAACGACAGGTGACTTAGGTTCAGTGCTTTCCCTTATAAGCAACTTCTTTGATGTTGCTACCGTGTACAACAATAAGTAGAAGCGAAGAAATAAAGGGTGTTTTCAGAGTGGGGTGTTAAAATAACCCTTCGAAAAGAGGATAGATAGCAGGAGTCATTGCCCCGTACGAGAGTATAAAGTGGAAAGTGGGGGAAATGATTTGCTTGGTACATATTTTAACCAATCCTGTGTGACTAACATACCTTGGTCAAAATATCTACTATCCGTCCTCAAAAGGTTAACCGGCCGTAATTAATTTAAGTACGAAAATTTTAAAAAAATTACGATCACTCTGACATCGATGATAATATGACTTCCCTTATATCACACACAGAGCAATAGCATTGGAAATAATTTTTAGAACAACAAACATTGGCTTAATCTATTGATATGATGCTTGTAATACTAGACTCAAGACTCGAGTTTGTGTTACGTGGACACCTGCATTCTTTAAGGAGCGAAGACAGACACATCGAGAGAGGGTAGACAAGCCCTACCCCAGGGAGGTGAAAGTTCACCAAGAGGGGGAAGGATGCCACCCCTGCCCGCTCCAGCTGCGGAGGAGAAAAAGGACATTTTCGCAGGGAGGCGAAATCCTGACCAAGAGGTGGGGGGAGATTCCTGCTCGGAACGATATAAAACGGACATTCACGGAGGAGAGCTGAAACCGGGAGAGGTGCAGGCCACTCGGCACTATTTGGTTATTCTCGGGTTTTTTCAGCCATGTTTGTGGTTAATGGATATTCAGTGTACATATGTTCAACAAATTTGTAAATAATAAATATTTAGTCTAGGATTTTGTCGCTGCAGTAATTAACTGTCGGCAAGACAGGCTTTCACCGAATCCAGGATACCTGCTCCAGTACCAGTACGGAAACGAGGCGTGCCGTCACCGAGAAAGACAGCTGCGGACGATACTCTTCCAATGCTTTAAAAATGGCTGAATTATATAGCGAGTCGTCGAACTTGGAACATTCAACAGTAAAAAAGAATTGAACTTTTTAAATATTCTCACTAATAGTAAGTAAAACTTTTGTAATAAATTGTCCTATTTAATAAAAGCTTATTTAAACTTTAAAAAAATTCTACGAATTAATTTAATATTATTATTATTTAACATTCTCCACCTGGAATTTGGTTTACACAGCTTAATTTTGTCCTATATAGGATGGTTAAGAAAAGAGTCTTCTTTATATGTATCTACACATTTAAAAAATTAATTCATGCTAAGCGCCATTGGGATTTTTTCAGCTTAAACAGCTCAGTATTTTCAGTTTTTAGTTTGCTTCAGTTTCAGCTTTGATTTCAGTCTAAACAGCTTAATTTTTGTTTTATATAGGATAGTTAAGAAAAGAGCAATCTTTATATATGTATCTACACATTTAAAAATTAATTCATGCTAAGCGCCATCGGGATTTTTTCAGCTTAAACAGCTCAGTATTTTCAGTTTGCTTCAGTTTCAGCTTTGATTTCAGTTTAAACAGCTTAATTTTTGTCCTATATAGGATGGTTAAGAAAAGAGTCTTCTTTATATGTATCTACACATTTAAAAAATTAATTCATGCTAAGCGCCATCGGGATTTTTTCAGCTTAAACAGCTCAGTATTTTCAGTTTGCTTCAGTTTCAACTTTGATTTCAGTTTAAACAGCTTAATTTTTGTCCTATATAGGATGGTTAAGAAAAGAGTCTTCTTTATATGTATCTACACATTTAAAAAATGAATTCATGCTAAGCGCCATCGGGATTTTTTCAGCTTAAACAGCTCAGTATTTTCAGTTTGCTTCAGTTTCAGCTTTGATTTCAGTTTAAACAGCTTAATTTTTGTCCTATATAGGATGGTTAAGAAAAGAGTTTTCTTTATATGTATCTACACATTTAAAAAATTAATTCATGCTAAGCGCCACCGGGATTTTTTCAGCTTAAACAGCTCAGTATTTACAGTTTGCTTCAGTTTCAACTTTGATTTCAGTTTAAACAGCTTAATTTTTGTCCTATATAGGATGGTTAAGAAAAGAGTCTTCTTTATATGTATCTACACATTTAAAAAATTAATTCATGCTAAGCGCCATCGGGATTTTTTCAGCTTAAACAGCTCAGTATTGTCAGTTTGCTTCAGTTTCAGCTTTGATTTCAGTTTAAACAGCTTAATTTTTGTCCTATATAGGATGGTTAAGAAAAGAGTAATCTTTATATATGTATCTATACATTTAAAAAATTAATTCATGCTAAGCGCCATTGGAATTTTTTCAGTTTAAACAGCTCAGTATTTTCAGTTTTCAGTTTGCTTCAGCTTCAGCTTTAATTTCAATTTAAACAGCTTAAGTTTTGTCCCATATAGAATGGTAAAGAAAAGAGTCTTCTTTATATGTATCTATATATTTAAAAAATTAATTCATGCTAAGCGCCACC
>CM063509.1:49797011-49802011 GCA_032207245.1 Pardosa pseudoannulata
AAACAGGTAAATGTAATATTCACACACACACACACATACAGGGAGACACAGAGAAAAGAAGATTCAGTATTTACACTAAAAAAGTTTTAATTATGACATACTCAAAATGAGATTCAAGAAATTATCAATGCTATTTTAAAAATGTAACTGAAGAACTATTTCCATTCATAATAGAAGATGAGAACCAAAAAATATAGGAAGGGGGAAAAAATAAGAGAATATGTCTAATTTTGAAGTTAATTTTTCTTTTCTTCTATACATTTTTTTTAATTGGTCTAACTCTTCTTTCTTATCTTTAGCTTTGTTGAATGGATTGACGATTAATTACCAAGGGAAATAAAAATTCAGCAACCATTATTTGGGGGAAAAATAAGCACTTTTTGAGCACTCGGAAAAAATTATAAATTTTAAGGCTACAAAAAGAAAATTAAGCACTTTTTAAGGATTTATTAGGGACCTTAAAAATGGATCTACAAAATAAGCACTTTTTAAGGATTTTAAGCACCCGGCTGAACCATGTCCATATACTTATATATCAATCAGAGCCGCGGCAGTTCGGTCGGCAAATACAACGCTCTCGTAACTGGAGAGTTGTGGGTTCGAAGCCCAAGCCGGCCTAAGATCCACCGTGTTTGTAAGAGGTGACTGGGGCACGTAAAATAGGTTCCTCGTCCCAATGTCCTCCATGTTCTCTTAATCAATACTTCTTGGGGTAGCAGGATCTTCTGCTTGGTCCCTGCTTCTAAATTACGAGAACCCACTAGAGCAAAAGTCGTACTTAGATTCTCGTTAAGATGAAAGACGCACTCCTTTGCCTTAATACGACTAACATATACCTTAGTCGTGCTTGGTTTAACCCTTAAAGGGGCACTCTTAGTAACTATTTGGGATTCAATGAAATTCATAGATTATAAATGTTATCTATGAATCTTTTAACTAGAAAGTATATGAAAAATAAATTATACTGCTTCAAGAATAAGCAGGAGTTAATTTGATTGCTTTATCACCTTCCTTGGTACAGCATGGAAATTTTGTACATTTTTGTACATTTTTTTAATATTGTAAAAATAATTATATAAAATAATAAATGTATATGTATTATTATATGATACATAAACGCATGGATATTATACACATGTATAATACATATACATATATATATATATATATATATATATATATATATATATATATATATATATATATATATTATAATATAATATAATAAATATATATATTTAAAGGGTTTATAAATCAAATAGACAAGAAATTTGTAAGCAAAGTTTTAACACGTACATTTATTTTAAATCTTAACTTTGAAAAATCGAATTTTTGCTTTTAGAATCTAGTTTTGATAGAACCTGATTCTAAAAACAGGTTTTGACAGGAATGTTTAAAAAGAAGGAAAAAATTAACTGTCTATAGTTTGATGTATCAGAAACATTAGAAATCAAAAACATTTTTTCTTTGTAAATCAGAGAAAAAAAAATTAACAGCCGGTATATTATATATACCACTGCCCTTCAAAAGGTTAATACACTGACATCAGAAATAACATCATTATGTTTTTATATATATATATATATATACTATGTATTTATGTACATAGACTATATATATGAGCCGCAGCAGCTCAATCAGCAAAGGAATCATCTCGTATGTGAGGGGTGAGATCGAGACTCCAATCGTAATTATATATACCTACTTATAAAATGAAACTTGTATATAACAATATTAACAACAACAAAAAAGTGTCTATAAAGATTGTCTCGCGGAAACCGTTATTAACTCGAGGCAAAATCCCTATAAGTTTGGGCCGAACTATGGCCGAATGGTTATGGTGCTGGCCTTCGGAACCGGAGTTCGCGGGTTCGAATTCCACTATGGCATGGATGTTCGCAGCTGTTCGGAATCGGCTTTAAGCAGTAGGTCCCGGTCTCATTAGCCCTCGTGTTACAAAAAGTACACCGTAGCATTCCAAAAAACCAAACCCTATAAATTTGGTAACAAGGATATAAATATGTACCTTTTACGTTATTGAAAACATAATCAGATCTATAAATGCAATCTATAACAAGATATTGCATGCACACTACGTATACAATGCATAAGCAGATGATAAAATTGTGTTTCACTCGTCTACATAACTTTTTAATATCCCTAAATAGTAGTTATAGACAGGTTTCATTGTCCATTCATACATACGTTCAAACATATGTGTGACATATATGTAGACTCACATAAATCGTGGCAATAATTAACACTATATCGCACTCATACGTCATTTAGACCCCCAAGTCATATATACTATTCTAGAAAGTACAGTACTACATGAAGATTGGGGTATAAGTCATGGCAACTATTTTTTTTTTTTCATGTAGATAAGTGAACAGATACCAAACGTATATGTGTGTGTGGCAGTTCTGCAGGTATAGTGTGTATGCAAAACAACAGATGGCTCTGTCATAGCTGGTAGTATCGCAGCGAGGGCTGCGAAATTCCATCGCACTTCTCCCTCAGAGAAGGGTTATTTTGATGTAAGCGCGCTGCTCAACACGCGTTACTTCCATCTCGCATGACACTCACCAACTGATTTCACAGCGGTCGATGCGGAATAAATCGCTATCACAGAGCCATCTGTTGTTCTGAATACACATTATGCGAACTGCCACACGACACATATACATTTGTGATCCGTTCACATATCTACAAGAAAAAAAAATAGTTGCAATGACTTATGCCGCATCCCTCGTATAAAAACGCACACACACAATAAACAATTATCTTGAACACTATATATATATATATTTAGTATATAAATTATATATATATTAGTATGAATTAAATAAAAACATAAACTAACTGAAGATTTAAATTTTCAATTGTGATTTATCAAAACAATACATGCCATAAGAAATTTGTGAAAATTAGTGAAAAATACTTAATTATTGTAAACTATTCTAAACAAAGTTGTTAAAAAACTATTCTATACAAAGGTAAAGTTTGAAAAGTCATAGAAAATAAAATGATTGATCAAAAATTATACAATTAAAGAAATGGTACAAAGTGAGCATTAAGATTTTAAGTGTGTTTTATGGAGAAATTCTGACAATGACGGTAATTCTATTTTAAAATTTCTATAATTTTTTTAATTAAAGCAAAATTCCGGCTCCTTAAGAATTTTTTAAATTTTTAACTTTAAAAATGTAGCTTGAAATTATTTTAAATGTCGAAAATTTGTTATGATTTTAAATAAATCAGTTACTTAAACCCTGATACAAACCCGATAAAAACCCTGAGCCCGAAAAACCCAAAAACCCTGAAAAAATACTGGTTGTGTTTTTTCTGAAAAAACCCGGGTTTTTGCCAACTGGTGACATTATTTCTAATTCGTGGTTTCAAAATTTTTGTTTGCAATAGTACTATATCGTTATGGGTCATATATACTTTGCTACATTAATTTAATATTTATTGTAGAAATAAAAATGGAAACCGATATCAAGGAATAAAGACAAATCAATAAAGACTTTTATTATTATTATTAATTCGTCAGAACTACAGCCAATCGATTCCTCGTGGTCGAAAACGGTACCAATTTTCACTTGGTTTGGAGCATGAGAAATTCCATCTCCCTCAGAGAAGGGTTATTTTGAGCGCCGAACTACGTTACTTTAGCGCGTCAAAACCGATCCAACTGATTTCACAGCGGTCGATGCGGAATAAATCACAGATCCCCATTTTGTTCTGAATAACATTATGCGACGACACATATACATTCCTCCGTATTATAGTAAGGATACATATATTATATATATATACATATATATATATATATATGTATATATATATATATATATATATACATACATATATATAGATATATATATATACATATATATATATATATATATATATATATATATATATATATATATATATATATCTTAATAAGCAGGAATAACACTAGATTATAAAAATACAATGCATAATTTATATGTGTATAAGTCAGATCTATTTTAATTCGATAGAAATTAAAGCATTTATTACTAAGAAAAACGAGCGAGGTTTTTGCAAAGCGGAAGAATATGGGGGTAAAACGCCACTATTTTAAAGCAGAGCAGAGCGCGCCAAGTTCCAAGAGAGAAACTAGTAAATCTTGTGGACTGGTGATTTTCTGTCGGATTGAGTCTGTTGTTGAAAACAAAATGGCTAATGAAGAATATGTCATCCGAATAAAACTTTAAAGCCTGATATGGATGTTTTTTTTGTTTTTTTTTTTTTTTTGCCTAACACACACACACACACACATATATATAATAACGCCCTTTTCTAACTAATCGACATCAAGCAGCAAATTTACGGACGTTCTAGTGTTAATGCACTGACATTCGAAGTCAGAATTTGTGTATTTGAGAGTCGCGTATTAAGCGGTAAGTCTTAGCCTAGATTACCAAAACACTGGTCCTATAATTCCTTTACAAACGAGTAATGAAATAATGGGAAAGGATGAAAAAACGCTTAACTTTAAATCGCTTAGAACTATGGTAGTCACCGAAAAATGTGCAGGGTAAAAGAAACGCTTTCGGTCATTCAACCCCTATTCGCAGAACAAAAGAAAAAAAAAATTAATTTGCGAAAAATCGTCGACAACTCGCTTTATTAGTGCGGGGGCAATGCGAGCTTGGTTAATGCCGTTTGTATTAAAACGCCGTCTTTTATTTTCTGTTACTTACTAGATCATTAAGGGCAATATTAACGCTGCCATTTTCGTTGTCGCGAATTATGTCGTATTAGCATTTTTATTTCGAAAAAGCACATAACCGAGGAAACGACCATTCCTTAATCTGACGCCGGAAAATTTAATTTCGGTTGAAAACAATTTATTACACTTCAATGCGTTTACGGCACTTTTGTCCGCTGACAGCATAGACCATATATATATTTTTTAATAAAGTGGATAACGGAGAAAATAAATTAGAACGTCTTTATAATATTTTCGT
>CM063509.1:49807011-49857011 GCA_032207245.1 Pardosa pseudoannulata
GATCTTACAGTTTTTTCTCCGTTATAGGGACACTCACTAGTTAAGGCAGCACTTACTTACAGCGGTCCTTCTTATATAACCGAGTTACAATGACCGAAAAAGAATGTCGCACAAGACCTTTTTTGTCTCTTTCACAAAGGCCTCATCCATTTGCACGTCAGATGACAGCATCTAATCTAATACTACACACACACGGCGAGTGCAGCGTCTGGAACGAATTAAATGCAATAACAAGGGGAAGGAAATCCAACCGCTCGCAGTCAGAAAGCGTTAATTGTGAGCAGGCGCAAATGCAAGGGTGGAAAGGATGAATCAGCGAAGAATGTCTGTTGCTCCAGAAAGGATATGTTCCACTGGAAACACCCAGAACTGGAGAAGCGGCATTCGAGAAAGGATAATGGGCGAAGGAACGCGCCAATGTTGTATACAATGAATAGAATAAAAGGAGAAAACCCAGATGGCTAACACCAACCAAGATATAATACAGAGGAACCTGAATCTGTCGTTTTCAAAGGGGTTAGAAATGAAAACTATGAACGCGAAAAACAATGAATGCAAAATTTCGATAAAATGTGGGAGAGTCAGGCTTGCAACTGCTGATGTACTTTCAAAAAGGTGAGAAAAGTGACAAATAATGCAGAATAAGTGACTAAACATTGAAAATAAAGCGATTTTTTTTCTCCTCTTGATTACAGGTGCTATTATTAAGATTTTTCTATTTATTTTAACTCTAAATCAGATGATTCATGCAAGACATAATTTTAGCGTTGAATACAAAAAAGTTAAAAATTTTGTTTAACACAACTCAAAATTGCTTTTTATTCGAGAAAATCTATAAATTAGATTTGTATACATACAATACATAAATTTTATAATCACAATTTTCTGTATATATTAATGATGTTTTGAAATATGTACATAGATTAGAGTATCTAACAAAAATTGTGAAGAAAAAGAAAAAGAGAAATGTGTGCTTTGACATAAATTACTTAAATGTATTAACCCTTTGAAAGACACTAATATGAATTTTTTAGGATTTAATAAAATTAGTTGATAAATGTTACCTATGAACCTTATAAATGTAAAATATATGAAAAAAAATGTGCATTCATTGAAAGGAAGAAATATTAGAGGCCTGGTTTAAATGCAAAACCATCCCTTTGTACTGTGTGAAGATAACACTTTCTTTTAAATTTTTATTAAGGAGGAAGTGCAATGAATAATTATCATTAAAAGTGTAGAATAATAAAATACCTCAACAGTTTTTAAGTGTTATTTGAATAATATAAGTATTTGGGGTCAAAAGGAAGATAAATCGACTTTCTGAATTTTCTGGGTAAAGTAAGTTTAAAAATGTATATTTCAAATGGAAAAATGAATTAAGTGTAGGGTTTTTATCTGCTGTAAGTTTGAAATGTCATAAACATAGAAAATTTTTTAAAAAAATCATTCATATGTCTTTAAAAAGTAGAAAAAAGAAACTTTTAACAGGTTGATTCGCTGCAAAACCACCTTTCGTTAAAGGGTTAAAAAAGCACATTTCAGTACACATGTAAATTTCAGGAACTTCTTTACGACTTTTTAAAATCACTCAATTCTGGAAACCATATGACTAATTACATTTTAATAAGAAAAACAAGATTAGAGCATCCCATTTTTGGTCTTTTATTAAAATATTTTGTTATTAATTCAGATTTTCTTTTTTCAACAACAGACTTTTGCTGTGATACACCATGAAAAAAGTGACTAAAAGTGAGTTTACTTAAAAAAGTGACTGAAAGTGATCAATTATAAAATAAGTGACTAAAGGTGAGAAAAGTGACGGAATTGCAAGCCTGAAGAGTGAATAAAATATTTACAACACTAATTATATAATATAACTTTAATTAGAATGAGACTCCACATTTGAAAAAATATTATAAATTGACACTTGTAGGGCCGTACAAACGTAAATACAATATTGAAATATTTTTAAATATTTTATAAAATTTCTGGTAGATTGTACAAACACAATTAGGTATTTTAAAATTTTATTTAAAAAATTTAAAATATTTTATAGAATATATAAAAAAAATCATAGTTTTTAAATTTACTCTATAACACGGTACGTTTTTTTTTTTTTTTTTGGTAGATTGTACAAACGTAAAAACGGTATTGAAAATTTTTTATAAAAATGTTTAAAAAATTTAAAATATTTATAAAAAAAACCCTAAAGTTTTTAAATATACTCTTTAATTCGGTAAGCTTTTTGGTGGACTGTACAAACATGAATATGGTATTGGAAATTTTTTATAAAATTTAAAATATTTTGTAAAATATATATAAAAAAATTATAGAGCTTTTTAAATTTACTCGATAATATGGTAAGTTTTTTGGTAGATTGTACAAACGTAAATACGATATTGATAAATTTTTATAAAATTTTTTTTAATTTAAAATATTTTTAAAAAATATATGTAAAATAACCCTAGAATTTTTAAATTTGTTCGATAATTCGGTAATTTTTTTGTAGATTGTACAAACGTAAATACGGTATTGAAATTAAAAAAAAAAAATTAAAATATTATGTAAAATATATAAAAGAATCATACAGTTTTTTTTTAAATTTACTCGTTAATTCGGTAATTTTTTTTGGCAGATTGTACAAATGTAAATACGGTATTGAGTTTTTTTTTTAATTTAAAATATTATGTAAAATATATTAAAAAAAATCATAGTTTTTAAATTTACTCGATAATTCGGTAAGATTTTTAGTAGATTGTATAAGCGTAAATATAGTATTGATATTTGTATTTTTAATTAAAAATATTATGTAAAATATATAAAAAAAATCATTCAGTTTTAAAATTCACTCGATAATACGGTAAGTTTTTTGTAGATTGTACAGACGTAAATGCGGTATTGAAATTAAAAAAAAATTTTTTTTTTAATATTTTACAAAATATATATAAAAAATCAGAGTTTTTAAGTTTACCCGATAATTTGGTACGTTTTTTGGTAGATTGTACAAACGTAAATACAAAATTGAAAATTTTTTTTAATTTAAATATTTTTTTTTAAATATTTTATAAAATTTATATAAAAAAAACTCTACAGTTTTTAAATTTACTCGTTAATTCGGTAATTTTTTTGTAGATTGTACAAACGTAAATGCGGTATTGAAAATTAAAATTTTTTTAAAAATATTTTACAAAATATATAAAAAGAATCAGAGTTTTTAAGTTTACTCGATAATTTGGTACGTTTTTTGGTAGATTGTACAAATGTAAATACGGAATTGAAATTTTTTTTAAATTAAAATTAAAAAAAAATATTTTATAAAATTTATGTATAAAAAAAACCCTACAGTTTTTAAATTTACTCGTTAATTCGGTAATTTTTTTGTAGATTGTACAAACGTAAATATGGTATTGATTTTTTTTAATTTAAAATATTATGTAAAATATATAAAAAAAATCATAGAGTTTTTAAATTTACTCGATAATTTGGTAAGTTTTTTAGTAGATTGTATAAACGTAAATATAGTATTGATATTTGTATTTTTAATTTAAAATATTATGTAAAACATATAAAAAAAATCATACAGTTTTAATATTTACTCGATAATACAGTAGATTTTTTGTAGATTGTACAAACGTAAATGCGGTATTGAAAATAAAAAAAATTTTTTTTTAAATATTTTACAAAATATATATATATATATATATATATATATATATATATATATATATATATATATATATATATATATATATATATATATATATATATATATATAAAAAATCAGAGTTTTTAAGTTTACTCGATAATTTGGTACGTTTTTTGGAAGATTGTACAAACGTAAATACGATATTATAAAAAATTTTTTTTTAAATATTTTATAAAATTTATATAAAAACTCTACAGTTTTAAAATTTACTCGTTAATTCGGTAATCTTTTTTTAATATATTTTTTATTTTATTTTATTTTTTATTTTTATATTTTATATTTTATTTTATTTTATATTTTATTTTATATTTATTTTATATTTATTTTTTATTTTATATTTTTGTAGATTGTACAAACGTAAATACGATATTGAAATTTTTTTTTAATGTTATAAATATTTCATAAAATATATAAATGAAAACGTAGAGTTTATAAATTTACTCGATAATTCGGTAAGATATTGGGTAACGTAAATACGGATTTGAAAATTTCAATCCTAATTGCGGGGAACAGAATAACCTAAAATAATCCCATAACTTAAATTTAAAAAAAGAAAAATCATCTCAATATGCTCAGTACTTTTTGTGCAGACAAACATGCTATCCATTTACGCTAAGTCAAAACGCAAAGCAAGTTATTTTATTCATATAAAATTTTTTCGCTCTGTGAATAAAAGAGGGGACTCACAATTGATTACTTTTCAGTTACTATTAAATATTTTTTAGCTAATCTGTTCAGTCACGTAAAATTACTTCAGGTGAATGGGGAATAAAAAAAAAAATAATAATTTCAGAAAGTCAATATCACGTCATTAAAAGTCACTAATGAACAACAACCTACAAAACGTACATCATGTATCATATTTTACAATTATCCCTTTTTTTACGTTCACGTAGCTCTTTAATCAAGAGAAATAATTACGCTATTTAAAGAAAAAATAAAGAGTCAAAGCAAATGAAGATTTAAATTACCGATAATAACAAGAGAGTTGCTCAATAAATCAATTTACTTACCTAGGAGCAAATATTCATTAGAAAATCAATTCACGTACCTAAAAATAAAAAAAGTAAGAATTAAAATCATAATATAGTTAATGATTAAAAGAAAACTTAGAGGCATATAAGTTTTCACCGTACTAATGAGCAAAAACTAATTTCAGTAATTGCAGAAAAGGTGTATTAGGATAACAAATCTAAAAATAGTGAACAATGATTAATTTGAACTCTGATAACTGCAGTAATAAGATATTCCTATAAATTATAATCCATCAACGTAGCGGAAAGTTCTACACGAGATACCATTTGGTATAGATAAAACTATATACGGCGGTAGCACAAGTGAAATGCGTCTGCAAAAAAGCAATTTTTTTGCAGTCAATTTGGGGGAAAAAAAACTGTGGTGTTCTGTTTTAACGAAATAACTAGATTTTTCTCAATATGTCCAAATCTTTAAGAAAAGTGTTAAATCTAACAAAACGTATAATTAATTAACACACTGTATGCGGGACACTCACAAGTACGTTTTCTGGCGATTGATACTTGAGAGGCGGGACACGTACTAGTATATTTTCTGACGATTGATACTTGAGCGCGATTCACGTACTAGTACGTCTTCTCATGATTGATACTTGAACGCGGGACACGTGCTAGTACGGGTTAGTGAAACAACATTGTTTGTTTGTGGGTACAAAAATAACTGTATATACAGGAAAACGAAGCTGAATGTTCTTTTCTTCTTAAATTCCGGAAAAATTTAGACAAATAAAGACTAGTTTTTACATTAGTCGGTGCGATTTTGGATTACTTCAAACTTTGAAAATAATATTTCTATAGATGAAGAGCAGGCACAACAGTTCATTAGATGTATTGTAAAATCAACAAATTTTATGTAACTCATGTTTTATTTTTTAACTGTAACTCATATTTTATGTTTTTTTACTGCAACTGGATTACATTTTTACAATTGCATGTGCATGGTTCATTTTTAAAATTCAAACATTCTTATTACATTGTATAAGCATGTTAAATCTCATGAACTTGTTAGTGTAATATTTTGTTTAACTGCACTACTATTTTTATTGCTTATTAAAAGTCACTTCTAATTACAAAAGATATATACAGGGTATCTGCCGAAACAAAAATTTTTCAAATCCATGACTTTTCATGACTTTCCCTGATTTAGCAGATCATTTTCCATGACTTTAAAAAGCTTTCGGTAAAGTATATATGAATAAAATTTCTGATGTACATACAAATAAAATATATGCTTTTAGAGAAATTACAGGAATTTTATCATAAAAAAACTATAAACTTACTCCATAAGTGTTAATAAACTCACATACATAAAAATGAATTGTTGTATCTACATACCTAAGTTTAATCATATAGCAATTTTTCAATCAAAATGTTTCCAATTTGAATTCAGGGTACTTTGCTATTATCCAGGTGACCATGAATAATAACCAAATATAACCCTATAATGTTTATATACAATATCCCTAGAGATAAACTTATATTTTGTGCAAAAATCTTAACTAATTTTTATTAAAAAGTTATTATATTAATAAAATTTTAATCTACAATTTAAGAAAAAACCAGAATAATATACATTTACCCACCCATTAAGCTTTCTTGCTTTGAGTGTCCTTCGTGAACAAATTTTACTTGGCAATATGGTCAATAGGATAATACATAAATACCAAACTCAGTAATTCAGCCAAATGATAAGTAAAAATAGAATTAAACAATTCAATGCATTTTTTTTAATTGGTAGTTTAGCGGATCCATGACTTTTACTCATTTTACTTGAAAAATAAAGACTTTCCATGACAAAATTAATCCATTGTCTAAATCCATGATTTTCCATGACTTTCCAGGTGCGCGGAAACCATGGAAATAATATAACGGCACCGACAAATTACTATGTATTTTAATGCATTTTTTTTTCTCTCAACACAAAAGTAAAATCACTTAACACGAAAATATTTCTCTTCTGGGAACGAACAAAAACGGCAAACACCAGCCACGCATGCGCAAGTTTCTGTATTATTGGACTGTCGTACAGTATCATCGGAAGATTTCTCTGCATTAGATGATGATGTGTGTACATTGCTAATTATGTGAGACAAAGACATTAAGGCTAAAAAAGTAATAGGCTATTATTATATAAGGGATGTCTACTGGCTACCCCCATTTACTGCTCTAACATCATTTTATTTGTCCCCCCCCCATATCTCAGCGTCCTGATCTCAGCGTCCACTGGAGGGAGGGTACAGCTCCTGTTGTAAAGGTATTAATTGTACAATGCGTTTACGTCCATTTCTTAGAATTGCATCTGTACCGCTCCACATACCCTTGTCGAAACCTGCACCGAAAACAAGACATCTCTGTCGCAAACGGAAATGTCAGAACTAACTGTTTATTGATGTGAAACAGACATTAACTCCGGGAGCACGACGTTTACAAATGTGATTAAATTCGCATTGAGCCCGCCGTCCTTAATTGTCGTGATTTAGGTTTTGTTTATGGAAATGCTGCGATATTATTGAACCGCCTTTGTGTTCGACGTTCACTCGCAACAAAGGCCTTTTGTTCTACTCCGCTATTGACATCCTGTCCTTTAGCTGTATTATCCTGTAAAGTAATAGCGGATATAAAACGGGTGAAATGTTTTTCCGCCTCAGTTAATCAATTGGATTTACACTGATACTCCTTCAAACACAACAAGAAGATCTCAATAGTAACATTAACAATAATTTTGAGACCATAACAGAAAAGCACGCTTGGCCAAAAACAATCAGCTCACGAATACGGTCAACACTGCATGATACCAATATTATACAACTAAATAGGCTTAAGGTGGAAATATAGCTAATATATTGGTTTCCTCACGATACATGCTGTCCTTTAGTTTTAGTATCCTGTAAAGTAAGAGCGGATATAAAGGGGTGAAATGTTTTTCCGCCTCGGTTAATCAATTGGATTTACACTGATACTCCTTCAAACACAACAATAAGATCTCAATAGTAACATTAACAATAATTTTGAGACCATAACAGAAAAGCACGCTTGGCAAAAACAATCAGCTCACGAATACGGTCAACACTGCATGATACCAATATTATACAACTAAATAGGCTTAAAGTGGGTATATAGCTAATATATTGGTTTCCTCAAGATACATGTTAACCTATAGGGAAAATAAAATTCCCTGTAACCGCCTCGCATTGTTTTAACAAATAATTCTTCAAATGAACTCTTTAAACAAATTTTACCTCGTCATAGAACAGCAAATTTTCTCAGCTAGTACTTTTCCCTTTTCTTATTTTCTCTTTTTTTAACACTAGCACGGCCCAGAAACCTTCTACTTTTATAATTTATATATATATATATATATATATATATATATATATATATATATATATATATATATATATATATATATATATATATATATAATAAAACGGACTTCCCGATGGGTGGATGCAGTCATGGCCTATAAAAATGACACCGATTTAGTCAAAGACTTTTATTAACAGAACGTTGGAGGACGGGTTCCCACTTCATCATAGGGACAGGACAAACTGAGGGGGCAGCTAACAAGAAGTTTTAAGTAAAAGGACCTTAACACCTGGGTCAACATCTCAGTCAATATCGCTGTGAAAATCTGCCTCCGATAGCGTGCATCTTCTTTTTGTTTGGGAATTTCCTAAATTGGCCGCTAGGAAAATATAGAGTTTAATTGGTTATATCCCTTCTCTGAGAACGTAAACTGGAGCCCCAGTGGTCAATTTTGGTTAGGACTTTAAATGGGCAAAGCAAATGGACACGGGGTGTTTGCCTTTAACTTAAGATTTGAAAACCCCTCAGAATTTTCTTTTCCGTAAATCTGTATTTGCACAATTGTTTTGATTCAAATATATGTCTGTAATAAGACTGACTTCACGATGGGTGGTTGCAGTCATGACCCATAAAAATGACACCGTTTTAATTAAAGACCTTTATTAAGATAACGTTGGAGGACGGGTTCCCACTTCATCATCGGAGCTTATGGGTTCGAATCCCACTATGGCATGGATGTTGACCCCTTCTCTGAGGGCGTAAACTGTAGCCCCAGTGGTCAATTAGGTTAGGGGTTAAAAAGGGGAAAGGAAAAGGACGCGGGAATTTTTGCTCTTGACTTAAGATTTGAAAACCGCTGATAATTTTCTCAGGATGTCTTAGTGGTTTTATACAAAATGCCTACATTAGTTTCCCGATCTAGTTTACTTTTCCTTACATGTCTTTTTCGGGTTAAAGGCCTTATTACACGCCAACCTGTGCACGTTCAGAAAGCAACATGTACATTTTACAATTCCTTTTCCCGATAAAGATTGCGAGGAATTTTCGTGGGAAACCAAAAAAGTTTCATCCGATTTATTTTGCTTTAATCGGTTAGAATTTTTTTATTTTTCTGTCACGAGAAAAATCAGAGCATTCTTCATCGGGAAAATGAATCATAAATTGAATCCTTTGTTTTTGCAACGTATTCTAAGGGCTTTGTATAACTTCAAGCTAAAAACGTTATCTATGTATTTTAATTGCTTTATGTAGCTATAAATAGGAACAATATAAGCATGACATCCTCCACTTGCTTAAAAAAAACCAGTAATTCTTTTCTTCCATTTGATATGTCATTAGTCTCTACACACCCACAATTTACACCATTGTGCAACGAAAAAATACACAAATAAATAAAAATAAAAAATACAAGTGTTTATGAACGGAACAACAGAAAGCTGTTCACAGAAAAGTTCAACAAATTAACGAACATAAGCTCTATCTCCCCGAAATATCTATAACGATTACGTAGCTAACGAGCAAAAAGGGCAGATATTTCGTTACAGAATGTGAAAAAGGATTTTGACCTTATTCACCTCCCCCCCTCTCCATTTTCAAACGAGCAACGTTTATCCTTCTAACTGATTTTCTTTTAAAGAATTAAATCCTTACAACCGCAAGAGATTGTTATTTTTACCGATGCTAATCGTTCCAGATTCATTGTTCTTGAAGTTTTTTTTTCTTTGTCCCCCCTCGAACTCGGTTACACTCTTTTCTTCGCGAAAGATCATGGCTCCCCCCCTGCCCCCCCCCCCCAACTTCCCGATTTCTTTTTTCTGTTTTCGCCCATTAAAAAAAAAATCTAAATGTCTGTGTGCCAGTGAGACTAAATTTTTATATTATGGACATTATTTCAAAACTAATATAACTGATCAGATGCTTTGTTGTAACACTAAGTGAGACTTCTTTGTTCGCGTAAAACTATACGCATTTTTTTTCCAGCACTTCATTTAAGTGGCACAGGACCTTAAAACCTTTAAAGATTCGATTAAAATGTTTAACATAGTCAAATTGTTTCATAAATATAAAAGGTGAGAAAAATACTACAATTGGGTTGCAAAAATAAAGTACATAAAGCTGATTTATTTAAAATAAATTTAAAAAGTAAAAGTGCAAAACATACTGACATCCGGCCGGATATTCGGCTGAAACTGGTCCGGTATCCGGCCAAATTAACATCCGTTGCATCACTAATAATTACTCAAATGCACAGTACAAAATCTTAAAATGTAGCTTAGATTACCACCATGCAATGTCAAACAAAGGCGGATTTCATTCAAGAATCATCAAGTAATTAAAAAATGTCGAGTTAAGGTATTGAGTACTGAAACTTCAAATAAAGAAAAAAAATTAAAATAAATTATAGTACAAATAGTTGACTAATTTAAAAAATATACAAAGTGAGAAAAATACTACAATTAGGTTGCAAAAACAAAATACATAAAGCTGATTTATAAAAAATAAATTTAAGAAGTAAAAGTGCAAAACATACTGACATCCGGCCGGATATTCGGCTGAAAATATATCCGGTATCCGGCCAAATTAACATCCGTTGCATGACTAATAATTACTCAAATGCACAGTACAAAATCTTAAAATGTAGTTTAGATTACCTCCATGCAATGTCAAACAAAGGCGGATTTCATTCGAAATTAAATAATTTTATTAAAAATAGAAAAAAAAATTAAGTCAAAAAATACTACAAATTCTGTTAAATTACTATTTTTCATAAATGTTTTTCTTAAAAGTGCCATCAGTATCCGCGGCATTCCCCCGGTGCATTTATGGCATTAGTAAACCTTTATTTAATAGCCTCTCAGCGATGTCCCGTAGAAAGCACTCTACTTGATTGAGGAGCTAGCTCTCTCTCTCTAAACTTTTTTTCGAACTACTATAAAAGTATTTTCCATTAGGTACGACCGCTCGTTTTATTTTTAGATTTAGAGATGAAACAATAAAGGGAAATCATCTTGATCGGTAAACGTATGGGAGAAAGTATGGAAGGTTTCAAACAAAAACTTGTCTGATAAATTCACCCACTTTTTTTTAACATAACTCACAAAATTCCCTGACACGCAATATTATTTCAGATGTCATTAAATTTAAATGTGACATTAATTATTATTAGCTTTAGCAAAGTTACTAATTTAAAAGCATTATTAACTAAAAACGAATATATTTTAATAGCTTTTTTTGTTAATTTTAAAAAATAACATAAATAAAGGGATGATGGCAAAAAAAACTTCTGAAAAAAAAAATAAATAAACACTTTTTGATATAAATTAATAAAAAAAAAAATGAAATGAAAGCACGTAATATTACTTGATCAAAATTTAAATGTGACAAAAATTTAGCTTAGCAAAGTTACTAATTTAAAGATTAATAACTAAAACGAAATATATTTTAAATAGCTATTTTTTTGTAAAAAATAAAAAAAAAAAATAAAATGGGAGATGAGATGGTTTCAAACAAAATTTGTCTGATAAATTCACCCACTTTTCCTGAGCTAAAATTAAACACAAAAATTTGACCAAATGACGAATACTTCAGATGTCATTAAATTTAAATGTGACATTAATTATTATTAGCTTTAGCAAAGTTACTAATTTAAAAGCATTATTAACTAAAAACGAATATATTTTAATAGCTTTTTTTGTTAATTTTCATAAATTTATACACAAAAATAAAATGGGAGATGAGATGGTTTCAAACAAAACTTCTCTGATAAATTCACCCACTTTTCCTGAGCATAACTCACAAAATTCCCTGACCAAATGGCACGTAATATTACTTCAGATGTCATTAAATTTAAATGTGATATTAATTATTATTATTAGCTTTCTCAAAGTTACTAATTTAAAAGTATTATTAACTAAAAAAGAATATAAATAATTTAAAATAACAAATAATTTATAACTAAAAATAAAAATGGGAGATACTACAAATGGTTGCAAAAAAAACAAAACTGATTTATAAATAAAAAGCTACTGACATCCGGCCGAATTCCTGTCAGTCCGGCATAACTCACAAAATTGCGTGACCAAATGTCACGCAATATTACTTCAGATGTCATTAAATTTAAATGTGACATTAATTATTATTAGCTTTAGCAAAGTTACTAATTTAAAAGCATTATTAACTAAAAACGAATATATTTTAATAGCTTTCTTTTTATTCGTTTTTATACGTTGTCGTTAATGAGTTCTAACTATTTTTAATTATAACTCTCTAAATTCTTAACCGCATTTTTAAACTTGACATATATATATATATATATATATATATATATAAATATATTAAAAATATAATATGGGAGATTTTATTCGTGGAAAAGATGCACAGCTTAATAAAGAACTTATTTAATGAAACTATTTACAAATTATTCACAAATAAATTATGTGTCTAGACAATTAAAAAAATTCTGACTGGAATCAGCGTCTTCAAAAAAAGTGTTAAGAAGTGGATACGTGTCTAATATTAGGTATTTTGAAAATGTTAAAATATTCTTTGTCGGTGACTGGCATTACTTATCTTTGTTGCCATAACTCAAAGTAAACTTCGCTTGCTCGAAAAATCAAAATAATTATCCAGCTATAAATATATATATAAATATAATATCTATATAAAATATTAAAAAATTATAAATATATATAGAATATATATTATATATATATGTGTGTGTGTGTGTGTGTGTTGTAAAAAATACCTCATTTTAAATCTGGTAAAGGGCTAAAAAATTCCTGTCCTTTTGCATTCCCTTTCACCTAACCTAAATTAATTGACCACTAGCTACAGTTTACGCACTCAGAGAAGGTGTCTGACATTATAACTCTTACATTGCTAGCGGACAATTTAAAATTCCAACAAAAAGGAGATATAGCTTTTTTTCATATAACTTCATATACTCGTTTGTTCTGTCCCTATGATGAACTGGGAATCCGTCCTCCAATGTTATCCTAATAAAAGTCTACACACACACACACACACACACACACACACATACACACCATACACACACACACATATATATATTATTATACACATATATGTTGTATGTATGTATATGTAATATATATATATATATATATATATATATGTATGTATGTATATAAATATATATATACTACACATATATGTATGTATGTATGTATATAATATTTATATATAAATATATATAATATATATAAATATATATACATACAATACACATATATGTATAGATGAGTATAAATATAATAATGATAAATATATAAAAAATATATAGCAATACACAAAATATATAATATATAATATATACATATATAAAATATATAAATAATAATATAGCATATATATACAATAATATATAATTATAATATAAATAGATATATAATATATATATTATAAATAAATAAATATATATATATATATAAATAAATATATATAATATAATACATAATATGATAATATATATATATATATATATATACAATATAATAAATATTAATATATATAGATATAATAAAATTATAATATAATATATATATGTATATATATATATATATATAAACAATTATTATATATAATAATAATTATATATATAAATAATAATATAAAAAAAACAATAATAAAAAAAAAAAAAATTTATTTAAAGATATAAATAATTAAATAAAAATATAAATAAAATAATAAATGTAATTATATATAAAAAAAAAATAATATATATATTATATTAATAAAGTCAGAGAGGAATCTATATAAACGAACAAATATATATATGTACATAAGAGAAAAAGTAAATGTGGGAAAAATCAAAATGTAACCGGGATCGCAGCGGATGAGTGAACGGCAAAAAAATTATAACCCTTTTTCAAATCAATCTGCCACTGGGAAAATTCTAAAAGTAAATAATTAAATTTCAAATGCATTTTATTCTGTTTACTTATTTATGCTTTGGATAGGGAGGAAAAAAAGCATCTCCACACAGCATAGAAGAAAAGAATAACACGGGGATTTTAGGGGTGGTCGAAATTTAATTTTGCCGATAGCATATGGCAGTAGTAATTGGATCATGGAAGTAAAGGGACAACTTTGAGTAATGGTGGCTGGGTGCTCGATGAAATATAATGCGGATGAAAGGGAAAAAAAGGGCAAACAAGAATGGGAAAAAACTGTAAAAGTAAAGAATAATAGAATACATACTGAAAAGTACTACCAGAGGGGCAACACAGAGTATGCAAATTTGCAAAAGTTCAATATCGGGAATGAAAATGCTTTTCTTGATTTTTCTCGACGTTGTTGAATATGGAACGGGAAGAAGAACAAACAAAATGGAAAAATTTTCGATTTACGATATTTCATCTTTTAGACAGACAGCCGGAGATCTTCTCACTTTTGATCCACAGGATTTATACCGGGAAGATTTTGATCTCGTTCACAGGAATGAAGTCCAGTGACGAGCCACGGGTTGGATTTTACTTCGGATGCTGGCAAATTCTGCTATAGAAACCAAAATACCCTTTGGGAGATTTTCTCCCTTTTGATCCACAGAATTTATACCGGGCAGAGTTTGATTTCGTTCACAGGAATGAAGTCCAGTGACGGGCCAGCGGTTGGATTTTACTTTGGCAAAATCTGCTGTGATACATGAAATATACTTTGGGAGATCTCACTTTTGATCCACAGAATTTATACCGAAGAGTTTGATCTCATTCACAGCAATGAAGTTAGTGACGAACCAACGGTTGGATTTTACTTTGGATACTGGTAAAATCTGCTATGGAAGCCGAAATATACATTGGGAGATCTCACTTTTGATCCACAGAACTTATACCGGGAAGAGTTTAATTTCTTTCACAGGAATGAAGTCCAGTGACGAGCCAGCTGTTGAATTTTACTTCGGATACTGGCAAAATCTGCTATGGAAGCTGAAACATACTTTGGGAGATCTCACTTTTGATCCACAGAATTTATACCGGGCAGAGTTTGATCTCGTTCAGAGGAATGAAGTCCAGTGACGAGCCAGCGGTTGGATTTTACTTCGGCTACTGGCAAAATCTAAAATTATGGAAGCCGAAATATACTTTGGGAAATCTTCTCACTTTTGGTCCATATGACAAGCTGACTTTGGACAAACAGGAATTTAAGCCGGGCAGAATTTGATCTCATTCACAGCAATGAAGTCCAGTGACGAGCCAGCTGTTGAATTTTACTTCGGATACTGGCAAAATCTGCTATGGAAGACGAAATATACTTTGGGAGATCTCACTTTTGATCCACAGAATTTATACCAGGAAGAGTTTGATCTCGTTCACAGGAATGAAGTCCAGTGACGAGCCAGCTGTTGAATTTTACTTCGGATACTGGCAAAATCTGCTATGGAAGCCGAAATATATTTTGGGAGATCTTCTCACTTTTGATACACAAAATTTAAAGCCGGGCAGAGTTTGATCTCGTTCACAGCAATGAAGTCTAGTGACGAGCCAATGGTTAGGTTTTACTTTGGATACTGGCAAAATCTGCTATGGAAGCTGAAATATACTTTGGGAGATCTCACTTTTGATCCACAGAATTTATACCGGGCAGAGTTTGATCTCGTTCACAGGAATGAAGTCCAGTGACGAGCCAGCTGTTGAATTTTACTTCGGATACTGGCAAAATCTGTTACGGAAGCCGAAATATACTACGGAAGATTTAAACGGGCTGAGAGAATATCTGGGGACAGTTAGCATTTGTAAGTAATTTTGTGTGTAATAGATAGCCTAGTGGTCAGCGTGCATGGATAGAACGTCGCGGTGTCGGATTCAAGCCTGACAGACATACTAAGAATCTCGCTCAGGTTATTTTAAATTCCTAGATAATTGAAAGTTTTATAAGGAAAATCCAGGTACTTGCCGACTAAATTGCTGTCGTTCTTTAATTACTATATCTTCTCACCTTTTTAAAATCTAAGAAACCCAAGAAATTTTATTTTTAAAAAAGAAAGCAGAATGTTTTAGGTAGAAACAGAATATAAAACGGAGCTTAGCATCACAAACGCCTTACACCCGTTTGATCATGCCGTTTTGAGGTGTCAAACAAAATGCACTAAAAATTAACAGATATCAGTATAAATTTATTTTTCCATCCATATTTCTTTATATTAGATTCATTTCACCGGCAGGAAGACAAATTTGGCGTCATACTTGCCAATATTATTTACATCTATTCTACGTCACGTGACATTCGCTTCCGTCATACAATTTTTCGAATACAAATGAACCTCAAAACTACATACTGTTTAAACCTATATTGCACACTATTTACAATTAGAAATTTCAAAGAGATCACGAACACCAGGTTTCAAGTCGTTCGTTCAGCTCTTCTAATTTTTTTTCTCGAACAGAATATAAAATAACGGAACAATAATACTGAGTGTCATCCCATTTAAGTGGCATCGGGAGGTGCGCACAGGCAGAGTCAGGCGATTATTCCGTTACCTAATTTTCGGCAATCTGCGCTAAAGTGTCTCTTGCCCCTGCAAAGTGCCTTCCGGGGAAAAAGCTGCTGCCTCCGACACAAAAGTGTAATCACCTCTCCTTGTCTGCACCCCCCTCCACTTTCACATAATGAAGACGCAGAACACCGCGGGGAGTGTTGGAACGTCAATTAACTTTTCTTCTCTCCCACACCCACACCACACCCCCCTTAATTTTTTTTACACTACGTTGTCACCAAAAAGAAAGCGAGGACTGCCTCTTTCTCGATTCTAGGTGTTCACACACAACCTCTCTCTTCTAGTTTTTTTTTCCTCACTTTCCTTTATGTATTTGTTTGTTTATTAGTTTCTGGAAGCTTGGAGATGTTCCAAATGGGAGTTTACGAGCACCCTTCGGGCTAGGGAAGGATCGACGCGTTTTCTTTTTAATTTCTCCTAGAGAAAGTATTGCCATCGTCCAAGAAATTAGGACCTCGAAGTAGGGGAAAATAGCGACCTTCCAGACCTCCCTGAATGCGAAGCATTTTGGAGTAACGTCTTAATTTTATGGCGGTGGCAACAATTTCTCTACACGTTTTTGTTCCAAACGAGAATGTACCGCTCACCTGTAGTTGCTGAAAAAGTCTAGTTTTTTTTCCCTACAAGAAAAATATAGGGAGTGTTAAACACGAACAATATTTGTAAGAATGCATTAAAGAGTTTTTGACTAATGCTAAAAATAATCGAAAGCATTTTTCAACAAATAGTTCTAAATTTTTCTCAAAGGTTTTGCAAAAAGATTTTTGAAGACAAGTAACTCAGAAAATGAGCCGTGGTAGATCAGTTGGCAAATGCGTAGATCTGATAACCGGAGAGTTGTGAGTTCGAGGCTCGAGACAGTCAAACATCCACTTTTTTTTTTTTTTTTTTTTTTTTTTTTTTTAATGGCTTCTTGGGAACGTCACATACGTTTGTGGTCGCAATGTCAAGCTCAAACGATACCTCTGGAGACAGCACACCCAGCCAGGGGGTTTTCTGCCTCTAAATTACTAGCATGTAGCCCGTCATATGACGGGTTGAGTAAAATTTTTAATTTTCCAGAATTGTAAAGTATCATACGAGGCACGTAAAAAATGGTTTATTTTTTGGCGGAAAATTATCTGGTACAAGTCCAATAATTTGTTTATCTTCATACTCCTCTAAAGTCTCCCTATAATGTCAATGCAGTTTAGAATAACGTCGAATTCATTTGGAAAGATAATTCAAAGTTTTCTTAGCTACATTAATTAATGGGAGTAAAAGAATGAAACTATTATTTTCACTACACCCTGAAGGTAGATAGAATTTGTTGTTAATATGTTGTAAATTGTTGTTTGTTGATAAAATTTTCATTGCAATAAAAAATAATCGATGAATAAATTTAAAATGATCACATATGTACCTAATCTGTTATTTAAACCAAATCTATAAAAAAAAATTAGGTAATATCTAATTTCAGTAATAAAACGCATGAAAATAATGCAGACGATATTTAAATAATTTAAAATAAGAAATGATTTAATGAGATAATTAAAGGAATGACGTCAAAATGCTAGAAAAAAACTATTCTTTTTACCTATTTATAGTGTGATAAATTGATAAATTTAATCGCTTGCTCTTAACCGGGGAAAATAGTGCTTGAAATAATGACATTAAATGCTAGAAAAGGGGGAAAGGAGTGTGAACGTTGCTCACCCTAACACATCAAAAATCTAATATGGATGCCTCTATCCAATCCAGGTCCAACCGCTTCATCAATTCGAGGATAGATGAACAGATAACTTAGGCTATTATTATGTAGGGGATGGGGATTCAGAGGAAGTATTGTGGTTTGCGTTCATTGCATTCTTTAAGTTACACGTGCTTCTCGGATGATGCTAAATTAGTAACAGCTTCGTAGCCATGTTTAATATAAAGATCTGTCTGTATTGCAAGTTGCATTGGAAAAAAATACCTCAGCAAATATAGAAAAACTATTTCAATCAACTACATCAAGTTCGGCCTTTACGTTAATAACATGTATTTGCTAATTTGTTCCTCTCACGAGCACCTAAGGGTAGTCGTGTTAACATGATCGCCCAAGACTAACTTGGTGACTACTGATGGGAAAGGAGAGACGAAGCTGGATGGGCAAGCTGAGCGGAGACAAAGAAAGCTGCAAAGAACAATAGGAGATGGATAATTAAAACTGAAGGCCTTGTATGCCTCTGAGCATGAAAAGAAGGGCATTTGATGCTATTTGCTAATCAATCTTTGAGCAATTCATCACTATTCCAGTTACCAATCTTCATGTCTTTCTTTAATAATTTCACAATTTTTGGTTGACTTTTCTGAACTGTTACCGTAACGCCCAATTTGAAAACCGCATGTCGTGGGAACAAGGAATCCCAAGTTTCAACATTTTAGTCGGACTTGATTTTCAGCTCCAAGATTCCCAAGATGGTTTATAGAGTCAACCATGCCCCCAGACTGAGCGCCTGTCTCACCAATATTTTATATATACATCCTTGCTTGTCCGTGATTATTAGAATACACAAATCCAGCTATTTGAGAACTTTTAGTCCACCGGACAAATTCTGGACTTTATTTAGTGCCTTTCAACATGAGAGAAGAATTTTGTGATTATTAGTCAACCGATTGTCACTTCATGAAAGTAATTTCATTATTATTCGGCTGAATGTTTCACTACGAGGGATAAATTTTGATTATGCAGCTGATCGTTTCATCATAAGAGACAAATTTTGCGATTATTATTCGCCTGGTTGTTTCACCATGAAAAAATAATTTTGTAATTATTCAGCTAATCATGAGAGAAGAATTGTGTGATTACCATTCGTCTAATTGGTTTATCATGAGAGAAGAATTGTACGATTACCATTCGGCTGATTGGTTTATCATGAGAGAAGAATTGTGCGATTACCAATCGTCTGATTGGTTTATCATGACAGAAGAATTGTACGATTATCATTCGTCTGATTGGTTTATCACGAGAGAATAATTGTGTGATTATCATTCGTCTGATTGGTTTATCATAAGAGAAGAATTGTGCGATTACCATTCGTCTGATTGGTTTATCATGAGAGAAGAATTGTGCGATTACCCTTCGTCTGATTGGTTTATCATAGAAGAATTGTGTGATTATCATTCGTCTGATTGGTTTATCATGAGAGAAGAATTGTGCGATTACCATTTGTCTGATTGGTTTATCATGAGAGAAGAATTGTGCGATTACCATTCGTCTGATTGGTTTTATCATGAGAAAGGAATTATGCTATTACCATTCGTTTGATAGGTTTATCATGAGAGAAGAATTGTGCGATTATCATTCGTCGGATTAGTTTATCATGACAGAATAATTTTGAAATTATTATCCGACAAACTTTTCAACATGAGAAAATCATTTTATAATTATTATTCAGCTGCTTGTTTTATCATGAGAGAGGAATTTTGGGATTATTATGGGGCTGATTGTTTTAATGTGAGAGAAGAATCTTGATTATTTGTCTAATTGTTTCAACTCGAGAGAAGAATTTTGCGATTATCATTCATCTGATTAGTTTATCATGAGAGAAGAGTTTTGAGATTATTATTCAATAGATTGTTTTATTAGGAGAAAAAAATTTTGTGATTATTATTGCGTTGATTGTTGAGCCGATTTAAGTCAACTATTGATTATTATATCATTATAAAAAAATATTTAGTTCAATGAATCTGGAAAGAAATCAGTTAATTTTCTTCTTACGGTATTCAGATTCTTAAATTCTATTATATCGAAACATCTATAAATTGCAATATAAAGCATGTATTTCATACTTTATATTCCAATTGACTCATCGTAATCCAGAATAGCACTGTAATAATAATGATAAATCCAGGACTTTAACAATGTCGGATTGACATACATTTATCGATCGATATTTATTGATAGACTGGATATTTATCGAATACTTACCTATTCACGACATTGCCAAGATAAGAAAATCTATTTTTTAAAAAATAATACATCATTGCAGAATCATTTTTTGTGGTACATAAAGAATAACTATTCTCCATTTCCAAGAAAAACATGAAAAATCGGCCCACTCAGTAAAAAAGAGATAAAAAGAAAGGAAAAAAAAACAGAAAACGAACATCTACGGTTCGAACTGTTTTTTTTCCCTCTCCTTTGACAAGTCGAAGGGGGGTGAGGAGGCCCTTTTTCAGATTCATTTTTATGCGTACTACTACTACATATCTTGGATCTTTTCCAAAATTGAAGGGGGTAGTAGACGGTTTTAAGCATCTCCCAAATACCGCGGCGAATAAATCCGGAATATTCACTTAACGATTTCCGCACGTCTACGTATAGTGTGATGGATAGACAGCGCCAAAATAATTTTCAGAAATTGCAAAATATACGTGCTCGAATTTATAAATCGTAAGAAATTTTACGATTCCTAGGTTGACGTGACGTTAGTTTGTATAAAGTACAAGACGTTCGACGGGCATAAAAGTGCATACCTTCCAACACTAGTCCCAAATCATTTTTTTTCCCAATGTAACTCGCAATATCGCCGAACGATGGCCGATTGGTTAGGGTGCTGACCTTCGGTACCGGAGTTCGTGGGTTCGAATCCCACAGTGGCATGGATGTTCGTAGCCGTTCGGAATCGGCTTTAAGCTGTAGGTCCCGGTCTCATTAGCCCTCGTGTTGCAAAAAGTAGACCGTAGCGCTCGAAACCAAACCAAACCAAACTCGCAATACACACATATCTATATGCCATATAGGAGCGATTCAAAAATTGTAGAACTACCCGCTTTTAGGGGAGCGTAAATAAATCTACGTGAGGGATGCATATCGAAAAGTTTAAAGAAAGATTATTAAAAAAATATTAATTTACTGAAAGGAAGCAAAATAAAATACAATCTGACATAATAAAGAATAAAATGCGCATTTATACTGATATAATATACATATAACTGTATCAGCACTGCACAATGTATTTGATAATTAATTTATCAATACTGAATTAAGAATGAGTTTATGTAACAATAAGTTACATTCGGTTCAGCTTTTTTTACCTCTTCCCGTGAGCCATCGTGAAAGATATACAGTACATGACTGGTTTGAACTAGAAGAAACTCGAGACTTCTCCCAACCAATTGAAGGGCCTGTTAGTATGGCGCAATTGTGACCACTCGGTTCTGGGTGGACTCCATTTTATTCTCCGCGGGCAGTCTGATTTTTTTAGAGGACAAGGTTGTTACCAGATGAGAGAAGAGGGTGAACGCTGCTGGTATCCGCTGCTTGCGGGATAGACATTTTTTTGGAGCGACACGAGAGAGAGATAAATCAAAGCCATATTGTTTTTTAGGGCCGACGCCGATTCGAGAGCAGTCTTCAAATCTACAAATGATAAGTTGATTCCAGTTTTATTCCTTAGGCATTTAATTGTACAAAATTATTTAATCAAGACATATTTGTCCATGTGTTTTTTAATGAGTTTTAATTTCTTCTTTCTCAAACATTAGGCCAACGTAACTAATTACTAGCCACTCCTATGGACTTGTCCTGCAGAGAAAAGTTTTTCAAAGGAAGGTTTAGTAATAGAAATTGACACTTTAATTCCTTTTCTATATTTAGCTGAAATCTGTATTTCGTCTTTATAGAAGCCACCGCAGAAAATCCGGTTTCACAAAGGTAGGATGTTGGAAACGATAAAAGTATATGAAATGCTTCCGTTTTCAGTGGAGAAAATTCATTATCCACCCTTACTCCAAATCCAAAGAGTGGTTTACTGTTTAATTTAATAATTATCTTGATAATTTCTACGGTTTACAATTCAGATCGTAGAGTATCTTTAGCGTCGAAGTACATTGTAACTGCATTCAATATATTGTTATTGTATGAGGGGCAATGAAAATTATGATTGAAAATTGGGAAGAAAATAATTTTATTACATTTTAATTAGTGTCTTCTTTAGGCCTTGGTGAATAGAGAGGTATTGATTCTGGTTTTGTCAATGCAGAGACTTTACGTTGCCAAATATCAACAATTTTCCTCTTTCTTTCATTCATTATAACTGTTATCAATACATTGTTATTGTATGGGAGGCGATGAAAATTATGACTGAAAATTGAGTCACAAATATAGAAAGTTTGAGGAGCCCCACCATACAGAGATAAAGAAAACCAACATAGAAATACAATAATGATGCAACAGAATACTACATTTAACTGACACAAGAAGAATCTAGATGGATAAAATTTACAACAGGACAGAATAGGATGAAATCTGCAGATTGTTTAAAGGTCTCTTATCTAGACTCCCAATATCGGGATAAAGTAGTGGTCTGAAAGCGCTGAACAAACGAGATGTTCAGAATTTAGAACAGCAACATCGCAGTCAATGGGGCAGGCAGGACAATTTGGAATCTGTAAAGATGGGCATATAAGAACTCATACTTTGTAATTAGACGAATGACAGCTACAGCCCTGGTTCTGGGGTAGTCTGGTATATTAAAGATAGTAACATCTTTAATAGCAGAATTCTTTAGCAGAATTTATATCTTGTTCTTTCTTTTAGTTTTGACAATTACTTGGCCTTGGAGGTCAAATTGATTTTTGATGAACACAGGCATTTAAAATTGAATATTATGGCATCCTTTTTTGGCCAACTCATTTGCTTTTATATTTCCGGATATGCCAAAATGAAAAGGAATACACTGCGAGACGATCTAAAAACCTAAATTAAGTTTGAAACGCCATCCAAAATAATAATAATAATAATAATAATAATAATAATAAAAGGAGATTTGAAGAAACATATGCACCTTGATTTAAACAACAGAAACACACATTAAATAGCATTTTAATTATTGTAAACTAGCGTCAAAATCTTTACAACTTTTAAAAGTCAGGCAAAGTTCTAGACTATCTTAACCCGATTGAAGATATCGAAAATATATTAATAAACAAATAACAATTCCACTACAGACTGTGCTATTTGTTCCCAAAGAAAACAGCCTACATTACACACATATACACCACATAATGTGAAAATATCACACTAGTGTTCCCTGATAAAAAAAATAGTCAATAAAAAACCTTTAAAAGGAAGAAAAAATGGGCAACTGCATTAAATAATAAAAAAATCCAGTATTCGGCTGGTTTATAAATATCCGGAACTGTTGTATGAATATATAAAAACCTAAATTAAATTTGAAAAGCCTTCCAAATAATATTTATAATAATAAAAACAGGAGATTCGAAGAAACCTTTGCACCCTGATATAAACAAAATATACACACATTAAAAAGCATTTTAATTATTGTAAACCCAAGCCAAAATCTTGACAAATTTTAAAAGTCAGGCAAAGTTCTAGAATATCTTAACCCGATTGAAGATGTCGGAGATATCTTAATAAACAAAAAACAATTCGATTATAAACCGCACTATCTCCAAAGAAAAAACAACCTACGGAAATATTACATATACACCACATAATGTGAAAATATCATACTAGTATTCCCTGATAAAAATAAAATAAATAAATAAAATAAATTTTTTAAAAAGGAGGAAAAAATGGGCAACTGCATTAAATAATAATTAAAAAAAATCCAGTATCCGGCTGGTGTCTAAATATCCGGAACTGCCGTCTGAATATCTAAAAACCTTAATTAAATTTGAAATTCCCTCCAAAATAATATTTATAATAATAAAAACAGGAGATTCAAAGAAACCTTTGCACCCTGATATAAACAAAATATACACACATTAAACAGCATTTTAATTATTGTAAATCCAAGTCAAAATCTTTACAACTTTTTAAAAGTCAGGCAAAGTTCTAGAATATCTTAACCCGATTGAAGATGTCGAAGATATCTTAAACAGAAAACAATTTAATTATAGACCGTACTGTCCCCAAAGAAAAAAACAACCTACGGAAATATTACATATACACCACATAATGTGAAAATATCATACTAGTATTCCCTGATAAAAATAAAATAAATAAATAAAATAAATTTTTTAAAAAGGAGGAAAAAATGGGCAACTGCATTAAATAATAATGAAAATAAAATCCAGTATCCAGCTGGTTTTTAAATATCTGAATCCACTATCTCAATATCTAAAAACCTTAATTAAGTAAACTAGCGTCAAAATCCTAACAACTTTTTAAAAGTCAGGCAAAGTTCTAGACTATCTTAACCCGATTGAAGATGTCGAAGATATCTTAAACAGAAAACAATTTAATTATAGACCGTACTGTCCCCAAAGAAAAAAACAACTAATTTTTGAGATATTATACACATATAAACCACATAATGTAAAAATATCACAATAGTATTCCCTGATAAAAAAATAGATAAATAAATAAAATTTTTAAAAGGAAGAAATTTGCAACTGCATTAAATAATAATTAAAAAAAATCCAGTATCCGGCTGGTGTCTAAATATCCGGAACTGCCGTCTGAATATCTAAAAACCTTAATTAAATTTGAAATTCCCTCCAAAATAATATTTATAATAATAAAAACAGGAGATTCAAAGAAACCTTTGCACCCTGATATAAACAAAATATACACACATTAAACAGCATTTTAATTATTGTAAATCCAAGTCAAAATCTTTACAACTTTTTAAAAGTCAGGCAAAATTCTAGAATATCTTAACCTGATTGAAGATGTCGAAGATATCTTAATAGACAAAAAACAATTCGATTATAAACCACACTAAGAAAAAAAAAAAACCTATTACAAATACACCCCATAATGTGAAAATATCATATTAGTATTCCCTGATAAAAAAAAAAAAAAATAAATAAAAAAAAAAAAGAAAAATGGGTAACCGCATTAAATAATAAAAAAAAAAAATCGTATACAAATATCTGGATCCACAATCTCAATCTAAAAACCAATTAATTCGCCATCCAAAAAATAATAAGATAATAA
Source organism: Pardosa pseudoannulata (assembly GCA_032207245.1). Classification (NCBI taxonomy): domain Eukaryota; kingdom Metazoa; phylum Arthropoda; class Arachnida; order Araneae; family Lycosidae; genus Pardosa; species Pardosa pseudoannulata. The sequence continues at coordinate 49,832,505 of CM063509.1, forward strand.
TAATAAAAGGTAGTAAGAAACGTATGCACCATTACAAAAGATTAAACAAAATATTTAATTAGGCCAAAAATAAAAAATCTTTACAAAAACCGGAGAGAATATAAGATTGAGGGATGGATTCTTAATAAACAATGAACGAATTCAACTTAGAGACTGTAAAAAACAGTTTTGAAAATGAAAACAAAACATCACAAATGTAGGAATTTATAACTATATTCGTAAAAAAAATATAAATAAATAAAATTTTTAAAAGGAAGAAAAATGCATTAAATAAATAAAAAAAATGTATTCGGCTGGTTTTTAAATATATGTTGTATGAATATCTAAAAACCTAAATTAAATTTTGACGCCAAAATAATATTTATAATAATCGAGATTCGAAGAAACTATGATATAAACAAATATACACACATTAAAAACATTTAATTATTGTAAAACGCCAAAATTTGACAAATTTTTCATTTTAGAATCTTATTATTCGAAGATATCTTAACACAAAAAACAATTCGTATAAAATATAAGAAATAAAAAAATAAAATAATATTTAGATATTAAATACACAAAAATGAAAATATAATAGTATTTGATAAAAAAAATCTTTAGAAAAAAATGAAAAAAAAAAAAGGGCAACTGTAAAGCAATGCATAATATATAACATATATGAATTTTCACAATACTTAGTACATCGTTAATCACGAACTGTGTCATTTCGTTCAATTAAAACAGATTGTTATAATAAAATGTACACCATACCGTAAGATTAAACGAAATATTGTAGGCCAGAAAAAAAAAAAATCTAATTATCACAAGAAATTAAAGAGTGAGGGATGGATTTTTTAGTAATTAAATGAACGAATTTATTGCTCTTTTAAAAAACAGTTTTAACAAACGAAAAACAAAACATCACAAAGCATCTTGGAATTTATAAATGCTCATTGTAAACACAAAATATAAATTTATGACTCAAGAAAAGTCATCGATGTAATATTTTGAAGTATTATATGTTGTTGTTTTTAATATCTACTTTTTCAGAGGGCAATGAGAGAGACCTACTGTAAGATTAATTACGAAATAAATAGTGTATCGAACCCACGAATTTTCCGAAAGCTAAATATGTTCAAATTATATGGTAGTAAAACAATGAATAAATTAAATTCTTAGAACAAACAAAGGGAATGAACATGTATGCAAATGATGTTCAAAGACTTAACAAATTGTTTACAATTCTCACAGAATGTACGGCACTGTTTTGCGATAAATTTATTATTTTAATTCAATATTAATTTATTTTTTACATTTTTGTATTTTATAAAAAATAAAAACAAATATAATAAAATATATATATTTTTAATTAATTTTATTACATAAGCGCTAAAAGATTTTTGAACAATAAATATATTTTTTTTAATTTATAATAGTACTAAATACGAAAAATCAAATAGGATAGTAGTAATGTTTTAATTTTTTCAATTTATTAATTAAACATTTTTTTTCTTTCTAGATTCTATTGGAGACAGAACGATTTTCAATATAATTATTTTTTACCCAAAACAATCCATGTTGTTACAACGAGTTAGTACGTGATGCTAAAGATGTCAAAAACGTATGTATTTTTTAATTTCAATGCTAAAAATATACAGTACGTGACTAAATGTATAATATTCAATTTATAATTATTTTTTGTAAATACTTGAATTTTTATCTTGCGTTTAATCATCAAGAAGTAAGATTAAGTTAGCATTTGTGTATATATATATTTATAAAGGGAAAAGTTATCGATTAACTACAGAAATATTGTATAAAACGAAAACGGTCTTGAATAAATATCAGAAAAATTGTATAGTTGATCATAAAGCAAATTTATATAAAGTCCTCATTTCACGGAGAAAATTTTCAGTGTTCAATCTAAATTCAAGCAACAACATGCATCTCTTTGCTTTATTTTTCCTAATTTAAATGCGAGCTACAGTTCATGACATGTTACACGTTTTGGCGACAGAAGCGCTGAAGACGAGATGTCTGAATAAAATGTATTATTTTTAATTTCAATTTAATGCCATCATCTGCCAATGTTACACGTTTTGGCGACAGAAGCGCTAAAGACGGGATGTCTGAATAAAATGTATTAGTTTTAATTTAAATTAATTGCCATTGTCACACGTTTGGGCGACAGAAGCGCTAAAGACGAGGTGTTTGAATAAAATGTATTATTTTTAATTTCAATTAATTGCCAATGTTACATGTTTTGGCGACAGAAGCGCTGAAATATGTCTCAATAAAATATTATTTTAATTTCAATTAATTTGTCACCAATTGGGTGACATAAGAGCTAAAGACGAGATGTCTGAATAAAATGTATTATTTTTAATTTTCAATTTAATGACAATGTTACATATGACAGTATAAAGACGAACTGTTTAATAGTATATTTTTTATTTTCAATTAATTGCAATTGTACATTTTGACAAAGCGCTAAAGACAGATGTCTGAATAAAGTATTATTTTTTAAAAATTTCGTATTTTATGACAGAACTAAGATACGAATATGAATAAAATGCATATGTTTAATTTCAATTAATGCCATCGTTGTGGCAAGAACAAAGACAATATGAATAAAATGTATTATGTAAATTTTCAATAATGAGTAATTTTGAAAATAAAAGATGTTAATAAAAGTATTTTAAATTTCAATTTTGATATATGGATAACTATAGTGAAATACATTTTTTCATTTTTTATGGGTCTAAAACATTTATATATTTGAAAAGACACACGCACGCACACGCAATATGTATATCTTGATACTTATATATTTTCGTAAAATTGTGCAAGTAAAGCTCGAACATATAAAATATGATGCAACAGTTTAATAGTAATTTTCGTAAAATTGTGCAAGTATGACAAATATACCAATATGAAATAACATGCACAGTTTAATAGTAATTTTCGTAAAATTGTGCAAGTATGGCAAAGATGCCAATATGAAATAACATGCACAGTTTAATAGTAATTTTCGTAAAATTGTGCAAGTATGACAAAGATACCAATATGAAATAACATGCACAGTTTAATAGTAATTTTCGTAAAATTGTGCAAGTATGACAAAGATACCAATATGAAATAACATGCACAGTTTAATAGTAATTTTCGTAAAATTGTGCAAGTATGGCAAAGATGCCAATATGAAATAACATGCACAGTTTAATAGTAATTTTCGTAAAATTGTGCAGGTATGACAAAGATACCAATATGAAATAACATGCACAGTTTAATAGTAATTTTCGTAAAATTGTGCAAGTAGGACAAAGATACAAATATAAAATAACATGCACAGTTTAATAGTAATTTTTGTAAAATTGTGCAAGTATGACAAAGATACCAATATGAAATAACATGCACAGTTTAATAGTAATTTTTGTAAAATTGTGCAAGTATGACAAAGATACCAATATGAAATAACATGCACAGTTTAATAGTAATTTTCGTAAAATTGTGCAATTAGGACAAAGATACCAATATGAAAATAACATGCACAGTTTAATAGTAATTATCGTAAAATTGTGCAAGTATGACAAAGATACCAATATGAAATAACATGCACAGTTTAATAGTAATTTTCGTAAAATTGTGCAAGATTGACAAAGATACCAATATGAAATAACATGCACAGTTTAATAGTAATTTTCGTAAAATTGTTGCAAGTATGACATAGATACCAATATGAAATAACATGCACAGTTTAATAGTAATTTTCGTAAAATTGTGCAAGTATGACAAAGATACCAATATGAAACAAAATGCACAGTTTAAAAGTAATTTTCGTAAAATTGTTCAAGTATGACATAGATACCAATATGAAATAACATGCACAGTTTAGTAGTAATTTTCGTAAAATTGTGCAAGTATGACAAAGATACCAATATGAAATAACATGCACAGTTTAATGGTAATTTTCGTAAAATTGTGCAAATATGACAAAGATACCAATATGAAATAACATGCACAGTTTAATAGTAATTTTCGTAAAATTGTGCAAGTATGACAAAAATACCAATATGAAATAACATGCACAGTTTAATAGTAATTTTCGAAAAATTGTGCAAGTAAGACAAAGATACCAATATGAAATAACATGCACAGTTTAATAGTAATTTTTGGTTTGGTTTGGTTTGGAGTGCTACGGTCTACTTTTTGCAACACGAGGGCTAATGAGACCGAGACCTACAGCTTAAAGCCGATTCCGAACGGCTACGAACATCCATGCCATAGTGGGATTCGAACCCAGGAACTCCGGTATAGTAATTTTTGTAAAATTGTGCAAATATGACAAAGATACCAATATGAAATAACATGCACAGTTTAATAGTAATTTTCGTAAAATTGTGCAAGTATGACAAAAATACCAATATGAAATAACATGCACAGTTTAATAGTAATTTTCGAAAAATTGTGCAAGTAAGACGAAGACACCAATATGAAATAACATGCACAGTTTAATAGTAATTTTTGATTTGGTTTGGTTTGGAGTGCTACGGTCTACTTTTTGCAACACGAGGGCTAATGAGACCGAGACCTACAGCTTAAAGCCGATTCCGAACGGCTACGAACATCCATGCTACAATGGGATTCGAACCCACGAACTCCGGTATAGTAATTTTTGTAAAATTGTGCAAATATGACAAAGATACCAATATGAAATAACATGCACAGTTTAATAGTAATTTTCGTAAAATTGTGCAAGTATGACAAAAATACCAATATGAAATAACATGCACAGTTTAATAGTAATTTTTGATTTGGTTTGGTTTGGAGTGCTACGGTTTACTTTTTGCAACACGAGGGCTAATGAGACCGAGACCTACAGCTTAAAGCCGATTCCGAACGGCTACGAACATCCATGCCATAGTGGGATTCGAACCCAGGAACTCCGGTATAGTAATTTTTGTAAAATTGTGCAAATATGACAAAGATACCAATATGAAATAACATGCACAGTTTAATAGTAATTTTCGTAAAATTGTGCAAGTATGACAAAGATACCAATATGAAATAACATGCACAGTTTAATAGTAATTTTCGTAAAATTGTGCAAGTATGACAAAGATACCAATATGAAATAACATGCACAGTTTAATAGTAATTTTCGTAAAATTGTGCAAGTATGACAAAAATACCAATATGAAATAACATGCACAGTTTAATAGTAATTTTCGAAAAATTGTGCAAGTAAGACAAAGATACCAATATGAAATAACATGCACAGTTTAATAGTAATTTTCGTAAAATTGTGCAAGTAGGACAAAGATACAAATATAAAATAACATGCACAGTTTAATAGTAATTTTTGTAAAATTGTGCAAGTATGACAAAGATACCAATATGAAATAACATGCACAGTTTAATAGTAATTTTCGTAAAATTGTGCAATTAGGACAAAGATACCAATATGAAAATAACATGCACAGTTTAATAGTAATTTTCGTAAAATTGTGCAAGTATGACAGAGATACCAATATGAAATAACATGCTCAGTTTAATAGTAATTTTTGTAAAATTGTGCAAGTATGACAAAGATACCAATATGAAATAACATGCACAGTTTAATAGTAATTTTCGTAAAATTGTGCAATTAGGACAAAGATACCAATATGAAAATAACATGCACAGTTTAATAGTAATTATCGTAAAATTGTGCAATTAGGACAAAGATACCAATATGAAAATAACATGCACAGTTTAATAGTAATTATCGTAAAATTGTGCAAGATTGACAAAGATACCAATATGAAATAACATGCACAGTTTTAGTAATAATTTTCGTAAAATTGTGCAAGTATGACAAAGATACCAATATGAAATAACATGCACAGTTTAATAGTAATTTTCGTAAAATTGTGCAATTAGGACAAAGATACCAATATGAAAATAACATGCACAGTTTAATAGTAATTATCGTAAAATTGTGCAAGATTGACAAAGATACCAATATGAAATAACATGCACAGTTTAATAGTAATTTTTGGTTTGGTTTGGTTTGGAGCGCTACGGTCTATTTTTTGCAACACGAGGGCTAATGAGACCGAGACCTACAGCTTAAAGCCGATTCCGAACGGCTACGAACATCCATGCCATAGTGGGATTCGAACCCAGGAACTCCGGTATAGTAATTTTTGTAAAATTGTGCAAATATGACAAAGATACCAATATGAAATAACATGCACAGTTTAATAGTAATTTTCGTAAAATTGTGCAAGTATGATAGAGATACCAATATGAAATAACATGCACAGTTTAATAGTAATTTTCGTAAAATTGTGCAAGGTATGAGAAAGATACCAATATGAAATAGCATGCACAGTTTAATAGTAATTTTTCGTAAAATTGTGCAGGTATGACAAAGATACCAATATGAAATAACATGCACAGTTTAATAGCAATTTTCGAAAAATTATGCAAGTAGGACAAAGATAGCAATATGAAATAACATGCACAGTTTAATAGTAATTTTCGTAAAATTGTGCAAGTATGACAAATATACCAATATGAAATAACATGCACAGTTTAATAGTAATTTTCGTAAAATTGTGCAAGTATGGCAAAGATACCAATATGAAATAACATGCACAGTTTAATAGTAATTTTCGTAAAATTGTGCAGGTATGACAAAGATACCAATATGAAATAACATGCACAGTTTAATAGTAATTTTCGTAAAATTGTGCAAGTATGACAAAAATACCAATATGAAATAACATGCACAGTTTAATAGTAATTTTTGGTTTGGTTCGGTTTGGAGTGCTACGGTCTACTTTTTGTAACACGAGGGCTAATGAGACCGGGACCTACTTCTTAAAGCCGATTTCGAACGGCTACGAACATCCATGCCATTGTGGGATTCGAACCCAGGAACTCCGGTATAGTAATTTTTGTAAAATTGTGCAAATATGACAAAGATACCAATATGAAATAACATGCACAGTTTAATAGTAATTTTCGTAAAATTGTGCAAGTATGACAAAAATACCAATATGAAATAACATGCACAGTTTAATAGTAATTTTCGTAAAATTGTGCAAGATTGACAAAGATACCAATATGAAATAACATGCACAGTTTAATAGTAATTTTCGTAAAATTGTGCAAGTATGACAAAAATACCAATATGAAATAACATGCACAGTTTAATAGTAATTTTCGTAAAATTGTGCAAGTATGACAAAAATACCAATATGAAATAACATGCACAGTTTAATAGTAATTTTCGAAAAATTGTGCAAGTAAGACAAAGATACCAATATGAAATAACATGCACAGTTTAATAGTAATTTTTGGTTTGGTTTGGTTTGGAGTGCTACGGTCTACTTTTTGCAACACGAGGGCTAATGAGACCGGGACCTACAGCTTAAAGCCGATTCCGAACGGCTATGAACATCCATGCTATAGTGGGATTCGAACCCTGGAACTCCGGTATAGTAATTTTTGTAAAATTGTGGAAGTATGACAAAGATACCAATATGAAATAACATGCACAGTTTAATAGTAATTTTCGTAAAATTGTGCAAGTATGACAAAGATACCAATATGAAATAACATGCACAGTTTAATAGTAATTTTCGTAAAATTGTGCAAGTATGACAAAGATACCAATATGAAATAACATGCACAGTTTAATAGTAATATTCGTAAAATTCTGCAAGTATGACAAAGATACCAATATGAAATAACATGCACAGTTTAATAGTAATATTCGTAAAATTCTGCAAGTATGACAAAGATACCAATATGAAATAACTTGCACAGTTTAATAGTAATTTTCGTAACATTGTGCTAGTATGACAAAGATACCAATATGAAATAACATGCACAGTTTAATAGTAATTTTCGAAAAATTGTGCTAGTATGACAAAGATACCAATATGAAATAACATGCACAGTTTAATAGTAATAACAAAACAACAGCGGATGTTGAGTTATTTTAGTGCCACGGAGACTTTTCGGTCTTCCAGGCCTGGGTTAGACGAGTCACGCACCCGTCTTTTTTTTCTCGCCAGCCCAGTCAGAGATCCATTTAAATTCTGGGTTCACGAAAATTTCCGGCGCTCGCCTTTCCACGAGCCCAGTACATCTCAATAGCGGAAGAACTATCTATCGCCCATTGATTTTATGTCAAGGCACTACCGCCGCCGTTGCAGCGACGGGAAATCCAGCCGAATTCTCAGATAAAACGCGGTGGAACAGTCCGCCCAGGTTATTCGCGGAACTACTTCCCCGCAAACGAGAATTCATCATTCGATATTAAAGAGATTAGATAGCGAGTGACGTGCACGATAAATACACGGTAATTTGTCGGAGCAGAGAGATGTAGAAAGGATACCCACTGGGGAGTTAGTTCAGAAAGCGAACCAGATATTGTGCAGCACCAGAGATCAATCCGCAAAGAGACATAAATATGCGACGAATTCCTTCATTAAATTGAAGTTTGAATTTAGCGGTAATGCACTTGATTTAGTATGTTTATTGATATTTTACAGCTAAAACTCTACGGATATCGATAAATAATGATACTGTATTATTTTTATATGTTAATATACAAGATGCATAGTAAAGTCCTTGACCAGCTATTTTTTCTCCGCAACAGTAAGTCGTAGATATTTCCTTCTTCCTCAAGGATTGGTCCAGGTTTATTAGTTTAGGTTCCCACTTAAAAAAAAAAAAAAAAAAAAAAAAAAAAAAAAAAAAAAAAAAAAAAAAAAAAAAAAAAAAAAATCCTACGAAAAAAAAATCTTGACATGTGTTGAAGGTCAATTTTAATCATCACAATTCTATTTAAAAGTCCCAAAGATATACAATGAAATTAAGTATATATATATATATATATATATATATATATATATATATATATATATATATATATATATATATATGTAGGGCAGGTCGGCGTCTAGGGGTAATGATGATAGTAATGACGATACTTTTCTGAAGACAAATCACATTTAATACACAACACTTGACTTTACACACACACAATATAATTAAAGGGTTATTTCAGGTTAATCTTTCTCGGTCTCATAGTCGACCTGCGCGTCGGACCTCCGGACCCCCTCTCTCTCTTTCTATCTGACAGCCTCCTTCCTAGCACTCAGCAACGCCATCTATCATCTGTCTCCGAATGGTCTTCACCGGTCCTACATATATATATATATATATATATATATATATATATATATATATATATATATATATATATAGGTGTTCATGCAGGGTGTGCAGAGAACAACAACAATAATAATAAAACCATAAAAATGTACATTAAATACTTCTTTAACGTTTATTATTCATTTGTACACAAAATCCATACGTCTATCCGCATTACTAATAGAATAACGAAAAACTTATATTTCCACGAAAAACTTATATATTCAGCAAACGTAGCACCACACGGTGCCCGCCGCTGCGGTGCCTCATCAGGATGCTCATTGGTGCCGACAAACCGAACGTCTATTCCACGTACAGTGGATATCACTGAACGCTAGCGCAATAGAACGAACTGTTTCTCGTTCGGTCAGTGGATTAAATTATATTTATTAATTGTTTTTAAATTTGGAAATCATATATTCTGCGAAAGATATCTTCTAATTTTTAAAAACAAAACCAGGGGTATGGTGTTACAGATATAACTTATATACTGTCTATAAAACACAATAATGGTAAGATTTGGACTGTTCTGTTAAAATTCGTTTCTTTTTTGTCTAACAAGACAAAATTGTTTTTCAGAGAATTATTTCTATAAATATAATACATCACCGAAATTACTTTACCACACTAAAAACATTTCCCTGTATATTGATGAAATATTTCTTTTATATTTCCATGAAAACAAAATCTTACAATATATAAATTTAAACATTAAAAGTCTGCAAAATCGTATGGCCTGTTAATCAGTTAAATAACCAAAAGTGATTCAGCACGTTAGTCCCCGCTCTAGTACAACGCTTAATAAGCCGTACCTTCGGATGATTCTGAATGACAAGTGCAGGAAAAATAGCTGCACTTGCCTCAGTGCCGTAGTATGCTGTGCTTCTCCAGTAGCCCATACATATAAAGCGTGATTTTCTATTAGTGCGCAGTGCGTACACATAAATTTTTTTTATGTTCGTTTGCTTTTGAACGCGCTACGTGGTGCAGCACCTAGTATTCTTAGATATTTTAAATATGATGAAAAGAAATTTAAAATCTTTAAATGGCTTTACTTAATTATTTATACATTTTTAAATAGCAATACAATTTTATTGCCTTTAATATTAATGTCAAATTAAAAAATGTATAAAATTTCTCAAATTAAATTTAATTTTTAAAGTAATATAATTATTAAGTATTTTAAAAATATTATACTTTTTTTTTCAAATTAGTCACCAATTTAATCGAAAAATATCACTGTTACATTTGATACATAAGAAAGTATGCATCTCTGAAGAAAATATTTATAATACCTTGAAAATACATAACTTTCCCCTCCCCCGAGTTATTTATTAGATAATTATATGCTTTAGATATTTATATGTTTTTCGATATTTATATGCTTTATAAAATATTTATTGTACTTGAACTCTGTGATAATACTCGAAAATTAGCAGTTTTAAAAGTTAAATAGCAGTGGTTAATCAACAATCCTTTTAAAGGTATAGATGTATTTTATATACTTTAATTGTTCTAAAATAGTAATATTTAAACAAATGCAAGCATTTATTTACCGAAAAATGGTCTTCACAAACCCATAGAGATGATTTATATGATAATTTGAGGTTTAATTTCTCATCCCTTTTCATCTCAGTTGTCCAGATTTTACGTGTATGTGGGTCTTTTGGGACGCTGAAAAATATCTTCTCATTGCAATTAGTTGTTGTATTTTTACAGAGTGGCACAATACAATATTTAGAGTATGATTTTTTAATGCCAGACATAACAAAAAAATGCTATTATATGCGATACTTTACACAAAAAACAAATTTAAAAGTCGCCTTTTAACATGTAAACAGCATAGGAGCTCGGTGTTTACATGAACGATGACGTCACAAACTCGGCGGAGATAAAGTAGCGTTTTTGAGAGACGTTAAAGAGTCCGCTATAAAACCCATTAGAAATCACTCATTAGGCCCCCAAATGAAAGAAAAATAGCTACTGTCCTGCTTACTTTTTTGTCTTCTATCGTTTAAAATCAAAATTAGAAAACGTGAAAATTCCTCATTAAATAGATGCGTGCTAATACTAACTTGCCTGGTCATTTACGCCTCTTACACTCTACATGTACTGTACTATTTCTAAAAATAGAGTAGAGTAACAACACAATTATGCTAGTTGATTAGGCTTCTCCTTGCCCAGTAGGACAAGTAAAATAATAGGGGCTATAATGTCTAGTTTTAAATTATTGATTACGCACACGCACACACACACAACACACACAACACACATATATATATATATATATGTATATATATATATGTATATATATGTATATATATATGTATATATATATATGTATAATATATATATATATATATATAAAACAAATATATATGTATATGTATATATATGTATGTATATATATGTATATATATAATATTTATATATATGTATATAAATGTATATATATATATATGTATATATATATGTATATTAATATATGTATATGTAAATATGTATATGTGTATATTTATATATATGTATATATGTATATATATATATATATATATATATATATATATATATATATATATATATATAAAATGTATTATATATGTATATATATATATATGTATATATATATGTATATGTATATATATATGTATATTTATATGTATATGTACTATAATATATGTATATATATATATATATGTATATATAAATATATTTTTATATATATGTATGTATATATTATATATATGTATGTATATATGTATATATATATATGTATATATATATGTATATATGTATATGTATATATAAATGTATATGTATATATATGTGTATATGTATATATATATATATGTATATATATGTATATATATATATGTATATATATATGTATATATATTATATATATAATATATATATATATATATATATATATATATATATATATATATTATATATATATAATAAATAGGACGAATTTCACAATGGGTAGTTCAGTCATGGCCCATAATAATGACACTATTTAGCTAAAGACCTTTATTACAGAATGTTATGACGGGTTCCCACTTCATTTAGGAACAGCACAAACTGACCTAGCATGAAGTTAGAAGTAAAAGGCCCTTAACATGGTCGACATCTCCGTCAAAATCTGTGGGAAAACCTGTATAAAAATTTGCCTCCGATAGCGTGCATCTCATTTTGGTTAAATATTCCTAAATAGTCCGCTAGGGCAATGTAAGTTATAATGGTTAGACCTCTTCTTCTGAGTGCATAAACTGTAGCCCCAGTGGTCAATTTAGGTTAGGGTTTATAAAAGTATGGTATTATATGGTTTGGAGCGCTATGGTCTACTTTTTTGCATTACGACAGCTAAAAGGATTTTAGACTATATCGCTGAAAATCGGAAGAATAAGTTTTCCGATCAAAACGTTGAAAACGCTCCGAAAAATCGGCATTGGCATCTATGCAGTTAGTACATTTAAAAAAATGATAAAAAACAACCCAAATAATTCAGGAAAAATAATTTTTGGGGTCTTTTAAAAATAATAAGAATACTAGTACCGAAGAAATTAACTTAGGATTTCACCAGTACATAAATTACTGTACTTTCTTGTAGCACGCACTTTTTTTTTTCATAAAATTTAGGGAAAAAATTCAGGATGCGCTATGTACACGGAATAATTTTTACTACTTCCTGTAATCACCCGATATATTTAAGAGTACAAACAAGTATTCAAGAAAAAAAAATATTACTTAATAAAAAGTACAGAGGAATTTAACTTAGGATTTCACCAGTAAATAAATTACCGTACTTTACCATCTACAACAAGCATATTATTTTGTAAAAAATTTAGGGAAAAAAATCAGGATGCGCTATGTACACGGAATAATTTTTACTCCTTCCTGTAATCGCCCGATATATTTAAGAGTACAAACAAGTATTCAAGAAAAAAATATATTACTGAATAAAAATACAGTTAACTTATTCACCAGTAAATAAAAATTAGTACTTTAAATACAGCAAGCACTTTTTTTTTTCGTAAAAATTTAGGGCAAAATTCAAAGGTGTACACGGAATAATTTTACTAATTTTATAATATAAAGAGTACAAACAAGTATTCAAGAAAAAAAAATATTACTTAATAAAAAACAGAAAATATTAACTTGATTTCACCAAGTAAATAAAAAAAAAAAATTACCGTACTTTCCATCTACAACAAGCAAAAAATTATTTTGTAAAAAATTTAGGGAAAAAAATCAGGAGCGCTAAAGTACACGAATAATTTTTACTTTATGATATATTTAAGAGTACAAACAAGTATTCAAGAAAAAAATATATAATCAAAGAGGTTTAAGTAATCGCTATACAAATTCACACGTTAAAGTGACATTTTATTGTATAGACCAGGAATATATAGAAAATTTACTTTTTATTTAATGAAAAAAAGAGAAGAAATGAAAAAGACTAAAAATAGATTTATTTAAATAAAAAAAAAACATATCAAGAGGCGACAATGAATACGATCAGCTAAAAAAATATAAAAGTTATTCTTAGGGAATTTAAGCAAATATTTGAAAATAGACATACTTGAAGGTAAGTCACGACATGAATGTAGTCACAGAAATTTATCAAAAACACTGAAAGTTCCGTGAATACTCTTCAGAGAAAGATATATTTTACAACGCACACTATTCGAACCGTAATGAAAAGTAAATTTAATCTACTTTAAAAGTGTTTTAAATCTCATTATAAATTAATATAATGATCAACAAATAGCTATTTCATTAACAAAAATAGGAAAGTCTGGATTACTCAATCAAAAGAAAATATAGCTTTATACAGGATCAAAATAAAATCAAATCGTATTACAAATGCTACAAATTTACCAATTTGTAGCTTTTTACTTTGTTTATTTTCTTTTGTTGCGTTTAATTAGGGTAAATGACTTGGTATTGGTCTACACACCAAGTTATTTTTCTGATGTCATTCATTAAGATTTCGCAATATTTTGAGGCACTCCTTGAAGATGTCAAATCATGGTTCTCTGGAATATCGTAGTACACGTTTTGGGAATAACTGAATTTTTAAGGTTAAGTTAAATCTAAAATTGAACGATTCTTAGGGTATGACATACAAAAATTGAGTTCACGTATAAGAAAAGAAGCTTTTTTTGGTTCTCAAAGATGTAAGAGGCTTGAAAATACTGATTTCACTGACCAAAATTAAAAAAGCACATTTTTTACAAAAAATTGACAAATTTTGAAAATACTGACCATTTTTCATCTCTAGTTTTTTTTTTTTTTAAGAGACAAAGGAAAGTGACAAAAATAATAAAAAGTGACTAAAAGTGATTAAATCTTAAAAAAGAGAGAGGGGGAGACAGAGAGAGTAAGAAAAGTGACAAATAACAAGCCTGTGATGTTCTGTTCATCCGAATTCCCACCCATTGGCTGACGATTTTATACTTCAGGAACGAACAAAAAGCCGCAACAAAGCAGCAACACAGCAGACAAAAACTGTCCCTTGACCCAGTAAAGGAAAGGGGATTTTTTTGGGGGGTAAAATCTAATTTTTATAGAACTTCAAAGGCCCCTTATACTTTGAGCATACATCTGGTATTTCGATACTTCAACCATGACCAAATAAATTTATAGGCGAAAGCCCTCATTATGGCCTGGGTTACATACATATGAAAAATTAATAATCTTTCCAGAGTTTTCAGGGAAGTTTTCTTGAGAAGGTTTTTTCACAATAATCTCCAGCCCACAGCTGTAGTGGAAGACCATTTTTATATATACAGTAACATCAGGTGCTCCTGAGAGAAGAGTGGCAAAGAGTAATGGACACTTAACCCCTTAATGCACAGTGTTTTTTTTTTTTTTTTTAAAGGTGCATTGTTAAGAAAAATGTATCTTTTTTTAAAATGCACCAAGCTAAAAAAAATTTTTTTTAATGTAAAAAACACAATTTATAACGTTGTCTTGCCAAGAAAATTACGAAAATACAAAAGTAATCACTGAGGATATTGGATATTTATTTAATTGGCATGATTTCTAATTTTTAGAATATTATTATTATTGTCAAAAGAGTACATTGTTCAATAGGTAGTCAATCTACCAATTGACAGTATGATGTGCCATCCCTTGATGCGTAGGTATCCAATATGAAACCCTTATGTTTCATATCTCAAGAATAAAGTATATAAAGCGACGCCTCGAGTAAAGGATGTCTTTACAGCAAGAGCTTAGTAATAAAATAGTTAACAATTATGTTTTATTTTACATTACATTTTAATAAATATATATACATTGAAAATGAGCGAATCAGAATCTGAATATGAATACGTTGTCGGAAAGCGGCTAAGGAAGAGATAAGTCGTAAGTGATAAATATATATAGTCGTAAGAAAAAATATATATATTTATACTTGACTAAGTGTTATAGCTTGCAATCCCATGTAAATGATAAATATCAATGAAACGATATTTTTTTCTTTCACATTGTTATTTTCAATTCTGGATTGCATTCGAGTGTGAAAAATTATAGCAACATAAAATACAAAGCTGCTCGAATTATCTCGAGTGTGCACAGTTTGGCCAGTTAAGCGCGCTCGAGTTAACTCGAATGTGCACGTTAAGGGGTTAATGCTCACTGCACCCATAACAAAATTGCATCAAATCGACATAACAGGGAAAACCTTGTAATGCATAAAAACTAGGTTTCGCCCGCATAATTACCAAATATTTGATCGAACGCAGACTACAACGGAGCATTCACCACCATTCTCTAAGTTGCACAATTCCAAGAAATATATACGCGATATAAACAATGTACGACTCGAAAAGAGAACGGCAAGAATTAGCCGCAAAGGAGGAAAATCCCCAAACGGGATAAGATAAGAAGGTACTCGAGTTCTTCCAAACAAACTTAACCTTGGATGGCAACCCCATCAGCAACTCATACTAGTTACAGTAAAAATAAACAAAAGATTTAAAAGAGTGCCAGTCGTGACTTGACACTGACGGCGCCCTCCTTAACGCTATCGCTCTCTCAATACTATTCTTTTTTTTCATTCCAATGTACTTCACTACACCCGGTGTCTTTCCGAAAAGTGGGGAATAACTAATTATATCTTTTGCTAGAGTTGTCATCTAACCCCACCCAAATGTGTTGCAAACAGATACGCTGAGGTGATATTTTTTAAAAATGTATTGTCATGCAAAGACCCCTACTGTGGGGGTTTTCGCATTGTTTTTATTTGTTATAAACACCAAAAAGAAATATTTCCTAGACAGGATTAACTCCTCTCTCTCGAGTTAAATTATGCATAATTATATATATATAAATATATATATATATATATATATATATATATATATATATATGTAAGGAAAATTCTCAGGGGTTTTCAAAACTTAAATCAAGGGTAAAAATTCCCGCGTCATTTTCCATTCCCCTTTTTAACCCCTAACCTACATTGACCACTGGGGCTACAGGTTACGCCCTCAGAGAAGGGGCCTGGCCAATTATAAACCTACATGGCCCTAGCGGACATTTAGGAAATTTCCAAATAAAAAGGAGATACACGCTAGCGGAGACAGATTTTTCTAGAGATATTTTCCCACAGATGTTGACCCAGGTGTTACTTGTCTTGTACATAGAACTACATGCTATTTGACCCTTCAGTTTGTCCCTATGATGAAGTGGGAACCCGTCCTTCAAAGTTATCTTAATAAAGGTCTATAGCTGAAACGGTATCATTTTTATGGCCATGACTACAACCCCCCATCGAGAAGTCAGTCTCATTACACACCCACAAACACACACACACACACACACACACACACACACATATATATATATATATAAATATTTATATATATATAATATATATATATATATATATATATATATATATATATATATATATATCAGTGGCGTGACGTCCATATGTGCAGGGTGTGCACTGCACATCCTGCTAAAATAATGAGGGACAATAATTTTCTGCACTTATGTCTACCTATTTTTATATGGTTTATAATAAATATTATTTATAATATATTCAAATATTATGTTGATTTGCTTGCTTGTATTCCCGCAGTGCGTGCGGTACTAGGTGCTGCACCACGTAGCGCGCAAACGAACATAGGAAGTTCTGATGTGTACGCACTGAGCACTAAATTGAAAATCACTCTTTATATGTATGGGCTACTGGAGAAGAACAGCATACTACGGCACTGAGGCAAGTGCAGCTATTTTTCCTGCACTTGGCATTCAGAATCATCCGAAGGTACGGTTTATTAAGCATTATATTACAGCGGGGACTTACGGGCTGAAGCGTACCCCTAAGCACAATTGATCACGTGATACAAAATACCCATGTAAAAAGAGAACACGCTAACTATTAGCTAAAGTAGTACAGACAGAGGCTGAATTATGTCTATAGCGTGCCTGGAGAGAATAATCAGAATTACCACGAAAACCCCGAACGTACTTTATGGACAAAAGTTATTAAATTAATATAAATTAATTTTAAAAGACGTAAATAAGGGATTTTAATATTCACCACATATACATAGATACATAAATCACCTTTCGATGCGGTCATTCATTATTATTACATTATTTACAAGTTACAAACCGAATAGCTAAAATTATACATTTACATAAGTAATTTTAATAGTAAAAATTAATAAATCAATCGTATGATTAATAATACTTACTATAATAAGTACTATACCTACTATAATAATGCTTAGTATAATTGTGTTCTACTCTTTCAGTGCGAGGGCTTTTTGTATTGGACAACCTATGAACCAATGGCTTAGGCGCTAATTGTTCGGCAATTGTAAAATAATAAACAAATAACAAGTGCGATATTTGTTACAAACGCACATACTGGGAATATCGTCGCGACCCGCGTTTTGCCACTTTAATAGATTTCCGGGATTAAAAAAAAGGAAGGGGAGAAATTCGATTCTCAATTCACACAATAAAGTGAAAGTGAAAATTTCTCATCGAAATACCTCAAACGCCTAGCCTAACTAGAACTCTAACCGCTACCACAAGTGAACAATTTCTTCTTTTTTTTCACCCACACCCCTCCCTCCGTTTCTCCCCACACTTCCTACATGGGGGAGGGAGTTCGTCGCGTTTCCGCTATTCTTTGAAGAAAGCTGTGGAAATCGAGATTGCATCTAGGAACGGGGCCGAGCAAAGAGGAGCACATGCCAAGTATTTCCCAGTGAATGTTTGGACTTCATATTTATATGAAAAGAAAAAAAAGAGCGGGAGGGAAAGATTGCACACAAGCAATTTTCTTTATTATTATTTTTCTCTCCCACTTTTGGGTGGTTTTAAAAAAGAGTCTGGAGAGGAAGTTTTCGGAACGGCAGGCGATGTTACGACAGCAGTCCTCTGTGAAAATATTTTGATGCTTTCTCGGATAACCTCCATAGTGGAAAACGAGGTGTTTTTTATTCTTTTAAAAAATTATTTCTCCCGAGTTTAGTTGTGTCGTCCGATTGAATACAGAGGGTAATTTGGGTCGATTGAGGGGTGCGGTCCTGTAACGTAGCAAGGTCTGGTGGTACCCGAAGCGGAGATTTTTATACTCCGTTATAATTCCCATGCCCATCAAAGTATAAAAGCTAATTTATAGAAAGAGCAAATTTTTTTATTTCAACTGGTTAAGGAACCAGTTCCCCGGGGTTTGCTCCCCAGAGATGCAGCAGCAAATTTATATGTAAATTATATGCATGAATATAAAAAATATATGCAAATAATTTATCTATCTATTTATATATGTATATATATATATACATACATAAATATGTATTATATACAAAATATGTATGTAAAATAAATATATATATAATTATATATAAATACATATATATGAATATACATATATATATATGTATATATAAAACATATATATTATATATATATATATATACAAAAATATTATACATATATATGTATATATACATATATATATATATATAATATATATATATATATATATATATATATATATATTTATATGTATATATACATATTATTATATAAAATAGTACATATATATTTATATTATATATATATATATTATATATATATATTATATATAATTTACTATATAAGATACTTATATATTTATAATATATATATACATATATATACATATATATTTATACATATATATGTTTTTACATATATATATACAATATTATGTATATATATATATAATATATTTTATATATATTATAAAATACATATAAATGTTTTATATATATATATATATATATATATATATATATATATATATACATAATATGTATACTTTATATGTATATATATACATATTATATTATATGTAAATATATTATATATATATATACAAATATGTATATATTATATAAATATTATACAATATAAAGTGTATTATTTTGTAAATCATTTAGAATGAATAAAAACGTACAATACCTTTATATCATTAACAGGACACAATGTATCAGATATGTTGCACATACGTATCAATGTACAGGGAGTTTCAAAAATGCGGGAATCGGTTCATCCACATTCGAAAGTGACTGTGAAATCTGTTACATACACTGCAAGATAGGAAGTGAGGGTTAGGGGGAAATAAGAGATTTGAAAAAAAATTTTCAATTTTACAACTCCTCTTCAACCTCCACTCAAAATACAGTTTCTTTTAAGTCAAAGAGTTTTTTGCTGGATGAGATCCCGCCTACTATGAGGAGTTGTAAAATTGAAAATTTTTTTTCAAATCTCTTATTTTAAATTAATTTTACAATTTACACTAAATCACAAATTTGTGATGAAAATCACACTCAGTTTATTTAATTTGTGATTAAGTGACTGTTTCAGTCTATTTAGTATGAATGTTATGTGTTTCCTTTGTGTTTTCTTTGTTAATTCAATTAGATTTTAAATATTCAATTTTTGTAAAATTTTTCCTCAAAATGTTGTTTTTGTTTATGTATCAATTTGTTGAGTTACGATCCCCTCGCCAGATTTCAAACGCCACGCTGCAAGCGCGCCACGCACGCAAGCTGCAAGCACGCCAATTTCGCCAAATGTGGTTGAAGCACCAACAAGATCCATGATTAGAAACAGGAGAGTGGGCTAAGAAGAGGAGTTGAAAAATCGAGTATCACGCCGAAATCTCGCATAAGGTGGTGTATTCTCTAAATGAAAGAGTCTTTGGGAAAGCTTTTAGAAGAGTTTACCCACATGACATACACACACACATATGCAGGGTGTTTTCAAAATGACGGGTATATTTGAAAAATCAATAAAAACTAAACGAACAGTGATAGAAATTCACAGTTTATTGCAATATGCTTGGGACAATAGTAAATTTTCAGGCAGACAAACTTTAAAATTAGTTAAAATATTCCACAACAGATGGCGCTGCAGTCTGAAAAAATCTAAACTACGATATTTGTATGTGGGGACTCTTAGAAGACCAAGTGTACCGCCACTATCCAGAAACAATTGAATAACTGGAACAGTACATCTCTTCAGTATGTTAAGCCATCCACCTGAGATGTTTACATGTGTTTCTGATAATTTCGTTATGAGAATACGCCATATTATAGCTGCGCATGGTGGATATCTAGAAAATATCGTAGTTTAGATTTTTCTAGACTGCAGCGTCATCTGTTGAGGAACACTGTAATTAATTTTTAAAGTTTGTCTGCCTAAAAATTTAATATTGTCCCAAGCATATTGCAATAAACTGTGTATTTCTAACACTGTCCGTTTACTTTTTACTGATTTTTCAAATATACCGGCCATTTTTAAAGCACCCTGTATATGATACGTATTTACAACGGATATGAATAATTGTGTACTATATGGAAACATATTTTAATGTAAAGTTTTTTTAATATCTAATAATGCTGCCAAAAATAGTTTCCCGTTAAACCTTAAGCTACACGTGCCCCCTGTTAGTGCTAAAGGAGTTACAGCTTTGTAGATACTGGGTGAATGCTTAAAAAACACGTGCCCTTGCGTTATTTTTAAAAAATATTTTGTTGATGGTATATACTTGAACAAGTTAAAGAATGGCGCAGGTAACATAACGGCAAGAAGGTTTTAATCGGTAAGATTAGAACCTTATTTTCTATACAAATTATAGTATAATAAAGGGATTTAGAGGGTGCAAGGGGAGGGGTTTGCTCCCCACGGGGATATGCAGCAGCAAATTTATATGTATATTTATATGCATAGAAGTATATAATATATATATGCATATTTATCTATCTATCTATCTATCTATATATATATATATATGTATATATATATATATATATATATATATATATATATATATATATATATATATATATACATATATATACACACACACACACACACATATATATATATATATATATATATATATATATATAATAAAATTCCAAAACACATTTTTAATAATGGCAGCAGGCGCCGTAAGTCTGCATCAGTCAACTCGGCTACAGTTTTTTTTAATTTATGTGGACGTTATATTAAGTTATGTCATATATATATATATATATATATATATATATATATATATATATACATACATACACAAGCTTGCAATTTTTAAAAACACAGTTCTATGTACTGTTATGGAATACAATATCATTAAAAACATGTCAACCTCAAAAGAAAATATATATTATTTATCGATTTCCAATATGTTGGCATATTTTACAAAACAGGTGGAACTGCTTTTCTTAGAACATCAAAATCTCAACACAAAATAAGCACTGGTTATACACAGATAAATCGCTGAAATCCATTTACCTTACACAATAAGTCCCCAGAAGTCTTATCGCTGCAACCTTTAACTAATTTTCGGTCATTCGGTATGACTGGCAATTGGCCAAAATCGTGGCGCTCTGTAATTTTATTTGGCAAATCTCATTACTGCTTGAGAAAAAAAACCGAATACAGAGCGCGTATTCGTAACTACAATCGTTTGCATTATTTTCAGACCTATTTCAAAATATGTGACTGAAATTTTGCATAGTCTGGGATTTTAGTCGAATAGACATAAATATTCCGACATGAGAACGGCAGAACTAAATTCAACATTCTATTGCAAGGTAAATAGAATATTCTGATACGGAGGGTACCTACATAAAGTAAAATTTCCAATAACTACATAAAGTAAAATTTCCAATAATACATCAGTTAAAATTTTTAAATAAAAATATTTCATAGGCTCTAGGAAAACGGTAGAAATGTATACAGAAACGGTGGGATTGAATAAGGTCAAAGAGACATTGCAGTTTTATATAGAGCACAACAAACAGCTGAGTCGGCAAAGTCATCTACACACACACATAAATGTATATAAGGATCAGAACGAGCTATAGTTGTTTAGTCTGCAAAGGCGTCAATATATACAAATATATATCAATAAACAATTGTGTGTAAAGATATATGTAATAAAACGAACTTCACGATGGGTGGCCATTAAAAATCATGGCCATTAAAAATGACATGTATTTTAAAGTCATGGCCATTAAAAATGACACTGTTTTAGTTAAAGATGTTAATTAACAGAACGTTAGAGGACGGGTCCCCACTTCATCACAGGGACAGGACGTACTGACGGGTCAGCTAGCACTAGTAAAAGGCCCTCAATACCTGGGTCAACATCTCAGTTAAAATCTGTGGAAAAATCTCTAGGAAAATCTGACTGCAATAGCGTGCATCTCTTTTTTCTTTGGAAATTTCCTAAATTGTCCGCTAGAGTAATGTAAAATTATAATTGGTTAGATCCCTGCTTAGAGGGCGTGAGCTGTAGCCCCAGTAGTCAATTTATGTTAAGGGTTAAAAAGGATACAGCAAAAGGACGCGATAATTTTTGCCCTTGACACAAGATTTGGAATTTTCTCGGGGTGTCTTAGGGGTTTTATACAAATTGCCTACATTTGTTTCCCAATCTAGTTTACTTTTCCTTATACACACACACACATATATGTGTATGTATATATATATATATATATATATATATATATATATATACATATATATACACACACATATAAATATATATACATATATATATATACATATATATACACACACAATAATATATATATATATATAAATATATATACATATATATATATACATATATACATATATATACATATATATATATATACATATATATATACACACACACACACACACATATATATATATATAAACATATATATCTTTATATAGAAAATTCTTCTGCCCGTGTGTCTGCAATAGTACTCCTCCTAAACGACTGGACGGATTTTGATGAAATTTTGAGTATGTATTTCAGTTAATTCGAGAATGGTTTAGATTCACGATTTATCCAATAAAAAGTTTTTTAATTAAAAATCCAGAATTCCGCGTTTATTGACATTAATATAATACCGCTTGAAACCCTAAACTTCCAACGTATCTGTGGCACAGTGGTCAGCGCAACGGGCTTCAGTATGTGAAGTGCCAGGATCGAATCCCCGTACAGGCGTTGTGAAAACTTTTAATTCGATTACGAGCCGAACGATTGCCGATTGGTTAGGGTGCTGCCCTTCGGTAGCGGAGTTCGTGGGTTCGAATCCCACTATGGCATGACTGTTCGTAGCCGTTCGGGATCGGCTTTAAGCTGTAGGTCCCGGTCTCATTATCCCTCGTGTTGCAAAAAGTAGACCGTAGCACTCCAAACCAACCAACCTAATTCGATTACGTATGTGATGACTGTGCGCGTAAAGTAATTTTAAAATAATTTTTTCCTTACTTTTCTATCAAAATGGTCCAATTTTTAATTTATTTAAAACATTTTACAATTACAAATCTATGGCTAATTTCTACATTCTAATTCTTAACAGATAGATAGGCATATAAAGTAGATATAGATAACATAAAACATATATAGATAATATAAAATATGTTTCGAATACTTTTTTCTTGTATAGGGAGCGGTGGTATATGGATAATTTCTACGTTGGACTTCTCAATAGATAGATAGGTATAGACATAAATAATAGAAACCATGTTTCGAATATTTTTTTCTAGTACAAAGAGCGATGACCTTAAGGTTGGGAACCATTCCTCTATGGTTATTTCAGCTAATTTCTAATGATGTGTTTTAATAGATATAGATAATAGAAACATATTTCGAATTTTGTTTATTATAAAGTGGGCGGTGACCAAAACAGGTTGGGAATCACTTCCCTATGCGATAATTCGGCAGCGCACACATACGTGTATGAGCCCAGCAAGCACGGAAACGTGTGATTTTCATTGGCT
>CM063509.1:49862011-49892011 GCA_032207245.1 Pardosa pseudoannulata
AAATCAATCTCTTTTTAAATTAAAAAAAATATATATGAAGAGTTACCTATTATAAACTATAGGCTAAGGCTCACCGGGGACTGTCATGCCAATAAAGAAGAAAAAAGAAGATATGGTTTAAATCAATCTCTTTTTAAATTAAAAAAAAATATGTGAAGAGTTACCTAGTATAAACTATAGGCTAAGGCTCACCGGGGGCTGTCATGCCAATAAAGAAGAAAAAAGAAGATATGGTTTCAATCAATCTCTTTTTAAATTAAAAAAAAATATGAGGATATACCTATTATAAACTATGACAGAAATAATTCCCGTGCTGAATTATGGACGAATGATTAAGTTACTGATCTTCAGTACAGGAGTTCGTGGGTTCGAATCCCACGGTAGCACGGATGTTCGTAGCCGTTCGGAATCGGCTTTAAGCAGTAGGTCATTGTCTCATTTGACTTTGTGTTGCAAAAAAGTAGACCGTAATGCTCTAAACCAAACCAAATAATTCTTATACGCAAAAATACGAAGAGAAAAAGAAATAGATTTTCTAAATTCACAAAATATTTTCAGTAAAACTATTTATTTACTTTTAAAGCTTCAGTTAGCATATTTTAATGCTATTTATTCCACCGACCTTCAAGAAATTTTGCAATCTCTTTTTAAATAATAAAAATATGTGAATAATTACCTATTATAAACAATGACAGAAATAATTCCTGTGCTGAACTATGCACGAGTGATTAGGACGCTGATCTTCAGTATAGAAGTTCCTGGTGTTTGAATCATTTATTAATGTTTTGCACTTTGTTTTGTTGTTTATCCTCGAACTCAATGTCTTACATTTTATACTGTTATGTTTTATGCTCAGTGTGCTATGTTTTGTTTTTGTAGTATAATTTAGTTGCATTTTTGTGGCAACACTTTTCTTTGTAGTTTAAATCTGAGAGTGATGGCCGCACGTTGCTGCTGACATGATTATTAAAATAAGTTTAAAGACAAATGTTATTGTCTACGTTTTGTGTTTGTGTTATTGGTCTGGGTCGACACCTGGGTTCGAATCCCAATTACCAAAAAATTTGGTACGCAAGCTCTGCATACCTACTAGCCCCTGCAATGTAATATACCAATTCACCAAGTGATTTTTCTTTAATATTCGCAAAATAAAGGAGCAAAAGGGATAAAAAAAAATTTAGTGCCCTGGACCCGTTTAAAGATTTGATACAGCGCAGCCCGGTTTTAAGACTGACGATCAAACAATCGACTGGACTCGATTGATTAAGGCCAGGATAGTGAGACTAATCAATAAGAAGGAAGGCCGAAACAAGAAACTGATCGGGTCATTACTGCCAGTATCAGGAGGGCAAAGAAAAAGTTTCCGAAACAGATCGATGGGCCTCCTACCTACGTCCCACCATCGTCTTCTTTTGGTTGCATCCACGTAGAACGGTTAATTAAATACACAAGAAAGAAACTGGTCTGTGTAACGTATGCCAGATCACTATCTATATATAAATAACACTAACTTACGCAGCACAGATAGTGGCTTTGTTTCTGTAATGGAAGATGCCAACAAAAGAATGTAAAAGAACGAAGACTACAATGCCATCGTTTCGATTCAGATTCAGATTACTACCCTATTGAGCTTCAAACAATTAATCGAATGGTTGATTGGTAACGGCCAGTATCCAAGTCAAATTTTTCTTCTAGAAAATTTAACATTTTACCTATCTAGTAGTTCGTGTATAATAAACGCATCTAATGTTTTAAACGCTTGTGTATCCCATGCGATGCACAATGAACTATACTTTATAGTTCATTGAACTATAAAGTAAATTAAGAACGAAGACTACAATGCCATCGTTTCGATTCAGATTCAGATTACTACCCTATTGAGCTTCAAACAATTAATCGAATGGTTGATTGGTAACGGCTAGTATCCAAGTCAAATTTTTTTTCTAGAAAATTTAACATTTTACCTATCTAGTAGATCGTGTATAATAAACACATCTAATGTCTTAAACGCTTGTATATCCCATGCGATGCACAATGAACTATACTTTATATACAAGCATTTGTATATATTTTATACCATTGTGTATCACATGTGATATACGCCGAACATTGGTCGAATGGTAGAACACTGTGCTTCGGTAGGAGTTCGCATGTCGAATCCTACTGATGGCATAGATGTTCGTAGCCGTACGGAATCGCTTTAAATAGTAGGTCGTGGTCTGATTAGTCCTCGTGTAGCAAAATAGTACACCGTAGCGCTACCAACAGAACCAAACCAAGTGTGATATACTAAAGTGTAAATCATTAGATGCGTATATGATAAACGATGTGTAGAACAGGCAAATCGTTTACAGAAAAATAAACAATAAAAAAATTACAACGATATTGTTAAATACTGAAATATATTTTAATTCATCAATTACATATATTGATATCTTTTCATTTAATAGAAAAATATAAAAGTGCTTCCTTTTTTTCTCTCTTAAAAAAAAACCCCTACATCTTTAGAGTTTAAAAGTAGAGAAATTAATTACCAATATTTTTAAATATCCTCCTTTTTCCAATCACATATTCAATTACAGTTATACTTAGCTAAAAATTGGTTCGATTTGTACAAATTTTTCTTGCATTTCCTTTACATGACGTTGAAATTACGTTGTTAATACGACAAAACAATTTAGTTATTCATTAGTCCAAATTCGAAAAAGATTCAAATTAAGAACAATAACTTCTTTTATTCTTCAAGAAATCGCGAATTTTTATTAGAATTACACCTTTACATCGTCTTAATATATGCTTGCTGGTAAGATGTACAAGATTGGTTTGGATTGCTATGTTCTACTATTTCGCCGCACGAGAGCTAATGAGACCAGAACTTACTGCTTAAAAGCGATTACGAACGGCTACGAACATACCTGTCAAGACTCGAATCCGCGAACTCCGGTTGCTGCAACTAACCGGCTCTATCAAGGAGAAACCATGATTCTACAAATCATCTGTGTGTGGAAGGCGCGACAAGAAAGAGTTGGTTGATTATGGACGCGTCTATTTAGAAGTCAGTTGACTTCTCATGGAAAGATGGTTGCCATTGCCTCGAGATGTTCGATTCTAAGAATGAGTTTTCGTAATTTAGAAAGAGGGACAAAGCAGAAGACCCCCTAGGCTTGCCACATCCATAGGTATCGTTTGAGAACTTGGAAGACATTGCGGCTACGAACCTATTTTTCGGGCCGCTGCTGCCATTAATATGAACATAGTAAATCAGACCAGCTGAAGCCTCGAATGCGCTAACTTTCGGTTACGAGTTCGATATAAGAAGGAGTTCCTATTTACAAATATTTCCTCGCGTAATTTAGTTGTTTTTCGCTGTTTCATCCCCCAAATAGATTCTATCCGCAATTTTCGTCACACAGACTAACACAGTGTCTTTCGGAGTTGCTTGTAGAATAGTTGCTATGTATAATTAAGCTTTTAATGTGAGACACGCCATCGCGTACGTGATAATGACGCAAAAGACAGACATGGACGCAGAAAGTCTTTTGCTCGCCGACAACAGCAAAGGGAAGTCCGTGGGAAAAAAAATTCTCCATAAGAATAAAAGGACGCGACTTTTGGCAACGTCGGCTATCTAGGCGTCCATCTTTCGATCTCCCATAAAAGAGCAGGCGAAGCATAACCCAAGAAGAGAAAAAAACGCATAATTTTATTAAGGAGAATCGGTGCATGCCTTTACCGAGAACGGACCGGAGGTATACGTGACGTGCCTCCGAGATAGCAACACACAACCCCGTGCGAGCACGACAAGGGGATGTCTCCGACAGTGGATCATAATAATAATGATGATGATGATACCCCATTGTTCTCTCAGACACGCGAAGGTGCTGGAAGCGCGCTTTCATACCGCACGCACGTACGTTGCTTGCTCAAAGTAGTTTCACTTGGTTCAGGACAAGTGGCTGAAAGCCCTCTCTGCGGGGAGATGAAAAATCGAATTTCACGCCCTCTTTCACTCGCAAAACGTCCCTGAAGACGTTCCGAGCGAAAATTTATAAAACTAAGGCACTGGAGCGAACAGGTTGCGGGGATATTTCATCGGAATGGAAACGATGGGAAAATATGGAAAGAGAACACATATAAGCTATGACTACCCGCTTTCGCTTTAACCCATATCTGTCAGTTTAAAGAAAAAGAATTGACAGGATGTTTATCAGGAAAAATGATTCCTCGTTGACTAACACTAAAGAAAAAATCGTGGAACTCGTTCGACGTTATGTTCTCCATTTTGATACGCGTGTACGTAGGTATGCAAGATATAGTTCATGGGTAATTCTAAGTTTAAAAAAAAATTCTGAACTTCCCACAAAATTTTCTGAAAAAGTATCTGTTTCTAATCTCCTATATAATAATAGCCCAAGTTATTTGTCAGTCTGTATTCGAATTTATGAAGCGGTTGAACATTGAATGGATAGGACATCCATATTGGATTTTTAATTAGGGTTAGCAAAATTCAAAGCAAGTCTTTAAAACGTTCGAAATCCCCCCTGGTGATGATTAATCAATCAATACATCAGGAAAAACTTTGAGAACATCGTGCACACACACATTTTATGTACGGATTTCTCGGGTAAAAAGACTACGAATAATCCCTAAGCCAGACAGACAGAGGCTGGATTAAGTTTATAACGTGTCTGGAGCAGGGTTGGCAAAAACCCGGGTTTTTGAGTTTTTTTCGGGTTTTATCAGGGTTTTGGGGCTTTTTTCGGGTTTTATCAGGGTTTTTACTATACTCTAATGGGTTTTAGATGCTTTTTTGGGGATTTGAAAACTATTCAGGTTTTTTGTTATGTAAGAGGACAGGATATATAATTAATCGTATGATTAAAATAAATTTAAAATGTTAATAACTTTATAAAATTTAAAAATTTAAAAATCAATTTTAAATTATGCAGAAGTTTTAGTCTAAATTAAAGGATATTTTGAAATCTTAAAATAAATTTTTTATATTATAAAATTTTTCTAACATCAAAAAACTAGTTTTGAATGGCGATTATTTTATACTAAAAGTTGGCTTTGAAAGAGTTGCATTTGAAGTTTTTTCTTTTCAATAAAATGTATTAAATGATTGCTCTATATTTATTAGCAGTATTGTGTTATTAAAGCATTCAGAAGATATTTTTTTAGTTAATTTAAGTTATATATGATAAGTAGCAGAATTAATTATATATATTATCGCCATGTTTATTTATTTGCAGTTGTTATACATATTTTTTTGCCCAATTTTTATTGTCTATTTTTCAATTAATTTTATCACATGAAATACTTAATATTCTTATTTTTTTTTTCATCATACATTCTTATTAACTTTGTTTAATTTAGATTTTATTGTATTTGTTATACAAATAACTATTTTTTCCTGAAAAGTTTTTAAGTTTTTGTTTTTTTCTAGCAGTTTAGACCCCCTTAAATTAAACAAAATCTAGGATCATTGTCAAAGATGAAATATGTAGTATATATTATAGATTTAATTCAATATATTTATTATTAGTTAAATATGTGGAATTTTAAATAAAGATTTTGAGAACCCAATTTTGAAAAAAACCCACTTTGAAGCCAACCTGGTCTGGAGAGAAAAATCAGAATTACCGCGCAAAATCCAATAACGTAATTTATCAACAGAAGTTATTAAATTAATATTAAAATATATAAATAAGAGATTTTAATATTACATGTATATATATATATATATATATATATATATATATATATATATATACTAGCATATAGTCCATCATATGACGGGATTAGTAAAATTTTTAATATTCCAGAACTGTTAAGTACCCAATGAGGCAGATAAAAAATGGTTTGTTTTTTGGCTGAGAATTATCTGGTTCACTCTCATTAATTTATTTATCGTCATATTCCTCTAGAATCTCCCGATCCTGTAATGCAGTTTAGAATCACATTGAATTCATTTAGTCATACCGTGTGGTTATGTATGAAAAACAAACACACAAACGAACAAACTTCTTAATTTCCAAATATATATAAATTAAAAGTTAGATATTTAGTAGTCCGTGAAAAGAATTTATTGTTCATACCGGTGATAAAATTTTCATTGTAACAAAAAATAATCGATGATTAAATTTAAAATTATCACATATGTACCTAATCTATTATTTAAGCCAAATATAAAAGAAAATCATTCACGTAATATCTAAGTTCAGTGGTAAAAGATATTATAATAGTGTAGACAATATTTAAATAGTTTAAAATATGAAATGATTCAATGAGATGGTTAAAGGAATGATGTCACAATGCTAGAAAAAATTGTTATTTTTCTTATTTATTAAGTGATAAATGGTTAAATTTAATCGCCTGCTCTTAACCGGGGAAAATAGGGCTTGGAATAACAGCATTAAACTCTCGAAAAGGGTCGAATGGGTGGATTTCGAACGTTTTAAAGACGACAGTATTTTTTGCTGTGATATGTAGCATAGTTATAGAAATTTATTTTAGAATCTGATCGATAGTTTAGGAGAAGATAAACTTTATTCGCTTTGAATGGATGCCTGTATCCATTCCAGGTCCAACCGCTTCATAAATTTGCGGACAGATAACTTAGGCTATTATTATATAGGGGATATATATATATATATATATATATATATATATATATATATATATATATATATATATATATATATACATGTGTGTGTGTGTATAAATTATACATTTCTTCTAGTCACAATGATTATGTATGCCTATTGTTTTTACTTGCCCGGGCTACTGGGTAAGAAGATGCCTAAATCAGCTAGAAATAATAAATCATGAATCATGATTGTTTTTCAACCGTGATCAGTATCGTAATATTTGCAATTCCTTTCGCTTTCGAAAACGTTTCCCATTTAAATCTTAATACGAAGGATATCTATAAATAATTTAGGAAGTTGTACGTCACCAGCACCCAAATCAGATAAGCAAAAAGAAATGCTGAATTACGTAGAATAATATTTCCGATTTATATGAAATATATTCATTAAACAACATCCCTTTTCACAGCAGGGCTGCCTCGAGTAAGAGGAACGCAAACGCTAGCATTCCTGAAATGGCGAGAAAGAAAAGATTGATAAAGATATAAAAATTCTCCATGTAAAAGCTATGCCAGTGGGGGAAACGGTCGCAGCAGTTTAGATATCCCAGAGAAAATATTTCGGGGATTTTTTATTATTTTTTTTTATGGGAGCACAGAATAAACAAAACATCTTTTTATTAAGCCACACCTGCGTTCCCATGAAATTTATGAAGACATTTGTAACAAATTTGTTTTATTTCAGGAAATTGTAGCATAACTGGTGATTGCACAGTATTTGTAGCCCGACGCTCTTAAAACAAATCGTGTGGTATTTTACGTCAAAATTCATAATATTGTATGGTATCAGTAACATACCCAGAATAAAATTTCGATGGGAGGACCATAATTTTAGACAAAAATATTACGTCTTTAAAAAAACTAAAACTCGTTCACAACTGACCAAAACTTTTAATTTGTTTCTCTCATGTATGTACACACGTATATATATATATATATATATATATATATATATATATATATATATATATATATATATATATATATGTACATAAGTGTGTGTATATATATATATATATATATATATATATATATATATATATATATACAGGGTATCCGCCCAAATAAAATTTTTCAAATCCATGACATTTCATGACTTTCCCTGATTTAGCAGATCATTTTCCATGACTTTAAAAAGCTTTCGTTAAAGTATATATGAATAAAACTTCTGATGTACATACAAATAAAATATATGCTTTTAGAGAAATTACAGGAATTTTATCATAAAAAAGCTATAAACTTACTTTATAAGTGTTAATAAACTCACATACATAAAAATAAATTGTTGTATCTATATACCTAAGTTTAATCATATAGCAATTTTTCAATCAAAATGTTTCCAATTTGAATTCGGGGTACTTTGGTATTATCCAGGTGACCATGAATAATAGACAAATATAACCCTATAATGTTTATATACAATATCCCTAGAGATAAACTTATATTTTGTGCAAAAATCTTAACTAATTTTTATTAAAAAATAATTATTATTATATTAAGAAAATTTTAATCTACAATTTTAAAACAAACCAGAATAATATACATTTACCCACTCATGAAGCTTTCTTGCTTTGAGTTTCCTTGGTGAACAAATTTTACTTGGCAACAGGGTCAATAGGATAATACATAAATACCAAACTCAGTAACTTCAGCCAAATGACAAGTAAAAATAGAATCAAATTCAATGAATTTTTTTTAATCGGTAGTTTAGTGGTTCCATGACTTTCCATGACTTTTACTCATTTTACTTGAAAAATCAAGACTTTCCATGACAAAATTAATCCATTGTCTAAATCCATGACTTTCCCGATGCGCGGAAACCATGTATGTGTATATATATATATATATATATATATATATATATATATATATATATATATATATATATATATATATATATTTATAAAGACATTTGTAACAAATTTGTTTTATTTCAGGAAATTGTAGCATATTGGGTGATTGCACAATATTTGTAGCCTGACAAATTAAGTTCATGGTATAAATATGAATCTGAAGCGACATCTGGTTTCCACTTGAATTTTCCAATGCTTTGCATGATGGTACGCCACAAGAAAAACACGCCAATAAATTAAGTTTCATTTTCATCTCGGCCAGGAAGTAACTCTACACTTGGTGTAAAGACCCCAAACAGCTCCCCCTTGCCATGTAAGACACCTGTCACGGCACATGACGTCACCTCTCGAGGGTACCTCCACGTGAGAAACGCCCCTTTAATGGCACCCCGTCTTCCTGTAAAGATACCTCACTTTATCTGCTGGGAATCAAAGAGAAGAGCGCCACATTTCCGTTTTTCTGCTTTTTTTTTTCATGCTTTGTTTCACGAGACTTAAGTGACTCCCAGGAACGTTGATGCGATCGAAATTCTTTTCGTTAGAGGCGGATGACGTTCCACAGACTGATAGAAATACGGAGAAATTGTGTGTACGCTCATAAATATTGACGTTGTAAAAGCTACTGCAAAGCTTGTAATCATAAAGTCCCTCACCTCATTAAAGCCGATTAACAGCTAACTGAGGATTAAATGCCATATATTCATACAGTATAGATTCCTCGATTAGTTTTATAATTAGTACATAGTATTAAGACTAATTTCTATCTACTGGTAGCAGTAGTTTAGCAGATAATATAGAGATTGGGGCATAGTAAGATTAAAGAAAAATATTTAAAACAATGTTCAAACTAGAATATCTCTCATAGTGAACGATTTAACAATCATATAATAAGGCAAGAAAATTTTCCACAACTTGAAGTTAAGAAATAGAATAGTAGTATATAGTTTTAATTTTTTCCCGTTCTGTGGTTCCGCATCGACTGATGTAAAAACTAATTTTTATTTGTCTAAATTTTACCAGAATCTATGTAGTAGACAAGAACATTCGGCTTCGTTTTCCTGTATATATTGTTATTTTTGTACCCACAAACAAACCATGTTGTTACACTAACCCGTACTAGTACGTGACTCGCGCTCAAATATCAATCGTCAGAAAACGTATTAGTACGTGACCCGCGCTCAAGTATCAATCGTCAGAAAATGGACTAGTACGTGACCCGCACTCAAGTATCAATGTCAGAAAACGTGCTAGTACGTGTCCCGCGCTCAAGTATGAATCGTCAGAAAACGTACTAGTGCGTGTCCCGCGCTCAAGTATCAATCGTCAGAAAACGTACTAATACGTGTCCTGTATGCAATATCTGTTAATAAAAGTTTAATGTTATTCAAAAAACATAAAAATATGAATAATTTACCAATTCTATCAAACAGATTTTTAAAGGAAATCCTTAAAAGTTAGATTTGCTCATGGATGATGAGATAATAATGTCAATCTTAGCAGTTAGCCAAGAAATCATGTTGTCGCCAAATCGGGCAGGATGTTGTATCGTATCTTGAAAGTAAACTTTTGATGTAGTAAAGTTTAGCGGGATTTATACGTGGTTTTCCCACTTATTCTACTGTCATGTGTAACGTACTAGTGCGTGTCCCGCGCTTAAGTATCAATCGTCAGAAAACATACTAGTACGTGACTCACATACAATGTGTTAAAAGCACGACATTTTGAATCATTACATTTTTAGTAGACATGTTGGAACTGAATTTTTTAAAGAATATATTCACAATAACTAACACAGAACTACGATAGCTAAGTTGGCAAAGGCAGCGATCTCGTACCTGGAGGATTGTGGATTCGAAGCTCGAAATGGCTAAAGATCCACCTTGTTCATTAAAGGCACGTAAAATAGGTTCGCAGTCGCAATGTCCTCCAAGTTCATACACGATACCTCTGGAAGTGACAGGTCAAGACTGGGGTACTGTCTGGTCTCTGCTTTTAAATTACGAGGGTCCACTTGAAGTTTAGTATGTCTACATCCTTCGTGGTTCCTCGGTCAAGTGAAGCTTCGTATTACCTTAATCATGAACTAGTTGCAGGCTGCGACGGGTCTATTGGACCTGGTGATAGCCTTTCCTATATACAGGGTATCTGCCAAAATAAAATTTTTCAAATCCATGACTTTTCATGACTTTCCCTGATTTAGCAGATCATTTTCCATGACTTTAAAAAGCTTTCGTTAAAGTATATATGAATAAAACTTCTGATGTACATACAAATAAAATATATGCTTTTAGAGAAATTACAGGAATTTTTCATAAAAAAACTATACACTTACTTTATAAGTGTTAATAAACTCACATACATAAAAATAAATCGTTGTACCTACATACCTTAGTTTAATCATATAGCAATTTTTCAATCAAAATGTTTCCAATTTGAATTCAGTGTACTTTGGTATTATCCAGGTGACCACGAATAATAGCCAGATATAACCCTATAATGTTTATAAACAATATCCCTAGAGATAAACTTATATTTTGTGCAAAAATCTTAACTAAATTTTATTAAAAAATAATGAATATTATATTAATAAAATTTTAATCTACAATTTAAGAAAAAACCAGAATAATATAAATTTACCCGCCCATTAAGCTTTCTTGCTTTGAGTTTCCTTGGCGAACAAATTTTACTTGACAATATGGTCAATAGGATAATATATAAATACCAAACTCAGTAACTTCAGCCAAATGACAAGTAAAAATAGAATTAAACAATTCAATGCTTTTTTTTTTAATCGGTAGTTTATCGGATCCATGACTTTGACTCACTTTACTTGAAAAATCATGACTTTCCATGACAAAATTAATCCATTGTCTAAATCCATGATTTTCCATGACTTTCCAGGTGCGCGGAAACCATGTATATCAAGGGGATGAATAACAAAAACAACATAAACAATACAAGCATCAGCAACACTTTGTCTTTTAATAATTTCATTACCTTTAACACTGTCACAACCTGCTGCCATATTACCATATTTAACAGGTAATATTAGAACTTGAGTCGAAAAAGAAAGGCATTGGGCGGAGCTTAAAATGAAAATTTTCACAAATACGATCTCTAATTAATGCACCAATATTGGATTCTTCAAGTTAACGGGAAGAAAAGTTCTCACGTATCTCCATGTTTTCCAATTTGAAATGAAACCACTATTCTGTATGTAATTAGATCAGAGTGGAAAATGATTAGCACTACACATGAATTGTAGATAATTGTAATTTATATTTATAATTATAATTTCTCAGCAAAACGTTCGAAATCTCTCTTTCCCCCGTTTCTAGCGTTTAATGCCATTATTTGAAGCCCTATTTTCCCTGGTTAAGAGCAGGAGATTAAATTTATCACATAATAAATAGGTACAAATAACACTTTTTCTAGCATTCGGACTTCATTCCTTTAACCATCTCATTTAACCATTTCTTATTTTAATTTATTTAAATATCGTCTGCATTATTTTCATACGTTTTATCACTGAACTTAGATATTACGTAAATAATTTTCTTTTATATTTGGCTTAAATAACAGATTAGGTACATATGTGATAATTTTAAATTTAATCATCGATTATTTTTATTGCAATGAAAATTTTATCACAAATATTAACAATAAATTCTATCTACCTCCAGGATGTAGTGGAAATGATAGTTTCATTCCTTTACTTCCATTAATTACTGTGGCTATATATATATATATATATATATATATAAAATATGGGAAGAACTTAACGATCATTTCGACGTAGCTAAGAAAACTTTGAATTATCTAAATGAATTCAACTTGACTCTAAACTGCATTGACAGTATCGGGAGACTTTAAAGGAGTATGGAGATAAACAAGTTATTGAGCGTTACCTGATAATTCTCAGCCAAAAAGCAAACCATTTTTTTTTACCTGCCTCATTGTGTACTTTACAACTCTGGAAAATTAAAAATTTTACTTATCTCGTCATATGACGGGCTATATGCTAGTTTTGAAAGAGTTGTAAAAGTAATAGTTCTTTTTAGTCTAGCAGAAGTAGTAGTTCTTCACCACTCAATAAAAACGATTAAATTTCAGCCAGGTCAAAAGTAGATTGTAACACCGCAACGTTTGACCGACTAAGATAAAGGTAAAAAAACACGCTCAAGCAGTCCATTCAATGAATACCGATTGTAGTAAAAAATGTAAAAGACAAGTAAACGTGAATAAGGGCACAAATGAAGTAAAAATTGAATGTAAGCTGCCGTTTATCTAGCCTCGATTAAGCTCCAGCCAGCATTAGTGCGGAGAGTTTAGTGACTGGAGAAACTACGGAAATTTTTTTATAAATTTTTACTTCATTTGTGCCCTTATTCACGTTAGATTGGCTTCTATATTATTTGCTTTACTCTTAATTTGTTTAATCTCATTTTGATTGTTCTATTTTATTACTTGTAAGGCAAAACATGAACCTGAATATCAGAAAAAGTTCAATAATTAAACTAAATTAAATAAATAATTTTATTTTACAACTTTTAAAGGTTTAATTACAATCAGGGTTGGCATGATTTAAATCAGTTGATTTAAAAAAAAAAATCTTTGATTTAAATCATTTTTTTTTCACTTCTTTTAAAACCTATATTCCAAAGACAGGAGAACTGAGAATCAGTCAGCACAGTAATACCAATAAGTAAATAAGTGTAAATAGATAGCACGTGCTTTCCAAGAATTTAGGGGTTGTTATCAGAAAATATGTAGCATGGGTAGTACAATGATTGATTATGACTGGTTGAATTCATTTTATGTAATGGGAGGTAAAGAGAACTGAAATCCAGTTTGTCTACCAAATAACAATAGCCGTGGCTTCGTCTGCTGGAATGGAAAGACAGTTTCCTTCTTTTGGTATCGTTCATTCTAGCCTTCGTAACCAATGAGGAGTGGATAAATCATCAAAGCTAGTGTTTTTATTGAAACAGTTAAATCCATAATTCGGTACTTAAAAAAATATTAAAATAATTGTGATTTGTTTTTTTTAAATAAATAGTTTGCATTAAAAGAATACTTAATTTGTTCTTTTAATTGACATCTTATTGAGTTTGCACTATCCAATGACAAAATAATAGAATGTATTTAGTTTAAAATTTATATATTTAAGTTTAGGTAATCAGTGTGCAGAATATACTAGATAGATAAGATGTGACTTCTTATAACAAACTATTCTATGTATATTGCAAAAAACATAAAAACAACAATTAAAATTAGTATTCAGAAAAAAATAATAAAAATCCGATTTAAATAAAAAAAATCTGATTTAAATCAAATAAATCTGATTTTTTTTATTTAAAAAAAAAAATCATGATTTTTTTCCAACCCTGATTACAATATAAAAAGAATTTACGATTTTATTTGTACTCGTATCATTGTTTTACAAACGTATTTATCTTTAAAATTACTTAACATTATATGAGAAGTATGAAATGTTGGTGACCAGTGAGAATATAATCTCCATGGGGATTGCTGTATATATGTATTATTACTTTTTTCTAAGGCAGCTGGCAATACAGACATATATATATTCATGCCAGACCTTCTCAATTTATCCTTTGAATATGGACGTTCAAAGCAAAGTTACATAAATGTAGTGTCTTTATCCGAAGATAGTCCCAAAGCAAAATGCTCCCATTTTCACCAAGAGGGCAGCAGGCGCAGAAAATTCCTGCGCGGGAAGCTATCAGAACGCGTGCGGAAGGTTACTCACCCCTGCAGTAGACATTGGAACACGGTTCCTAAGTTTATTCATGGCACATATCTCCTGCTTAAAATAATTCGCTAACAAACCAGCATCGAACAAAAGGGCAAAAGTAGAAATCCTTTCAGCCAGGTAAAGGATTCGAGTGGAACCATCAAGCTGTCAGAAATGACGCACTGCAATCGTATTTCGAATTCAAAATCCAAGCTGGTCAGCGAATCGACAAGAAAGCAAACGCAACACAGTTCGTTGCTTGCAAACAACACAATTCAACAAAAGCAGGCGTATGCTAATCCAAAACAATGGATATCACTTTTACTGACCATAACAAACCAATGATAACCTCTTAATGTTTTTTTCTGCCCACGCAAAGAGCAGGTTTAAGCAACGCAAATTGACCAAGGTACACCCTCAAGCCAGTTCTGAGCGACGTAATCTCAAGCAACATTTTTAAGATTCCACGCTATGATAACTGCATACAATGACATTGACAGCTATTTCTGCAACTCCAAATTTTAAAAATATCAACAATGAAAATACCACGGTTCAGAATAGAGTTAAAATGTTCATTCATGATTTTCTTTCTCTTTTTAATGGGAGTTTGCCAAAAAAGTTGTGAAGCCTTTATGTTAACTTCACGTGCTTTAAAACTAGAACACATGTTGTATACGTTGTTAGCGTTAGCGTATTGTGCTCCTACCGGATAGGTTTGGGTTTAATTCCCGAAAAAGGCTTGAATATATTTGGGTTGCCCTGCCACATAAGGAGCGAAGTTGCACTTCATATATGGGGTTGATACAGTAAAAAGGGCAACAAAAACTTCCCGTCAAAAGAGTAAAATTATTTCTTAGCATTAAAATTGGTAACCTCTGTAAGTGGCAAGCCAAGCCTGGGTGTTTTCTGCTTAATCCCAGCTTCTAAATTACGAGGACCCACCTGAGTCAAGACGTACTTTCATCGTAGAGGCGCTCGTCAAATGAAAAGTGTACCTTTCGTCTTAATTCGTGGATCACGTACTTAATTCGTCTAAGTGGCATTGAAAACAACAACAGTAGAATTGGTCACAGGTGGTTGACAAATTTAATATTACTTTTGGTATATATACGTATGAATGGCATGAAGAGTTGAACAGGCTGGCCTTAAAAGCTAGAATTCATTTGCTAGTATAAATTGCTAGTTTATAAATTATTGATTATGGCATAGTTTTCGATTTTTGTTGTCACACAAGATATGTTATTTCGTAAAATAAAAATGAAAAGATATGTCACAATTCCTTTCTCGATATTTTTTAATTTTCCTAGTTATTCATAAAAAAACTCTAGTTTAAATTCGTCCAGTAAATACTGGAGTGTGAATTAAATATTGTCCAGTATTTGTCAAGCAAATTTAAAAACCTGGTACAAACTTAAGAGCTTTGTTGCGTACACCAATGGTTTTAATATTTGTTTTAAAAAATATTATCGTTTGTCATTAGCTTTATTTTAATATTTCTTTTGTGGTGTGGCAACTTTTGAAAAGAGAGAATAATAAGTTTTTTTGATGAGATTGGACTATTTCAGCGATGGACAAACTTTTTCGGACGAAGACCAAAAATCGAAAGAAAAAAAGTTTGGCGGGTCAAGATAAATTTTTCTAAAATTTTAAAAACAATATAAAGTACCTAATGGTTTATATATGTTAATTAGATGAATGAAATTGCGATTTCATTTTTAAAAGTTCCTTATACTGAGGTTCGAAGTGAGATGTACTGATTTTAAGGAACGAGGTTAAATGTTCATCTGTCAGTCTACTTCTGAAATTATTCTTTCTAAGGTTCAAAGTTGAAAACACTTCTTCACTTTTAAGAAGAAAATATACCGCTAATCTCCTGGGCGTGAGATAATTGGGATATAATATTTAAGCAAAGTAGAAAAGGAGATGGATATATAAAGTATAAATAGATATTTTTTTTTTAATTTGCCTCGGACCGGCAACTTAAAATTCTATCCGCGGGCCGGATAAAACCTTCCGGCTAGCCGTAGTTTGCCCATCCCTGGACTATTGTACTATAACGGAAAGCATATATATGAAATTAATAAAAGAATCTTATGGTACATCTTATCGTATTTCCATGAAACCCTCTATATCATGCAATATTTGAATAAGAAAACAAAAAGCTTAAAATAAAAGACACAATAACGTGGTTGTAAGTATATTTTTCAAGATATATTAACATTACGTCAAACATTACAATTCCGATTTATGACATAGTTATGTATGCATGCAACAAAACTACGAATGTATGTATAAAACGTAAGTATGTATTATGTTTATGTGCGATTAATTAAAAAAGTTTTTTTAACTGAATTTTCATTGTACTTTGGTCTAAATGTCACCTCCACGTGCTTTAACTAGAACAGCCGCCTAGATTGTATAGTGGTTAGTGTATTGTGGTGTTACTAAACGGGCTTGGATTCGAGTCCCGAATAAGGCTTTAACCCCTTAAAGTGCACGCTCGAGTTAACTCGAGCGCGCTAAACTGGCCAAACTGTGCACACTCGAGATAATTCGAGCGGCGTTGTAGTTTATGTTGTTATAATTTTTCATACACTAATGCAATCGAGAATTTAAAATAACAATGTGAAAGCACAAAAAAAAATCGTTTTATTGATATTTATCATTTACATGGGATTCTAAGTTATAACACTTATTCAAGTATAAAAAATATTTTTTTTTCTACTTATCACTTACGACTTAGCTCTTCCGCTTTCCGACAGCGTATTCATATTCAGATTCGCCCATTTTTCAATGTATATTTTACTAAAATATGCTGTAAAATAAAATATAATTGTTAACTATTTTATTACTAATCTCTGGTTGTAAAGACATGCTTGACTCGAGGCGTCACTTTATATACTTTATTCTTGAAATGAAACATAGGGGTTTCATATTCGATACCTACGCATCAAGGGATGACACATCATACTGTCAATTGGTAGAATGCCTACCAATTGAACAATATACTCTTTCGACAATAATAATAATATTCTAAAAATTAGAAATCATACCAATTGTATAAATATCCAATATACTAAAATTTTGTTTATTTTTGTAATTTTTTTGGCAAGACAACGTTCTAAATTGTGTTTTTTACATTAAAAAATTGATTTTTTTGGCCGGCCTTTTAAAAAAACTGTGCATTAAAGGGTTAAAAAGAACTATATACATGTTCATGCCTTTATACACCGTGACTTTCCATTAAAAAAATATTGTTTGCAATAAATTCAGAATGACAAATATAGAAACTCCCTTTAAACCATTTTTAACTTCCACATCAGATCACAGCTTGATACGAATATAGATTAAGTTCCATTGATTTACATTTTCTTTTCCGGAGAGAGCTTGACAGCGTTAGCCTTTCTGATGACATATGATCACCTTAAAGGACTTGCTATTTTTAAAATCGATTAGTTTTAATCATGGCGAAAAAGAGGTCAAATATTTATGCGGCCCCTGCTCTGAAGGAAATAGCCCGCCTCGGATTTTATTGGAGGGGATATTCAAATGCATCATAAACGCAAATGCATACACATAAAATCTCTAGTGTCAAGGAAGTAAAGTAAGAAAAAGAAACTTACGAGTGGGTGGCAAGCGATGAATCACTCCACTCGAACGAACAATGGCCGACATAACTGTCAGAATAGGTTATAGAATACTGCATGACTAAGTCACCGGATTTACATGCTCTTGTAAGTTGCAAGAGACATAATGAATATGGAACGCGAATTCGGTTGCCTGTTCTGTTTAGGAAGTGTAAAGACGAGGTTAGGTTCGAACTGACAGGGCGTCGACGAAGTTTTCGCGAATATGCATAACCAAAAAAAGCACACGTCTGCACGGAGATAAAAATAAAAACAATTATTCTAATCAACAAGCTCTTCAAATGACTCAGCTTTATAATTAGAGGAGGACTTTCTAAACAGCTGAATTATTTAACGGTTTGTTGAAGCCTTTCCTCACTTGTCAATCTGTACGTGTTGTGAAAGCAACAGATTTAGTTTAGATGATTATTTTTCTCGACTAGCCTATAGCCCGTCATATGACGGGATCAGTAAAATTTTTAATTTTCCAGAATTGTTAAGTACCCTATGAGGCAGGTAAAAAATGGTTTGTTTTTTGGCTGAGAATTATCTGTTACACGCTCAGAAATTTGATTGTCATCATACTCCTTTAACACTAAACATACCATATAACGGGTCAAATGACCCATAAGGTTTATGTAAAAAATGCGATGGGAAATGAATTAAAAATTCTTATTCTTTGTGTTTGCAATACATAAAAATTGACAATATACAATTTTGTTTAATAAAGCTTATTTTTCTATTCCCTTCCAATTTTCATATTTCATACATTTATAATCAGAAAAATAAAGTCCGGTCATTTGACCCGCTATGGTAGAAATAGGTATGTATTAAGTGTTGGTATGTTTAGTGTTAAAGTCTCCCGATACTGTGAATGCAGTTTATATTAACGTGGAATTCATTTAGAATGGTTTGGTTTGGTTTGGTTTGGAGTGCTACGGTCTACTTTTTGCAACACGAGGGCTAATGAGACCGGGGCCTACAGCTTAAAGCCGATTCCGAACGGCTACGAACATCCATGCCATAGTGGAATTCGAACCCACGAACTCCGGTACCGAAGGCCAGCACCC
Source organism: Pardosa pseudoannulata (assembly GCA_032207245.1). NCBI lineage: Eukaryota > Metazoa > Arthropoda > Arachnida > Araneae > Lycosidae > Pardosa > Pardosa pseudoannulata. Next base: position 49,880,968 of record CM063509.1, read on the forward strand.
TAACCAATCGGCCATCGTTCGACCATTTAGAATGGTAATAAGTTTTCTTAGATATGTCTAAATTATCGTTAAGTTCTTCCCATTTTTGTTTGTTGCCACTGTAATTAATGGAAGTAAAGTAATGAAACTATCATTCCCACTACACCCGGAGGTAGATAGAATTTGTTGTTAATACCGGTAATAAAATTATAATGGCAACAAAAAATAATCAATGATTAAATTTAAAATTATTCCATATGTAGAATCACGTTGAATTTATTTAGCCAAACCGTGTGGTTATGTATAAAAAACAAGCATATAAGGAACAAACTTCTTAATTTTCAAAGATATATAACTTAAAAACTAGATATTCATTCGTCCGTGAAATAGACTCCTAGACTTTTATGAAAAGAATTTGTTGTTAATACCGGTGATAAAATTTTCATTGCAACAAAAAAATAATCGATGATTAAATTTAAAATTATCACATATGTACCTAATCTATTATTTAAGCCAAATATCAAAGAAAATTATTTACGTAATACCTAAGTTCAGTGATAAAACGTATGAAAATAATGCAGACGATATTTAAATAATTTAAAATAAGAAATGATTAAATGAGATGGTTGAAGGAATGACGTCATAATGCTAAAAAAATTATTTTTACCTATTTACTTGATAAATTGATAAATTTAATTGCCTGCTCATAACCGGGGAATATAGTGCTTGAAATAATGGCATTGAATGCTAGAAAAGTGGAGGAGGGTGGATTTCGAACGTTGCTAACCGTAACTGATCAAGAATCCAATATGGATGTCTCCATCCATTCCAGGTCCAACCGCTTCATAAATTCGAGGACAGACAACTTAGGCTATTATTATGTAGGGGATACAGAGTTACGAGATGTCTCGCATGATAGCAAAAACATTTGCAAACTATTAAAGACCTCTTATATTCTTCATCAGAAAAAAAAGATCATAAACTGAATTTTGCTTTTTCAACATGTACAGGATGACGTGTGATAAAGCCTTTCGAATTATCCAAGAAATGTACCCCCGGAGAAAATAAATTAATTTAAAAGAATAAATTTTACAACTGCTTTACATTTATACCTGCCGTGTTCGTTAACCCGAAAAGCTCAGGTTGATATTGAGACACCAGCGTTGCGTATGCGTAGAGGTCTAAACGTTTTATTTGAAATTTTAAATGCTAGATTTAATTACTAGGTGGCGTTAAACGTCAAAGATTTTCACAACTGTCGACTCGTATAGCCTTTACGTGCTGGTCCTCAAGGGGTTAAAGATGACTGGGGCATGTAAAGTAGGTTCGTGGTCACAGTGTCTTCCAAGTTCTCAATCAATACCTCTAGGGGTGGCAAGCCAAGCCTGGGGTCTTCTGTATGGTCCCTGATTCTAAATTACGAGGACCCAGTGGGGGTAATGTAACTCACATCCGGAGCATACCTTAAGCTTTAAGAGCTCCTCTGGTGGTGCTAAATGGGTAACAGCCTCGCAGTCTTGTGTTGGCTTTAGGATAATGTCTATATCGCCTGCAGCATTGGAAAAAACATTCATACCTGAATTTGAAGACTTGCATCATATTGAGAAAATTTAATGCACGCTCTTGTGTTACACTAGATAAGTAGTTTTAATAAAGGCGTTATCACAAGTCAACATGTACGTGTTAGTTTGTGATTCATTTCTTGATATTAGTAGCCACATTTTTTCAAATAACCTCGGATATGACACAAGTAAACAAAAAAATTATCTAACACCAACGGGTTAAAAGAATTATTTTGACAGCTGATGTATTAATTATTTATTAATTTTATATCTATAACTGAATACGAGGACTTGCATCATACTGAGAAAATTTACCGCACGGTCTTGTGTTTATTATCACACGTCAATGTATTCACGTTGAAAGAACAACAGATGAAATTAGGCCTTTAATCACTTGAAAATATTTCGCTATCACACGAAGAAACCCACGGATTCTTCAACAGAAAAGGAAATCCGAAACAGAATCTGCTCCTTTTTCAACATGTACTCATTATTATGTGATAAGTCCTTAAGTGCGGACATTATGGAGACGACTTGGAATGAATAGGGACCTGAAGATTGGGACTTGGAATGTGCGTACCCTATATAGGGGTGGAGCGTTGAAAAGCCTAACAGAAGTATTTACTTCTTATGGTTTAGATCTTTTGGCAGTACAGGAGATAAGATGGCTGAGACATGGTATTTTGGAAAAGAAAAATTGTAGTTTTTACCCAGTTAAAAAACTAACTTTTTCAAAGATTGAGGGTACAAGAAGAAGAGGTAGACCAGCAACAAGGTGTTTGGATTGTGTGGAGAAAGATTTGGAGATCTTGGGTATTAATAGATGGAGAAAACTTGCAAAAAGTCGTGCCGTTTGGAGGAAGCAGACAGAGAGAGCCTTGGCCTGTACCAGGCTGTAGCGCTGCTGAAGAAGAAGAAGAAGTCCTTAAGTGAGTGGATTAAAAGACTACGTCCTACTGTTTTGCTACACGCAGGCTAATGAGACCTGCTGCTTGACACACACTATGTACTTTTCTATTTGCTAGGTTAAAAAAGGAAAACTGTTATCTATAAATATATATTTTTTGGATTTCATAAAACAGTATATGAGCCGCAGTGGCTCAGTCGGCAAAGGCAAAGCTCGCATAACTGGAGGGTTGCGGGTTTGGAGCCCGAGCCGGTCTAAGATCCGCCGTGTTCGTGAAAGGTGACTGTCGCACGTAAATTACGTTCGTGGTCAGAATGTCCTCCAAGTTCTCAATCAATACTTCTGGGGGGAGAGGCCAAGTCTATGGGTCCTCTGCTTGGTCTCTGCTTTAAAATTACGAGGACCCATTCGAGCAAAGTCGTTTTTTCACCTTAACGGTGCTCGTTAAAAAGAAAGGCGTAAACCTTTGCCTTAATACGAATAGCATATCGCTCAATCGGGCTTGGTTGGATAAAGTGGAATCAGAAAAAAAAAAAAAAAAAAACAACATAAAACAGTATACATGACTTGGAGTCAAAATGACTACAATGGGCGTTCCAATGTTAAAGCCGATTTCGAACGGCTACGGACATCCATGACAGCCGAAGGGATTCGTCCCCACGAACTCTGGTACCGAAGAGCAGCGCTCTGCACTTACAACTATTGTTCGACAAAATATGTTTGAAATGTCTAAAATATTTTAAGAAATAGATAAAAAAGTTAGATCACAGTTAAAAGCTTGATAAATGCACCTTTATTTAGAAGTTATTTTATAAGTTTTTTTATTCCTTTAGAAATCGCGAATTTTTATTAGAATCACAACTTTACTTCGTCTTAATATATTTGCATTCCATGCGTGCTGGTAAGATATACAAGATTGGTTTGGATAGCTACGGTCTACTTTTTTGCAACACGAGGGCTAATGAAACCGGGACCTAGTGCTTAAAGCCGATTCCGAACGGCTACGAACACCCGCATCACGGTGGGATTCGTACCCACGAAGTCCGGTTTCGAAAATCAGCGCTCTAACCATTCGGCTATCGTTCGGCGGTTATTTTAAGAAGAAATTTGCAAAAGTTCTTGGTTCCAAAGGAATGTTCGAAAACAAGAAGCTCGACTGCTTTTCAAAACCGTTTTTTTCAATTTAATTTTTTACAAAGCTTTGTCAATAATGAATAAAAGATGAACATTAATAACATGTTTATGTTTAGACATGCATACTTTTCTTACGGTTAAAACAAATTTTGTTGGTACATAAACTTTTAATTATCTAATAGCTTTATTATAAAAAATGACCACACACGATCCATTACATACTTGGCAGTGATTCGGAATATTAGATGCCGCGAGATCAGTTTACTTGCGGTTAAAATTCTTCCATAGCATGTTGCAGTCTTTCTTGAATTTATTTACAACGCTCATCGCGTTATCTAATACGTTAGCTATCGCAACGAGATGCGTAAAAAACAAAATTCAAGGTATCATTTAACGCCCCGAAAGCTGAATTAAGCTACTACAATATTAACTTACACGAGGAACTATATTCGAATGTCAGTCTGCCAACTTTTGAATATTGAATATAGAAGCACTTGACAACTGTTGAAATCGAAAATAGTAGAACACTAATTTTCGAGGTAGATTGGATGGCAAGTTTTTACATCGTAAATCCTGGGCAATCGCACGCATGCCATAATTTAATGCACTTACTAATTGATTGTGTGTAGGATGTTTACTGCTCAAATAAAACAATACATTCTAATAAAGTATCTAAAACAAGGTTGTATCTGTTTTAACCCTGGGGGTATAAACCAGTGGTTTTAAACGTCCTGCTCACAGTGGTGTACGCAGAATTTTTTCAAGGTTTGGTTTCGTTTGGAGTGCTACGGTCTACTTTTTGCAACACGAGGGCTGATGAGACCGGGACCTACAGCTTAAAGACGATTCCGAACGAATTTTTTCAAGGAGGGGGTTTATAATTCTAAAAAATAATCGCCCGCATAATTTCTACTAAAATTTTTATTTTTGCCATTTTGTCTGAGCTCAAGGGGGGTGTTTAAACCCCTAAAACTCGTTGCGTACGCCCCTGCCTGGTCAATATCAATTTTGACCAGTTCTGACCACTGAAATTCACTTTTCAATATATTAAAATTTCAAATAGACAATACTTCATTTTCAAAATATCATACACATTTATATATACGTTTCTGAACTGAACCCCCCCCCCATAAAAAGTGAGGTGAAGTATTTTATTTAGATTTATTTTAGTTGTATTTAAATGTTATTTCACACCTTAACATTTTTAATATAAGAAATAATAATTTTTAAAAAATCTCAGAAATATACTGAGGGAAGAACACAGAAATATACTATTACATTATAACCAATATTATCAGACAAAAAAAAATCTAGTTTTTAATCCAAAAATTTTTTACTTTTGAGAGAGTATGGTATCGCGTCGAAGTTACACGAAAATTGATCGGAAAAGTTTTTTACGGATTTCCTTATATCGCTTGCGAAAATATATTCATTCATTTCGATTTTCCGGATGCGATGTAATTTTTTATTCCTGTATATATTTTTTGACGAACAATCTTATTTGACCGATTTTCGTAGGATTGTAATTATTTGCTAAATTTGTAGAAACTACGATGTTTATCGTAGCAGTGTGGCTGGTATTCCAAAACGTCTTCATCGAGAACACATATGCACAGCATTTTTAAAGTAGATAGGGTTATAATATATATCCTTTAGTTCTACTACACTATTTATACTTTTATTCTACTACAGTAAAATGAATGAACAAATAAAGGCAAGTGTCTTAACAATATTAAAATATTTTTATTCTTATAAAGCAGGTTGGCATGATTTAAATCAGTTGATTTTTTTAATCATTGATTTAAATCATTTTCTTCACTTCTTTTAAAACCTATAATCCAAAGACAGGAGAATTGAGTATCAGCACAGAAATACCAGTAAGTAAATAAGTGTAAATGGATAGCATGACTTTCCAAGAATTTACGTGTTGCTCATCAGAAAGTATGTAGTAGGGATATGTACAATGACTGATTATGACTGGTGGAATTCATTTTATATAATGGGAGGTAAACAGAGTATTACAGAACTTGAAATCAAGTTTATCTACCAAATAACAACAGCCGTGGTTTCATCTGCTAGAATGGAAAGACTGTTTTCTTCTTTTGGTATTGTTCATTCTAGCTTTCGAAACTAATTAGGAATAGTTAAAGCATCGAAACTAGTGTTTTTATTGAAACAGTTAAATCCATAATTCGTTGCTTACAAAATAAGGAAATAATTGTGATTTTTTTTTAAATAAATAGTTTGCATTAAATGAATATTTAATTTGCTCTTTAAATTTACATATTATTTAGTTTGCCTGTCCAATTACAAAATAGTGGAATGTTAGATTAAAATTTATACATTTAATTTTAGGTAATCAGTGTGTAGACTATGCTACATAGATAAGATGTTACTTCATATAACAAACTATTTTATGTATATTGCAAAAAACATAACACAACAATAATTAAAATTAGAATCCACAAAAAAAAAATCAAATAAATCTGATTTAAATAAAAAAAAATCTGATTCTTTTTTATTTAAAAAAAAATCATGATTTTTTTTCCAACCCTATTATAAAGCTTCCTGATATAATATGTGAAAATCTCCACCCTATATAGAAATATCTCAAAGAAGATTGAAGTTGGAATAAATCTGACAATGTTCGATTTTCGTCTACTTATTTGTATACGTTGAAAACAAAACAGACAAATTATCATATCAAGGCTTCTTAAACTTTTAACTACCCATTCTGTAAGGAAAAAAATTTAATAAAATATTTTTTTCGCGTACTAAAATGAAATAGCACAAAAATACTAACTTAGCAAAATTTTGTTTGGAACCATAAGATAAACTTTTTTTGCTGTGTAATAATAAAAGCTGAAAATCGATTGTAAGCTGCTACGAGCTTCCATACCAGCACAAGAAATAAAACCTAAAGGCAGCACTCTACCAGCTCGGAAGCCGTCCCGGCCTAATTTAGCAAAGAAAACATTCTTTCTTGGAAAAATATTCTAGATTCGGAAAATACCAACATTCATGTACTTAAATATTTTATATTGCAAAAATGAAATCTAAATGCAATATGTGACGATAACATACCAATTTTTTTAGTCATCTTTCAATACATTATTTGATACTGAAGAAATTACATACGATAATGCAGGGTAATTTTTTTTTTCATTTAATACGTAAACAAATTCTTATTGCTACAGAACAAAACTTAAAAGTCAAAGCTTATTTGGAATATAAAAATCAGATCAAATAGTCTAGGGCCTTGCATGGCGATAATGCACTTCTAGAAGTAAAATCTATGATCTGTACTGCCTAAGTAGTCTCCTTTACCTGACTTCAGAAAAATAAACAAAAATGTTTTTGCCAATGTACCGATGACGAAAAGGTTCACCAAGAAAATAGTTCCACAAAATTTAATGGCATCTAATCCGAAAATTAATAGCAGTAAATATGTTCTTGAAAGAAATAGAATTGTGAGATAATCAATAGTTCCAATATTAAACTTTATTGATATCATTATAATTTGTAAATTCTTAAATCAATTATGTATTACATTTATGAATTCGACTTTAATTTGATTTCGATAAAAAGAATTAGTAAATTTCTGTCATTGATGTAAAGAAAAGTCTAGGTGCTTCATAAATATTATTTATAAAAGCGTTAATTTATAATTCCACTATTACATAAATATGTTATGAACTAAAGGGACCAGATTTTCTTCAGAAGAAAAGGAGGGCAAAATATTGAAAAAGGAGTACATAAGTATATTAAAAAATCATATATTACAAAAAGAATTATTTTTACAATAATTGAATGAAAAGCATTATAGTACTATAAATTCTCGATACAACCATATAGAGGGGACCTAATAAAATTATCGTTATAGAAGGATATTTATTTCGTCATATATAGGTACGGTATAATTTCGATCATCAGCACTTCAATTATAGTTGGTTTGATAGGTTTAGATCACAATAATAATAATAATAATTTAAAAACTTTAATCATTAATATTGTCAAGTATAGAAGAATTCAGATACATTGTGAGAAATAACTTAAAATGAATTTGCAAAAGCATTCAAATCCGTAGACTTCTAAAGGTACGATAATTAATTTATATGATTTCAAACATACGGAAATAAATTAATGAGTGGTATAGCAATCTTTAAATCGGGAAACAGGGATAAGTAATATTCGCGACCTTTAATTATTCATAGTTGATTTGAATTCATTTCATACTTAAAAACGTAAGTCAAAATCATAGTCTTATTCGTTACTCAAAATCATCGTTTAAAATTCGTCAATCATGTTTAACATTAAAACTGAAATTTAAGTTTCCTTGTCACTTTTAACTAAAATGACCAAATTTTTTTTTTTAATGAAAAGGTCATAATAAAATAGGGCATAGGTAAATAAAAGAAACTGAAGTATAATCTCCTTGACTGTATTTATTCACAACAAAGTTTCTTGCCTACATAAAATTATATGAGCGATATTTTCGTCATTTTGTAAAAATCTTGCCATTATATATGTATAGATTTACAAATTAGTTTTTACATATCGCAAAGATGAACATCTAATAATATATATCGAAAAGATGGACATCTGATAGTATACATCGAAAAGATGGACATCTGATAGTACATATCGAAAAGGAAGACCATTATCTATAGAGGAGAGAACTACCAAAAGGAGGACTGTCCTTTCTAAAGGAGGACGGTTGGCCACCTAAAATAATGTTAATAAAAATGCAAATAAAATAATAAGTTTCGCTTTAATATCTAATAATTTAAATTCATTATACATATCGCAGAATGATGTAAACAAAGCTGTCATAATACAGAAGTTATGTATCCATCATACAGTAAATCATTTCTAGATCACTATGTTTGAAAGGTTAACTTCCAAAACCAAAACTCATTTGTATGATTTCAATATGGTTCTTGAATCTTTAACACCAACATTTCTGCGGATGCATATAATTAATACACAAATGAATGAATCTATCAGTAACTTCGATTCAAAAGCTTCCGTTTCTAATAATCAAATTACCTAAGATAGCATCCTTTACAGTTATTATGCACTTGATTTTACTCCCTATATATATTTGATATTTTAATAAATACAAGTCAAAGAATGAATAACTTTTTGACGTGTTTCAGCTATGCACTACAAATATTAATTCATGAATACGTATCTCTCAATCAAATAACTAAGATTTATTTACTACAGTCTATTGACTCGGTTTTTGAAAATGCATAAAATAAATAGCTTGCTGTCATATGAATTATAATAACAACAAAATTATAATATATCTAGGTAACCATTACTCATTAGCTAAGTACAATGAGTTAGGGATTAAAAATAAATATTTATATCTATATGGTTAGAACTTTTTCATATAATAATGAATAAATGTTTAGCAAATCGTATAATTTTTAATTGTAAAAATTACTTACCTTTCTTTCTTAGTCATGGCCTTCTGGAGTTCTCCACAAGTTTTCCCAACGAAGTTCGATGAGCTTGAAGAAAGATAAACACTGACTGTTATTTCTTTAATTAATCCAAGATCTCAGAATATACTAAATAACAATACACCATCACAAGCACAGAAACACCATGTGTCAGAATCCAGAAGATAATAAGAGTAAAATAGGTAGCGATACACCCATGAAATCATGTGTATGTTCTCGTAAAATAACCATGATTCAGATCCAATTACATAAAAGTGATGATGGATGAATAATCAATGATCAATCTTTATCGATTGTTTTGATAGAAAAGGAAAAGCGACGAATATTCAGATGGAAAAAAAAATTCCCGGCAGAACGATCCACACACTCTACTCGACCATTCCCTACATCCAACGGTCGTAGATTGCCCGCACTGTTCTAAGTCTGTGTGAGGGAGCTGAACATTTTCGTCAGCTCAATAGGGTTACCAGAGCTGAATGACTGTCGCCAACGCCAAAACAGTTCTCGCTCGGAAAAGGCTTTTATATTTGTGTTCGGTTATAATTGATTGTTTGAATTTGTAAAGAGCGTTCTCGCAAATGATTCATATTTATTTCACAAGCATTTGAAGTAAACTCTAACATAAGATATTGTTACTATATGATTAACCAAGACTTGTTTGGAAATGGAATAGCGACCTAAGTTTCGATGACAAGTCGTTTCCCAATAGGAACAATAAAAGATTAATGTAAAAATTAACTAATTTAACGATGTATAATAATATAATAATAATAAAACAATAAAATAAAATAAAATATATTTAATTTCAGCTTTTATAACCCCTTTTCTGGTTCGGTTTCTCGAATATGTGGAATTGTTGCCAACAACAAAACAGAAAAAGCTTTGCAATAATTTACAAAATAATATGTATAGTTATTAAAATATTTGAGTCACTTTTAAATTAATTATTTGCATTTAAATTAATTGTGTTTAAATTATGTATCTAAATTAGTAATGCTGTTACAGATATAGTGGGATTCTTGTTTGGAATTTTATACATATTTCTCTCCTTAAAACATTAATTTAGGTAAATAACAATTCAGTACAATATTTAGAAGATTTTACTTTCTTTTTGTTGCATGTTTCCTGTAAGTTATGATTAATTACAGTTAATACCTTATGTTTTGCATTTCATCCTTAACAATTAGCTTTTAAACGAATATTTTAAAGCAGGTATATATCTTTAGTTTTACCAAATAACAAACTTAAATTTTCACAATAAACACGGTTGGAATAGATTACAATATTTTAAATAAGACATACAGCCATATTAGTAAATTTTAGATACGTTTCCGCAAATACAAATCTCACATAGAACTTCTATTCTAAGAAAATAATAAAATTTAATTACAAACATTACTTTTATTTTATTGTCTATTTCTAGAAATTGTATTTCAGCGACTAATCATTACATCCATTGGAATTATATACTGCGTTTATTCAGTTGTATTTTTTATATATCAAGGCTGGGCTAAAATCCTAAAATGTCCCGCCTTTTCCCTTAAAAACATTCATCTGTAATTTACCTATTGACACAGCAATAAGAGATGCATGTAAAAACAAACTTAACGATATTTAATTAAAATAAGTGTAAAACAAAAATATTAAATACTACATATTTTTGATTCTCGTAGCCATTTTCTGCTGTTGGTTTTATTTTTTCAAATATATGGAATAATGTTAATTGTTGCCAATACCAAAAAGATAAAGCTTTATATTAATTTACAAAATAACATTTGTAATCATTAAAATAATTTTAAATAATTTTAACATTATTTGTGTTTTGTGCCGTTATATATCCCCTTATTCATAGAAATGAACTTTTCCTGGAAGGTATTTTGAATTTAAGATGAGATCAATCCATAAATTTTATATCCCATACAGTAAAACAGATAATAATAAGGAAAGAAATGAAATATTTTAAATAGCACAGTCGTTCTCATTACCTCCAA
>CM063509.1:49897011-49899511 GCA_032207245.1 Pardosa pseudoannulata
AAAATATTCTGAAAAGTTTTCAGAGAACAGACTATTGACTTAAGTGATTTCAAAATATTACTTAGAAAATATCTTGATTCATTTCAATGCTATAATTAAAACATCATTTTCTAATATCAGTAAATTAATTAATTAATTTATTTATATATTCATCAACACACACACACGCACACACACACACAACAAATGTGTAAAAAAGAAAAACATGAAAATATCAAGGGTAGCAACTAAGAGTTATGGAGAAAAATAAAAATTAAATATATAAATAATATAGCTGGTTTATAACGCGCTATGCAGCAATAAATAATACCTAGTTAAATATAATTATAAATATAAATGAAGAAACTATTTTTTTTTATTAGTCTGGTATTGTATTCCGTACGACTATGTTTTATTAATATCTTCTTTTATATCTATAATTATATATATATATATATATATAAATACAAATATATATATATATATATATATATATATATATATATATATATGTGTGTGTGTGTGTGTGTGTGTGTGTGTGTGTGTATGTGTGTAGGGAAAAGCAATCTAGATTGGGAAATTAATGTAGGCATTTTGTATAAAAACCTCAAAGACGCTCCGAGAAAATTCTCAGGGGTTTTCAAATCTTAAGTGAAGGGTAAAAATTCCCGCGTCCTTTTGCTTTCCTCTTTTTAACCCCTAACCTAAATTGACCACTGGGGTTACAGTTTACGCCCTCTAGGAAGGGGTCTAACCAATTATAACTTTACATTGCCCTGCGGACAATTTAGGAAATTTCCAAACAAAAAGGACATGCATGATATCGGAGGCAGATTTTATTACAGATTTTTCCACAGATTTTGATTGAGATGTCGACCCATGTGTAAAGGGCCATTTACTTATAACTTCACGCTAGCTGACCCCTCAGTTTGTCCTGTCCCTATAATAAAGTGGTAACCCGTTCTCCAACGCTCTGTTAATTAAGGTCTTTAATTAAAACGGTGTCATATTTATAGGCCATGATTGCAACCACAAATCGTGAAGTCTGTCTTACTACATATATATGATTGTGTATACATATATATTATATATATATGTATGTATATATATGTATATATCTATATGTATATATATATATGTGTGTATATATATATATATATGTATATATGTACACATATGTATATACATACATATATATATATATATATATGTATATACATATGTGTATATATATATGTATATACATACATATATATATATATATATATATATATATATATATATATATATATATATATATATATATATATGTGTGTGTGTGTGTGTGTGTGTGTGTGTGTGTGTGTGTGTGTGTGTGTGTGTGGTAGCCTGGATGACATCGAACACTAGATTTGATGCGCGCGTAGAGCAAGCGAACTTTTACTTCTACAGTATGGCATCAACACTCTCGAGTGGAACGCCGAGATTGACAAAACACAGACGGTACCGAGTGCAGACGGCACTACCGATTGATCGCCAAGACGGGCGCTTATGTTATGCCAGACGGGCACCGATGTCATCTCTCATTTTAATTGCCCCTAGACACCATATAATTTGTACATAATTTGTAAATAGTTTTCATTAAATAAGTTAGTGTTTGTTAAGCTTTGGAGCATCTTTTCACCGTGGGAATAAATCTCCCATATATATATATATATATATATATATATATATGTGTGTGTGTGTGTGTGTGTGTGTGTGTGTGTGTCTATATATGTGTTTGTGTGTGTGTGTGCAAGGAAAAGCAATCTAGATCGGGAAATTAATGTAGACATTTTGTATAAAAACTCCAAAGACGTCCCGAGAAAATTCTCAGGGGTTTTCAAATCTTAAGTGAAGGGTAAAAATTCCCGCGTCCTTTTGCTTTCCCCTTTAGAACCCCTAACTTAAATTGACTATTGAATCTACAGTTTCCGCCCTCAGAGAAGGGGCCTGACCAATTATAATTCTACATCTCCCTAGCGGACAATTTAGGAAAATTCCAAACAAAAAGGGGATGCACGCTTTCGGGTGATTTTCCCACAGATTTTGACTGAGATGTTGACCCAGGTGTTAAGAATCTCTTACATATAACTTCATGCTAACTGACCCCTCCATAAAGGTCTTTGACGGACACGGTGTCATTTTTATGGACTATGACTGTAACCACCCATCGTGGAGTCCATCTTACTACACACACACACACACACACACACACACATATATATATATGTGTGTGTGTGTGTATGTGTGCGTACATATATATATATATATATCTATATATATGTGTACATATATATATATATATATATATATATATATATATATATATATATATATATATATATGTACATATATATATATATATATATATATATATATATATATGTATGTATATGTATATGTCGTGGTCCATTAAACAAACTAGAGTCCTGACATCAGCTTCATACCTTTATTAATCCACTTCACACGATACTCAACAATGGCGTCTCATATTGGCGCT
>CM063509.1:49907011-49917011 GCA_032207245.1 Pardosa pseudoannulata
ATAAAATTATTCAGTACGAACTGAATCAAAATCCGAAAATCGCTATTTTTGTCGGAACGAAAATTGAACTGAACTGATATATTTTTTTTTTATTTGAACGGAACGAAAAAATTAGTTCGAAGATACAAACACTAATATATAAGCAGTGGCGTAGGTAGGAGTTCATGCAGGGTGTGCAGAGAATAACAACAATATTAAAATGTACATTAAAACTTTTAATTTTATTATTTCTTTGTACACAAAAATCGATATCTATCCGTATTACTAATAATAACGAAAAATTTATATTTACGAAAATTAAAGCAAAGCATCACAATAAAAAAGCTGAACATTGTATTTTTTACTAATTTTTGATATTAACTTTACAATTATTACATGAGTAAAAAAAAACCACGTACAAATAAAATTTCAAAGAAAAAAAAAAAGATTTTTAAAATATAACTAAATTTCTCTTTTCCACTATCATAATTTATTTAAATTGTGATTTATGTTATTTATTAAATTTAATAGAAACAACTTAAAATTAAACACATATTGTATAAAGATTAAATTATATTATGTTTAACATTACAAGGAAATATGTATTTTGTCAGAATTATAACTTTTTTATAATTATAAACAAATGTATACAGTTTAATGTATAAGCATAATCTTTAAAAATACATATACTCAACACAGAAATGATATATATATATATAATTATTTATATATTATATATATATAAAAATATTATATATATTGTCCATGTAGAGCAAAAACAATAATAATAAAAAAACCATAAAATGTACATTAAATTCTTTAATGTTTATTATTCATACATACAAAACATACGTCTTCGTATTACTAATAAATAACGAAAAATTTATTTTCAGCAAACGTAGCACAAACGGCGCCCGCCGCTGCGGTGCCATCAGGATGCTCATTGGTGTCAAACCGAAAGTCAGTCCACGTGCAGAGGATTTCTCTGGCAATAGCGAAATGTTTCTCGTTCGGTCAGCGGATTAAATTATATTTATTAATTGTTTTTAACATTTGGAAATCATATATTCTGCGAAAAACATCTTGACAATTTTTAAAACAAAACCAGGGATATGGTGTTACAGATTTACTGTCTGTAAAAAATGAATGGTAAAACTTGGACTGTTCTGTTAAAATTCGTTTCTCTTTGTCTAACAAAACAACATTGTTTTTCAGCTAATTATTTCAATAAATAGAATACATCACCGAAATTACTTTACCACACTAAAACATTTCCCTTTATATTGATGAAATACTTCTTTTATATTTCCATGAAAACAAAATCTTACAATATATAAATTTAAACATTAACCGTCTGCAAAATCGTATGGCCAGTTAATCAGTTAAAAACCAAAAGCGCTTCAGCACGTAAGTCCCCGCTCTAATACAACGCTTAATAAACCGTACCTTCGGATGATTCTGAATGCCAAGTGCAGGAAAAATAGCTGCACTTGCCTCAGTGCTATGTTTCTCCAGTAGCCCATACATATAAAGCGTGATTTTCTATTAGTGCGCAGTGCGTACACATAAAAATTTCTTATGTTTGTTTGCTTTTGAACGCGCTACGTGGTGCAGCACCTAGTACCGCACGCACTGCGAGAATACAAGCAAGCAAATCAACATATTTGAATATATTATAAATAATATTTATTATATACCATATAAAGGTAGGTAGACATAGGTGCAGAAAATTATGTCTCATAATTTTGCTAGGGTGTGCAGTGCACACCCTGCACATATGGACCGCACGCCACTGTATATAAATATTGTTCTATGATTAAATCACTATTTAAAAATCCAAGAACAAAATGAGTTACATTACTTAAATTATTTAAATTATGATGTTATTCATTACAATATATTATTATTTATATTTTAGATAATTTTGAAAAATCTAATTGTAACAATTTAGATAAATCTGAAAAAATAGAAAAAGTTTTTAAATTTTTGTATGGGACGATTATTTAACGGCAATTAACTTAACGAAAAGTAACATTTGATTCCTACTGTTAGAACTTCTTTAGAAACAGCATTGAATTGTTAAGCTATACAAGACGTTAAGACAGAGGGAAATAAATTCTGATAAAACTGAAAAAAAAAAAATAAACATAAAAAAAAGTAAAATATAAGAAGGCATTTAAGTCGCTGTAATCACATTCTAGAGACCGGTTCAGAAATTAGGATTTTTCGAATTTTGTTGCATTCCATTAAAACAGCTTTTTCTTCGAAATATGAGTAATCCAAATCATACACAACACAATAGAAAAATAAGAGCTTTGTTATTATTTTTATCATGAAAAGTTTCTGTAACATGACCCAAAGTACGCGTAAATATTTTGCAGAAAACAATGGGCAACAAAAGGTCATTCAAACATTACTAGAAAAAAAAATGATGGTGGAAATAAAATGTCAGATATAATGATTTTTTATAACTAACGGACTGAGGTCAATACGCCAAATTATTACTCATAGATTTTAATGTAGGCTTTGTATATTTTTCTTCTACAGTAAAAATATCATAGAACCAGGGGTGGCCAAGTTCCTTGATAGTCCGAGCCATTTTTCAAAACATCAAATTATTCGCGAGCCGCAATGAAATACGTATTTAAAAGGTATGCAAAAAAGGTATTAAAAAAATTTTTTTACAGAAATTATATTTATTGAATGTCATTTGGAAGTTCTTCGTCCTTTAATTTTTCAAGGAAATTTTTGAATTGTCGATGATTTTTTGCTTTGGTGCGAATGTAATTTACAATGTGTTACACTGTTTTTATAACATCAGGATATTTTAAATATTTTGTAACGAGATGTTCTCGGAATTAACAGTGAATCGTATAAATTGTGGAATTGAGAATCTTCTTTAAAAGCCCAATAGCGATTTTTTTTACCCAGCATTACATAAATTTGTAATATCTTGTAAATTATTTTAAATAAAAACACAAAAATGTTGAAAAAAAGGGAATTAATGTTTAAAAGATACTTCAAAGCCGCACGGACTGTCATAGAATAAACGTTCACTAAAAATTAAGGCCCCTCCAACTATGGTCCACTGCAAATTACCACCCTGGATGATATGGCTTATCGTGGTCGTGGTGATGGAGACGATAAAATAGCCTTGGCGGACGAGTTCAAGGCGGTTTTTCTCCAAAGATCAAAGGCAGCCAGATGCGCAACTAAAATAAACGAATAGTATAGAATACAAAGGCTCTTCATTTAATGGCCCAGCGTTGTGGATGCATCGTTAATCACTTCAAGGTCACCACATCAGGAAATTTTGAAACAAATAGTCAGACTACATTAAAGTCACACAACGCAGCCACAGACATTTTATATAATGTCATTATATAGGAATTTCGAACCTTTTAATTAGTGTGTCCGTTGCAATTACGGTTTATTACATTTTTGTGTAATGTGACACTTGTTACATTAAAAAAAATCATCTGTTAAATCAACGAAAAATTAGATTTTTCAGAAAAAAAAATTAAAAAGGGATTTTAGTTCTGAACGTTTAAAAATACCACTTGTAAAAATTTCAGATATTGAGAATAGCTATGAATAAAAATGTGTCAGCCTGTTAGAATAAAGCGTAATTTAAATTGCAAACTTTAAACTTGATTTTTCTCAAATTATGATTTTCTTTTATGTTACTAGAAGTTATCTCAAATGTTTTTAGTATTTTTACACAAAATTTTTACAGGTTTTATACAATTTAATTTCACGATTGAACCCAAATTTTCTTGCATGTTTCCCAAAAGTATTGTTTTGCAATGAGAAATTAATTTTTAAGGAAAAATTCACTTTTTTCAAATATTTTCTAAAAAGTATATATGTATCTTAAAAATAATATTAATTTAGGTTTAAAGTTATTCTAGATATTGTAGTATGTTTTATTCATACTAAAAATAATAAAAACAAAATACAGCTATGATTGGCTGTTGTTTTATGATGGAAAAGTAAGGAAAAAAATTATTTTAAAAAAAACTTGCTCCACCACGTGTACAGTCGTCACAAACGTAATTAGATTAAATTAAAATTCCTACTTCACCTGTACGGGTATTCGATTCTGGGACTTCTCGTAATGCGCTGGCCATTGAGCCACAGATACGTGGCAGTGAAGGGTTTCAAGCGGCATTATAATAATCTCAATAAGCGCACAATAATTCTAGGTTTGTAATAAAATAATATCTTCTATCGGGTCAAATTGTGAATCTAAACCATTCTCGAATCAACCTAATTACATACACAAAATTTCATCAAATTCATCAAATACAAAATTTCATCAAGGAGGGTTCTATTGCTAAAACACGGACAAAAGAATTTTATATATAAAGATGAGTGTGTGTGTGCATGATGCTCTTTCTGTAAAACTCTAGACGATATCAAAGGCATTTGAATGTTACCCTGTTACAAATAAAAGTAAAAAAATATTTTGAATAAAATGTTTTTAAATAAATTATAAATTGGACCGTTTTGATGGAAAAGTAAAGAAAAAAATTATTTTAAAGATACTTGACGCCCTCAAGTGTACAGTCATCACAAACGTAATTAAAATTAAATTAGTTTTACTCGTAATTACATTAAATTAAAATTCCCACATCGCCTGTATGGGGATCCGATCCTGGGACTTTTCGTACTGAAGCCAGTTGTGCTTACCACTTCGCCACATATATCTTCACAGTGAAGGGTTTCAAGCAACATTATAATAATCTCAATAAGCGCGCAATTCTGGATTTTCAATAAAACAAAATCTTCTATCGGATCAAATTGTAAATCTAAACCATTCTTGAATCAACTTATATACAAAAATTTCATCAAAATCATTCCAGCCGTTTAGAAGGAGTTCTATTACAATCAAACAGACAGAAGATTTATGTATATAAAGATATTTTATACATTTTCTACATATTGGTATTTTGCAGCTCAAACAAATATATACAGTTTTGTTTCTATACTTGCAAGCTTAGTAAAGAACAATTTTTCTCAAATAAGAGCAATGTAACTCTTCCGGGTTACAAATAAAACAAAAATTAGGCATATCTGATTCTGATATGACCGTGACCGTCAGCGCATGCGCACAACCAAAAAGAACTACTAGCATCAAAATACAAAACTGAAAACTGAATCCCGAGGTGTCAGTATTGCAATCTATACCCATATCACATGTTTTAATTTATACCTTAAATGGCGTCTCGTAGAATTCCATCTGTCAGAGGAAATTATTTGTAGCAGAAAGCAAGTCACACACAGAAAAACGGCGCTGGATCTGCGAGGAAGTTCAATGACGCTTTAAGCTGGGAATAAAAAAAGAAAGAGATATGCTAGATGTTTTGTAAGATTACTCAAAACTGTCATTAACAGAATTCCTTCCAGAAAACAGGGAAGTTACTTTTCGAAATAAAACAATCCCAGGATTTTAAAAGAACACGGAAAAATAGTTGGTCAAACTGCGGTAATACTGAAATTACTTTTTATTTCTCATTACTTAATCAACGAAAGATTGTAGAGCTTCCTGCATATAAAAATTGGAACATATTAATTTATTTATTTTAACAATAAATAGCTTCCCCTATGCAGCGAAATTAAAATACTTTAATTTTTCTTTATTTTAGCAGAATGGTTTTGGCAACTTGCTTTTCATAGCTTTTTATAAGCTGATTACAATATTAAAGAAAAAAAAAGAGACGAAAAGTTGGTCGCTCTGTAGTAATGCTTATTGGTTTTTATTTCTCATAACCTTAATCAACGAAAGATTGTAGAATTTCCTACTGATAGAAATTGGGATATTTTAATTTATTTAATTTAACAATAAATAGCTTCCCCTATGTATTGAAATTAAAATACTTTTATCTTTCTTTATTTTAGCAGAATGGTTTTGGCAACTTGCTTTTCATAGCTTTTTTTTAAGCTGTTTACAACATTAAAAAAAGACGAAAAGTTGGTCGCTCTGTAGTAATACTTAAATTGGTTTTTATTTCTCATAACCTTAATCAACGAAAGATTGTAGAGTTTCCTACTGATAGAAATTGGGATATTTTAATTTATTTATTTGAACAATAAATATCGCCCCCTATGCACTGAAATCAAGATAATTTTATATTTTATTATTTTAGAAGAATGATTTTGGCAACTTGCTTTTCATAGCTCTTTTTAAGCTGTTTACAACATTAAAGAAAAAGACAAGAAGTTGGTCGCTCTGTAGTAATGCTTATTGGTTTTTATTTCTCATAACCTTAATCAACGAAAGATTGTAGAGTTTCCTACTGATAGAAATTGGGATATTTTAATTTATTTATTTTAACAATAAATATCGCCCTGTATTCACCGAAATTAAAATACTTTTATTTTTCTTTATTTTAGCAGAGTGGTTTTGGCAACTCGCTTTTCAAGGCTTTTTTTAAAGCTGTTTACAACATTACAAAAAAAAAAGACGAAAAGTTGGTCGCTCTGTAGTAATGCTTATTGGTTTTTATTTCTTATAACCTTAATCAACGAAAGATTGTAGAGTTTCCTACTGATAGAAATTGGGATATTTTAATTTATTTATTTTAACAATAAATATCGCCCTGTATTCACAGAAATTAAAATACTTTTATTTTTCTTTATTTTAGCAGAGTGGTTTTGGCAACTCGCTTTTCAAGGCTTTTTTTAAAGCTGTTTACAACATTACAAAAAAAAAAAGACGAAAAGTTGGTCGCTCTGTAGTAATGCTTATTGGTCTTTATTTCTTATAACCTTAATCAACGAAAGATTGTAGAGTTTCCTACAGATAGGAATTGGGATATTTTAATTAATTTATTTATTTTAACAATAAATATCGCCCCATATGCACCGAAATTAAAATACTTTTATTTTTCTTTATTTTAGCAGAATGGTTTTGGCAACTTGCTTTCCATAGCTTTTTTTTAAGCTGTTTACAACATTAAAAAAAGACGAAAAGTTGGTCGCTCTGTATTAATGCTTATTGGTTTTTATTTCTCATAACTTTAATCAATGAAAGATTGTAGAGTTTCCTACTGATAAAATTTAGGATATTTTAATTTTTTTTTTAACAAAGAAGTGGCTCCTTCTATACACCGAAATTAAAATAGTTTTTTTTTTTAAATTTTAGCAGAAAGATTTTGGCAACTTGAAATTACATTTAAAAAATAATTTTCTCAAATATTTTTACAAAATTGGTTACTCTATAGTAAATACTTAAATTAAATTGGTTTTTATTTCTCATAACCTTAATCAACGAAAGTTTGTAGAGTTCCCTACTTATAGAAATTGAGATATTTTAATCTATTTATTTTAACAATAAATTTTATATATGTCATGATTATTAATTTTTGGAATCAAGAAAAATAAAATTATTTTGTACACTTGTTTGTTTTTAATTTCTTCATTAGAAGATAAACTCACAGTTTTTATACATAGTACCGGGTGACCGAGCTCCGCTCAGAGAAAACAGGTATCGAAGCTAACTCGAAGATTTACATTTTCAATTGTGATTTATAAAAAACAATACATGCCATAAGAAAATTTGTGAAACCATTAGTGAAAAGATAACCGGTTAAAGTGCACCATTGTAAGCTATTCTAAACAAAGTTGTTTGGAAAGGGAACTATTCTATACAAAGGTAAAGTTTGAAAAGTCATAGAAAACAAAAATGTAATTGATAACAAAAAATTATACAATTAAAGAAATGGTACAAAGTGAGCAGTGTAAAGATTGAAGTGTGTTGAATGGAGAAGCATTCTGACAATGACGGTATCTTCTAGTTGTCCATTTGCGGGTATAATTGAGTTGATCGCTTGTTGTTCCAAAATTCCGGCTCCTTGAAGCATTTCATGTAGAGGTGCGTTCTGCATGTTGAAAATGTAGCTTGAAATCTGATGATTGTTGAAATGTCGAACTTTGTTGACGGTGATTTGAAATCGAAATCAGTTCCTTAACACGTTCGCTGCCACAGACGCACTGGCGCGTCAGAGCGGCACCTCCTGGTATGCCGACGACGCAATAACGCGGCGATGGACTTTGATAAGTTATATGCTCTGTGTTTAGTGTGGCTTTGGAAATTGAACGGCGAGGTTGTTTCGGCACGTTAGTGAAGCATTATTTTTTAATTTTTTGTGGTTGTTTTTCAAAATTTTTGTTTGCATTATTTTTTTTACTATATCGTTTATGTGTTATATATACTTTGCTACATTAATTTAATATTTAGAGTTGATAGAAAATAAAAATGGAAACCGATATCAAGGAATAAAGACAAATCAATAAAGACTTTTATTATTATTATTATTAATTCGTCAGAACTACAGCCAATCGATTCCTCGTGGTCGAAAACCCCCGGGTACCAATTTTCACTCGGTTTGGATGAATGAGAAAAAAGTTTGCCCGCACCGGGGTTCGAACCCGGCCCTATCTGTAGCGCCGAACTACGTGACCTTAGCGCGTCAAAACCGATGCCAATCGATTCCTCGTGACCAAAAACCCCAGATCCCCAAGTTTACTACAGTTTATTAATTCTAGGGCGATTTTCGACTTGACAACCATTCCTCGTATTATAGTATAGGATTAGTATTTATAATAGAAAATGCATCATATTTATAATACAAAATATTCTGGGGCTTAGAAAAAACTAAACTATGATTGTTAATAATTTATAGTTAAAAATTATTTTTTATATACTTAAATTTTTATTTTTAGAAATCTTTTAAATTTAAACTACTTTAGTTAATACATTAGTACACTTTTTGAGCTAATTAAAAAGTGAATGTTAGTAAAATCAATACAATTGCAATTTTTTTTTATTAAATTACAATATAAAATATTTTTTATAGACCAAAAAAACTATTTATTCAATTTGTTTTTCTTTAAGACCGGGCTTATAAATTATTTCTTTTCCACAAAAGAGAATTCCAAATCTCTCTCTTTCTCTCTCTAAAAAATGAAAAAATTAATTACCAAATCAGGAATTCTGGAATCTACGAATAAGGAAAACTCAATCAATTTGCCAACTCGGCAAAATCCAGTGGAAAAAAATATTTATGGATTAAGTCGGTGACTGATTGAGCTTTCAATCATTTAATTTTAAAAATGCAACAGTTTTAAATCTACAATTCGCGTATTCAAAATTCATTTTATTATAAATTTATATATATTTCTAATAATAAAATTCTATTAAAGTAAAAGCGTAACTTAAATTCTATTGAAAATCCTGTTTTCCAATGAAAATCTGGATTCCCCATTGAGAAATATTTTTCATAATAATAGCGACGAACAGTCATTTCCTGGTACCTTGAATTTAGAATCGCCGACCCGTCGATTCATTTTTCCCGCGCATTGTAGAGGTACTTTATCTTCTAGAATAAACTAGAAGTAATTAAAGAGACGTGATTGGTTACCGATATGACATTCTTCCTGGAGCCACACCCCTTCTAATAGTTAATAAAAGGGTTGGCACACAGATTTCGGGACTTTTCCTTTAAGATCGCGATGTTAACAATATCATCAAAATATTTCTGTGTTTGTGTTCTTTTTTCCTACGAGAATTTGCGTGTTTAGTGTCATTAGCATTGAAACTTTTTTTGGAAACAACAGATTTCGAGTTTATTGTATCGACCATCACTTTTAGAATTTTCAAGCTGTGTGTTTGTAACTTTCACAAAAGTTGTTCTATACATTTAGCTAATATATTATACACATTATATTTTGATTGCATTCGCGCATGCGCAGTGAAACATTATTTAGTAAACCTTTTTCCATATATTTATTATTCATATTTATTATTAATCCAATATTTATTATTTTTCAATTCCGATTGCAGGGTATTGTGTACAATGTCGTTTGACATGCGTCCTGAAAATAACATTATTTGATATTGAGAACTCTGCAAATTATAAGCAAAACACTTGGAGAAATTTGGGATTATTTTTTTATAAAAACCTTAATTTCTCCACGAGTATACGTGCTATCCTCATAACAATGAACACAGATTATT
>CM063509.1:49922011-49932011 GCA_032207245.1 Pardosa pseudoannulata
ACTAAAATTGAGTAATTCAAAATTCAGTTTTGTTTATTTCAATCAAAGTTTAGATAGGAGGACAATTTCTGAAAACAAACTGAAATTGAGTAATTCAAAATTCAGTTTTGTTTATTTCAATCAAAGTTTAGATAGAAGGACAATTTCTGTAAACAAACTAAAATTGAGTAATTCAAAATTCAGGTTTGTTTATTTCAATCAAAGTTTAGATAGAAGGTCAATTTCTGTAAACAAACTAAAATTGAATACCTCAAAACCCAATTTTGTTTATTTCAATCAAAGTTTAGATAGAGAGCCAATTTCTGTAAAAAAACTAAAATTGAATACATCAAAACCCAATTTTGTTTATTTCAACCAAAGTTAAGATAGAATGTCAATATCTGCAAACAAACTAAAATTTAATAATTCAAAAATCAGTTTTGTTTGTTTTATCCAAAGTTTAGGTAGAAGGACAATTTCTGTAAACAAACTAAAATTGAATATATCAAAATCCAGTTTTGTTTATTTCAACCAAAGTTTAGATAGAAGGACAATTTCTGCAAACAAACTAAAATTGAATATATCAAAACTCAGTTTTGTTTATTTCAATCAAAGTTTAGATAGAAGGCCAATTTCTGTAAACAAACTAAAATTGAGTAATTCAAAATTCAGTTTTGTTTATTTCAATCAAAGTTTAGATAGGAGGACAATTTCTGAAAACAAACTGAAATTGAGTAATTTAAAATTCAGTTTTGTTTATTTCAATCAAAGTTTAGATAGAAGGACAATTTCTGCAAACAAACTAAAATTGAGTAATTCAAAATTCAGTTTTGTTTATTTCAATCAAAGTTTAGATAGAAGGACAATTCCTGAAAACAAACTAAAATTGAATATATCAAAACTCAGTTTTGTTTATTTCAACCGAAGTTTAGATAGAGAACCAATTTCTGTAAACAAACTAAATTTGAGTAATTCAAAATTCAGTTTTGTTTATTTCAATCAAAGTTTAGATAGAAGGACAATTTCTGCAAACAAACTATAATTGAGTAATTCAAAATTCAGTTTTGTTTATTTCAATCAAAGTTTAGATAGAAGGACTATTTCTGCAAACAAACTAAAACAACACAGTACAAAAACAATAACATATACAACGCACACACTGAGAGAGATCATTGGTACTATGGAAAACAAACTAGATGGCTCTCCTAGAGCCACCTATCATAAAAGGAGAGGGGTAAATGTACCCGCTACACTAGTACAATAAGGCGAAAGAGTATAATGAATAGCGGAGATTATCTCTTCAAATTAAGTGCATTTCCCCAAAACCAAATAACTCAATATCTAAATACGCAGATAAAATAAATACTGATAGTATTCGAGAATATTTTGATATAAATATAATTAACTATTATGGAAGTGAAGGCATTTGAAAATCTTTTCTCGTAAAGGCGGCGGAGGTCTAGAAAAGGTTGAGAATTTCTGATCTACAGTCTTCTAAATATATCAGTGCCGTTTTCGTTCTTTTTCTTCCCCTTATATCTCCTACGCAATCCAATACCTTGTGGGCCCCATTTTTATAGCGGCCATAGTTCAAGTCCCTGCAGACATTCGGTTGACCTTTTTTTTATCGTTTGTATCTCTGCTGCGACCGTATTTCTGCTGGAATGGGACATTTCCACTGAAAAAAAAAAAAAAAAAAAGAACCTCCGCTGCGAATTTATTTCACCTTCTACTTCTTCCTCCGGGTTCTTTTTATATACACGAAAAGCTTGTATAGAAATATTATTCTTTTTTCACCTCTTGGACCTCACAGGAGAAGAATAATTTACGCAGAAAAGGGAAAAAGCCAGGTTGATTTTAGAATTTGCAAGGGAAAATCTGTTTCGACCCTCCCCCCCTTAACTGATGTCGGTGTTTACGTTTGTCACTTTTTCCCTCGCAAATGATCTTCCTTATCTCGCGACCGGGCTGTGACACGATTTGGCTTTTGGGAACTGCACTTATTTTGAAGAGATAATCTCAACCAAAATTTTTGCCAGGTAATGGGACGTGATAGGATGTCGTGGAAAAATCCTACACTGATCTGACGCATTTATTTTCGATTAAGGAAAGCTTTGGAACTTTTTTCTTAAAATATTTTTTTTTATAGATTCTTAAAATTAAAATAGCTCCTGATTTTGTATTCTACTTATTATATATTTTGTCATTAACCATTTTACTATTTTCTATTATTACCGTTTGTTTTTATTATATCACTAGCATATAGACGTAATAGCTACACTAGCACTAGCATATAGACTAGCACTAGCATATAGACGTAATAGCACTAGCATATAGACGTAGCATATAGCCCGTCATATGATGGGATAAGTAAAATTTTTAACCCTCCAGAGTTGTAAAGTACCCTATGAGGCAGGTAAAAAAATGGTTTGTTTTTTGGCAGAGAATTATCTTGCAACAAAAAATAATCGGTGATTAAATTTAAAATTATTACATATGTACCTAATCTATTATTTAAGTCAAATATAAAAAATTATTTACGTAATATCTAATTTCAGTGATAAAACGTATGAAAATAATGCAGACGATATTTAAATAATTTAAAATAAGAAATGATTAAATGAGATGGTTAAAGGAATGACGTCATAATGCTAGAAAAAAATGTTATTTTCATCAACTTATAATGTGATAAATTGATAAATTTAATAGCCCGTTCTTAAAATGGAGCTTGATATAATTGCATTAAACGTTCGAAAAGGGGGGGAGGATTGGATTTCGAACGTTTTAAAGACAATAGTATGATAGAAAAAAATGTTATTTTCATCTACTTATAATGTGATAAATTGTTAAATTTAATCGCCTGCTCTTAAAATGGGGCTTGATATAATGGCATTACACGTTCGAAAAGGGGGAAGGGGTGGATTTCGAACGTTTTAAAGACGATAGTATGCTAGAAAAAAAATGTTATTTTCATCAACTTATAATGTGATAAATTGATAAATTTAATCGCCTGCTCTTAAAATGGGGCTTGATATAATGCATTAGACGCTCGAAAAGGGGGAAGGGGTGGATTTCGAACGTTTTAAAGACGATAGTATGATAGAAAAAAAATGTTATTTTCATCAACTGATAATGTGATAAATTGATAAATTTAATCGCCTGCTCTTAAAATGGGGCTTGATATAATGACATTAAACTCTCGAAAAGGGGAGGGGGAAGGGGTGGATTTCGAACGTTTTAAAGACGATAGTATGCTAGAAAAAAATGTTATTTTCATCAACTTATAATGTGATAAATTGATAAATTTAATCGCCTGCTCTTAAAATGGGGCTTGATATGATGGCATTACACGTTCGAAAAGGGGGAAGGGGTGGATTTCGAATGTTTTAAAGACAACAGTATATTTTGCTGCGATATGAACCATATTTATACCAATTTATTTTAGAGTCGAATCGATAGTTTAGCAGAAGATAAACTTTACTGGGCTTGAATTTTGCTAACTCTAAGTCATCAAGAATCCAATATGGATGCCAGTATCCATTCCAACCGCTTCATAAATTCGAGGACAGACGGACAGATAACTTAGGCTATTATTGTATAGGGGATATATTGATTATTGCCATTACTTATCAATTTAGTCCTGTATTATATTTTTCATTATTTACCAAAAATAATTGTTAACATTATTCTTTATGTTAGCTATGATTTATTCTTTTATTATCTTATTTTTCATTATTTATCATATCGATTTGTTAATATTTATTATTTACATCATTTAGCATTTAGAATTTTACTCTCTCCCATTATTATTGTGTACATTTTATCATCTACTTTTCTTATAATTTTAACAATAAAAAAGTTCCCTATTTTATTGTTTATTTTAGAGTAGAAATTAAATAAAATGACCATGAAATGTAGTAAAAAATTATCCCTCTATATAAATTAGCCTAAGTTATCTGTACGTCTGTCCTCGATTTATGAAGCGGTTGGACCTGAATGGATAGAGGATCCATAGTTAGCAAAATTCAAAAAGAGTAAAGTTTATCTTCTCCTAAACTATAGATCCGATTCTAAAATAATTGGTATAAAAATAGCCTTATATCACAGCGAAAAAATACTGCCTTCTTTAAAACCTTCGAAATACATCCCTTTCCCTCTTTTCGAGCGTTTAATGCCATTATTTCAACTCCTGTTTTTCCCAGTTAAGAGCAGGCGTTTCAATTTATCAATTTATCCCATAATAAATAGGTAAAAAAAACATTTTTCTAGCATTGTGATGTCATTCCTTTAACCATCTCATTAAATCATTTCTTATATTAAATTATTTAAATTATGCCTTATTTTCATAGGTTTTATCATTGACCTTAGATATTACGTAAATAATTTTCTTTTATATTTGGCTTAAATAATAGATTAGGTACATATGTAATAATTTTAAATTGAATCATCGATTATTATATGTGCAAGAAAATTTAGCCAAAAAAACAACCATTTTTTTTTAATCTGCCTCATAGCGTATTTACAATTTTGGAAAATTAAAAATTTTATGATAGTCATATGACCTATATGCTAGTTTATTAAGAATAATGTACGCATAAAATAAACATGATTTCTCAAAATCAGTGAAGCCTGAGGCATCTTCTGTTTGGTCCCTGTATCTAAATATGAGGACTGTGTTGCGTAGTCCCCGGAGTTATGTTGTCCTTTTATATGGTAAATAATAAAAGTTTACTAAATACGGCGTTTCATAACTACTTAATAGGCAAATGCCTTTCTTAATCGCGTTGCCTGAGCAAAGCCCTCTAACACCGAAAAAGCTGGAAAAAATGAGATCTTATATAGACTATTGTGGTGAAAAAAATTAAACAAGAGGAAGAATTGATGACAAAAAATTGTAAAAACCTGAGCCAATACAGTGAATATCGATAAGGTCAGCCGTTGCCTTTAACACAAAGATCTTTAATAGATTTACAACAAAGAGGTCATAAAACCAATTTACTTGTTTCCAGTGAAATTTTTTAATTATTTAACTACTTAATTTAAGAATTATTTTTGTTACATCAAGTTTACTGTTATCAGCAAATTAATTGAATTTAGTAATTGATTCAAATTTTGTATATTTTTATAGCTTGTGTAGAGGATTTCTTAACAATTGGATGAGTAGTTTCCTTTTTCAGAGATGGGTATTTGTATTTTTTGTTTTGTTAGTCTTGGGGAAGTTTAACCCCTTCCGGTATGATTTAAAAATGAAAAACTGTGCATGAAATAAACATTTAATTTTTATTTAAAAAACTTGTTTCATTTTAAAATTCTTACATATTCTTAATTAAAATCCACTTTTTACATAGTGTTAAATAATATCAGAAACAGTAAAATTAAGAAAATATCAAAGCAAAACATTAATAAGGTATACAGATAATATTCTTCAAGCTATTGGTAATTTTCAAAACAAAGTGCAAAGGAATTCTTAATTGTTTACACCGCCAAGTAGTCTCACTTTTAATTTGATTCTTGTAACACACACGGCATTTCTTAATATTTTTTTTTTATAGACTCATTAATTTAATGACTTGTACCAAGAAATTCTAAGTAAACAATAGCAATAGTGACTTGCGATTTTCACAAGTGATAAAAGTGTTGCCAAATTCAGTACACTAGAAATTTTAAACTAAATTATCATATTTAACAGTAACTTTAATCGCATGACGAGTAGTGTCATTTGCAGTAATGGAATGAAAAATAAATGACGAGTAAGACTCGTCATTTTAACATATTAAGCAAACCGTTATCAGGCAAATGTCTCCACGTTTTTATTCTATTTATTTATTTATTTATAATTAAAAAAGGGGTACATAAAAAACTATGAAAGAAACTAGTTAAAATGGATTTAGACGTGGTTAAATTGCGTATTTCCTTCAATATCTGAATACTAAAAGTTAAGAGAAAAATATTTTATATCCCCGAGTTCTCACACATAGTATGTTTTATAATTTGATGAAATTTTAATATCGAAATTGCAGCCAAATTTCGCCAATATGAAAACCCACTGTCACCTTATTGCTGTTTTCATATAACGGTGTGCAAATTAATCACCAGTAATAAAGCTGACTCCACTAAATAGCTTTATCGTCATAAATTATAAATTAATGAGTCAAAGAATAATGTTCCCCACGGAGAGCGAAAACAAAACATTAAGGATTATGCATGACCCGTTAATCCCCTTCTTAGGAAGGTTTTTTTCCTCCTTCTTTAGATGTTTATCGTTAACGTAACAAGATTCTGTTTCTCCAAACAGTAATGAGCTTATAACAGTTTACACGTTTACAACAGTTATCATTTTATTTGGGGAAAAAATAAATATGTGAAAGAATAAACTACGGAAATTTTATTGCGGAGATTTTATTGGCGATTGGTAATGGTATTAAATCAAATTGTTGGATTTCTTTAGATGTTTATCGTTACGTAAGGAGATTCCGTTGCTACCGACAGTAAGGATCTTACAACAGTCTACACGTTTTCGTATCATTTTATTTTGGGAAGAAATTAATATGTGAAAGAATAAACTACGGAAATTTTATAGTGGAGATTTCATTGGTGACTAATAAATTAAATTATATTGTTGCGTTTAGATTTTATTGTATATAAATTCCGTTGTCCCAGACAGTAATGCGCTTACGACAGTCTACACGTTTTCGTATTATTTTATTTTAGAAAGAAATTAATATGTGAAAGAATAAACTACGGAAATTTTATAGTAGAGATTTCATTGGTGACTAATAATAAAATTAAATCCAATTTTTGGCCTTCTTTAGATGTTTATTCGTATGTAAAAATTTCCGTTGCTCCAGACAGTAAGGAGCTTACAACAACAATTTTATAGTGGAGATTTCATTGGTGACTGCTAATAGAATTAAATCAAATTGTTGGTCTCCTTTAGATTTTGATCTTTACGTAACAAGATTCCGTTGCTCCAGACAGTGAGGAGCTTACAATAGTCTACACGTTTTTGTATCATTTTAATTTGGGAAGAAATTAATATGTGAAAGAATAAACTGCGGAAATTTTATAGCGGAGATTTCATAGGTGATTGAAAATAAATAAAATCAAATTGTTGCCTTCTTTAGATGTTATCGTTATGTGAGAGATTCCGTTGCTCCAGACAGTAATGAGTTATCACAGTCTACATGGTTTTCTATGATTTTATTTTGGGAAGAAATTAATATGTGAAAGAATAAACTACGGAAATTTTATAGCGGAGATTTCATAGGTGACTAGTAATAGAATTAAATCAAATTGTTGGACTTGTTTAGATGTTTATCGTTATGTAAGGAATTTCTGTTGCTCCAGACAGTATTGCGCTTACAACAGTCTACACGTTTTTGTATCATTTTATTTTGGGAAGAAATTGATATGTGAAAGAATAAACTACGGAAATTTTATAGCGGAGATTTCATTGGTGACTAGTAATAGAATTAAATCAAATTGTTGGCCTTCTTTAGATTTTTATCGTTACGTAACGAGATTACATTGCTCCAGACAGTACTGAGTTTATAACAGTCTACACGGTTTTCTATGCTTTTATTTTGGGAAGAAATAAATATGTGAAAGAATAAACTACGGAAATTTTACATCGAAGATTTCATTGGTGACTGATAATAGAATTAAATCAAATTGTTGGCCTTCTTTAGATGTTTATCGTTACGTAAGGAGATTCCGTTGTTCCCGACAGTAAGGAGCTTACAACAGTCTACACGTTTTCGTATCATTTTATTTTGGGAAGAAATTGATATGTGAAAGAATAAACTACGGAAATTTTATAGTGGAGATTTCATTGGTGACTGGTAATAAAATTAAATCAAATTGTTGGCCTCCTTTAGATTTTTATCGTTACGTAACAAGTTTTCGTTTCTCCAAACAGTAATGAGTTTATAACAGTCTACACAGTTTTCTATGATTTTATTTTGGAATGGAATAAATATGTGAAAGAATAAAAACGTATATTTTACTGAGGATTTCGTTGGTGACTGGTAATATTCTGATCTTTTTCGTTCGGAGGTTACAGAAAATTTCACTGCCATCTCCAAAAAAAATATTACCTTGTCCTTGATTAGCAGTGGATTCAAATGAGAATGTTGACTTGATGAGACTGAATGAGAAATTTGTATTTTTTCTGAATGGAAATGAACCGATAAATAATGTATTAGCACCCAATTCGCGAAAATTCCTCACTACTGAATTGCAGAGAAATACTCAATAGTTTAATTACCCGAGAGACCTCTGTAGCTGGACTACAACTTATTTGTTAATCTTATCTGTCGGCATAACATGGTCTTGTCGTATCTCCACTCCAGATTCATCGCATCTCCGCCAAACAGCAAAACTGCATGTCACTTAGCGCGAAGGCATTAAAAATGTTTTCACCAGCGATATCGCACCCAAAAAAATTCCTCCCGGACCCATCCCTCTGTCATCGTCTGCGCGTGCATCTCATCGGCACCTCGTACCTCTGTCGATGACCCTCGAAGACAGCCGTATACGAAGAAAGCGAAACGACCACTTTTAAGTATGTCAGTGGGGGTAAAGTGCACGTTCGCCGCCAAAATAATAACAAACAGGGATGAATGCATATCTCGCTTTCCATACGCAAGCTTTCTTCTTGCCCTTTAAAGGGCAATGCAATAAATCAAGCATTTCCTTACACGTCACGTGGGGGGAACGCGGATGTATGAAAAAGCCGTGGAATATACGTTCTAATGAGACGAGGAAAGTGTTATGTTAGGCATATTTTTTTCTGTCTCTTTTCAGCTTATGGTACTACACGGTCATTCTTAAGTTGGTCTGAAACGCTACAGTCTACTGTATTGCTACATGAGACCAGATCATACTATTTAAAGCAATTTTCGAATGACTACGAACACTCATACCAAAAATAGGATTCGATCCCATGAACTACGGTACCTAAGTACAGGGGTAGACTCATTCGGCCATCGTTTGGTTACTTACATCGTGTAAGAGCCTTGCACGACGAGGGCTAACGAGTGATAAACCAACGCTTTAAATATGATTCCATACTACAATCCCTGTCATCAGTGAGACTCGAACTAAAATACGCTGGTACTGGAAGATATCTATTTTATTAGTGTCCTTCCCCAAAGCACTTTTGGAATAAAGTTACACCCAAGAGCCAAAACATTATGACCACCTGTCAATAACGAGTAGGCCCACCTTTGGCGCGCAACACAGATTCAACCCGCCTTGGCATGGATGTCACAAGTCTTTGGTAGATGGGCAGACACAGATTAAACCCGATGTTTAATCAACGGTTACGCAAATCCGAGATATTGCGAATAGGTGGTCTTTGAACTCTGAGGTGCCGTCCCATGACATCCCAAATGTGTTCTATAAGATTGAGATCCGGTGAGTTAGGTGGCCAGGACATTAACTGTAATTCAGCATCATGTTCCTGGAACCACTCCAACACAATTTTAGCCTTGTGACACGGGGCGTTGTCCTGTTGGAACATTCTGCTTAGCCCCATATCCAACAGTGTCCGCTGAACAGTGTACTCCGATACTATTCTACTTGGCCCTGCATTGTATTGGGTTGTCAGCTGAGCCACTGTCTGGCTCCGGTTTTGCTTCACCATGCTAGACAGTCTCCGACGACCTTTTTCTTTGAAAGCGTGTGGACGTCCAACATCATTCCGCCTACTGCTGGTTCAGCATCATTCATCTACTTTGCATAAGTACTAACAACTGTAGATCGCGAACAACCCACGAGTCGTGCAGTTTCGGAAATACTTGTTTCGAGCCTTCGAGCCATTACAATTTGCCTTCAATCAAAATCGCTTAGATTCACATTCTCTCCGATCACACACAGCAGTAAGTGAAAAAATGATTCTTCAGACTATCCAGCAGCAGTTAAATACCACTTCCACTTGATCATGTGCCTTCCACGTCTTCCAGGCGAGTTCCTTGCAGACTATCCAGCAGCGAGTACCCACTCCACTTGATCAAAATGT
>CM063509.1:49937011-49944511 GCA_032207245.1 Pardosa pseudoannulata
TTAATTGGTGTTGCACCCAAACATCGAGCTTCTTTTTGAATGCAACTTTGCGCAAATGGTTTAAAACTGTTTTATGGTCAATCTTTAGCTCCTGAGCGATGATACGACTACTAACATGCCGGTCAACTTCTATTATTTCTGTGATTTTATCGACATTTTCGAAGACGGCCTTGCCTGTGCGGGGTACATCTTTAACATCAAAAATGCCTGAACGGAATCGACGAAACCAAAATTGCACGTAATTAGCTGTTACAGTACCGGCACCATAAACACCATTCACAATTTCAGCTGCCTGGCTTGAATCTTTGCCTTTATCAATGAAAAACTGTAAAATGTACCGAATTTTCTCTTTGTTGACTTCCATTTTTAACACCCTGTAACTCACAACTGAATGGACCAAACAAAAAACAGTAAAAAGATTTTTTTAGTGTAAAATGTCACCTTGACAATGAGCGTAAATTTGAAATTGTTGGATAGATACTTTACGAGATACCGACCACTACAGCCATCTATCGAAAAAATAATGTGTTTCTTTTTCTCCAACCTAATACATGGCTTGGAGTCGAAATGACTCCAACAGACGTTCAAGTGTCGAGCAATACATTCCGATCCAATTAGCCCTCGTATCAGTGGCGTGCGGTAGGTTTTCATGTAGGGTGTGCAGAGAACATGGTTTTTCAATAAATCTTTAATTATTGAGACATTTGAGTTCTCCATTCTGAAACGGGTTATTTATTATGAATATAAATTTAAAGATTACAATAAATAAAATATTTACCCACGAGTAGTCGAGTTATAACTACAAAAACAGCTAAACTTATGAGAATTCTACTAGCACTAAAGCAAAAGTCATGTCTTTTGTTGTATAGTGTCATATCGGCATCGAAAAAGCAACGCTTCGGGCTTCCACGAAAAACTTATATGTTCAGCAAACGTAGCACCACATGGCGCCCGCCGCTGAGGTGCCTCATCCATATGCTCATTGGTGCAGAGAAACGGAACGTCTATTCCACGTGCAGAGGATTTCACTGCACGCTGGCACAATAGAGCGAATTGTTTCTTGTTCGGTCAGTGGATTAAATTATATTTATTAATTGTTTTTAACATTTGAAAATCATATATTCTGCGAAAAACATCTTGACAATTTTTAAAAACAAAACCAGGGATATGGTGTTACAGATATAACTTATATACTGTCTGTAAGACACAATGAATGGTAAAATTTGGACTGTTCTGTTAAAAATCGTTTCTTTTTTGTCTAAAAAAACAACATTGTTTTTTAGCTAATTATTTCAATAAATAGAATACATAACCGAAATTACTTTACCACACTAAAACATTTCACTTTATATTGATGAAATACTTCTTTTATATTTCCATGAAAACAAAATCTTACAATATATAAATTTAAACATGAACCGTCTGCAAAATTGTATAGCCAGTTAATCAGTTAAAAAACCAAAATCGCTTCAGCAAGTAAGTCACCGCTCTAATACAACGCTTAATAAACCGTACCTTCGCAAGATCCTGAATGCCAAGTGCAGGAAAAATAGCAGCACTTGCCTCAGTGCTATAGTATGATGTTCTTCTCTAGTAGCCCATACATATAAAGAATGACTTTCAATTTAGTGCGCAGTGCGTACACATCAGAACTTCCTATGTTCGCTTGCGCGCTATGTGGTGCAGCACCTAGTACCACACGCACTGCGGAAATACAAGCAAGCAAATCAACATAATATTTGAATATATTATAAATAATATTTTTTATACACCATATAAAGATAGGTAGACATAGGTGCAGAAAATTATTGTCCCTCATAATTTTGCCAGGGTGTGCAGTACACACCCTGCACATATGGACCGCACGCCACTGCAACCAACCAACTGTGAGAATTTCAACCAACGTTTTATACCATTACAGAAACTGGATCGCAATTGTTTACTTTGCTCTATTTAAACACGTACAAGCAATTAGGAACAGACCGAAAGCTGACGAGCAAATTAGCCGAGAAGGACGTCCCACGTCTAGACAATGGGTGGGCCTGGCTGGATCAATCGAACTTCAATCGAGACTGTTAAAGATCACTTGAGACAGCAAAAACACAACAACCCTCACTCGCAATGACTCAGTGATTCGAAAAGCCTCATTAATCAACGTGTCTAATTTCGTATGGCGTCCTTCGCGTCGGCCAGCTCCCAGTTGACATCTGTGACGGACACTGCTGTTTGTGGAGAAAGAAAAGTTCGGATCTGGCCAATCGGAACGTTTGGAAATCACCCACGGGTTTAGAAATGGACGAGGGAAGGCAGCAAGCTGTCGCCGATACTCTCAGATGCTTTAGATATATATTTATACACCCTAATTACCACAAAATAAGATCCAGTCTTACATTTACTTTTCGCTCCAAAGGGAGTACTCGGGCTTACATATCAGGGAATGTCTTATTTTTCACAGATGCATAAATCGACGTTTCTTCATGTACAAAAATCCCATTCATTTAGATACTAGCATATAGCCCGTCATATGACGGGATCAGTATAATTTTCAATTTTCCAGAATTGTAACGTACCCTATGATTTGGTTTAGTTTGGAGTGCTACGGTCTACTTTTTTGCAACACGAAGGCTAATGAGACCGGGACCTACAGCTTAAAGCCGTGTACTACCTGTAACCAGCCACCCACCCGAAGTCGGGTGTAGGGTGTTGAATTGCTGGTTCGGTCTGGCAGTCCGGCAACAATGCGTTACGCAGGGGCAAAGTCAGCATTAAGCCAAGCAAGCAAGCCCATAATATTTAAAATAACAAAAGAATATATATATATATATATATATATATATATATATATATATATATAAATGTAGAAAATCTAGACTAATATGTACAACTAATGCAGTTTACGAAAGTGCGGGGGATACTCCGCAGCAGTCCTGCCCAGGTTAAAAGTCCGGTGGACCCGGTGTACTACTTGAAACTTTCTGATATGAGAGCAGGTGTTTGCGAGGGAAGCAATATCTGCACAGGGCAGTTGTGATGGCCATTCGTGAAGGGGTACTTTGACCCTTGCGGTGTGGTAGTAGGTTAAATTCATGGCCGCACGATGGCGCCTTTGTTAGCGGTGAGCCAGTCAACCAGGCTCCCGGCATCCATGCGACACTGGGATTCGAACCCACGAACACAGGTACTGAAGGTCAGCACCCTAACCATTCGGCCAGCGAAAGTACCCTATGAAGCAGGTAAAAAAATAGTTTTTTTGGCTGAGAATTATCTTACAACAAAAAATAATCAGTGATTAAACTTAAAATTATCACATATGTACCTAATTTATTGAGGACCAGACGTAAATGCTATACGACTCAACCGTTGTGAAAAACGTTGCCGTTTAACGCCATCTACTAATTAAATCAAGCATTTAATAATTCAAATAAAACGTTACAATCTCTGATTACGTATATGCGACTCTGGTCTGTCAATATTAACCAGCGATCATCGCATGGAGGCGAGGCGGCCTGATAAGAGTGGAATTGCTGCGTCGCGTATACTAGACGTTGGTGACGAACGGCCAATTCCTTTATATTAAACAAAATATAAAGGACATTTACTTACGTAATATCTAAGTTCAGTGATAAAACGGATGAAAATCATGCAGACGATATTTAAATTATTTAAAATAAGAAATGATTCAATGAGATGATTAAATTAATGACTTCATAATGCTAGAAAAATGTTATTTTCACCTATTTATTATGTGATAAACTGAATAGCTTGCTCTTAACCGGGGAAAATGACGCTTGAAATAATGGCATTGAAGGCCAGAAAAGGGGGGAAGGGGTGGATTTCGAACGTTGCTAACCCTAACTCATCAAGAATCCAATATGGATACCTCTATCTATTCTAATACAACCGCTTCGTAAATTCGAGGACAAACGAGCAGATAACTTAGGCTATTATTATATAGGGGGTTCAAGCAAAAAAATTTACTTAATGACAATATAAACAGTTTTTCACTAATTTCTCTATTCTAAATTCCACTACACTTGACAGAAAGCTTCGAAAATCGAACCTAGGGAGTCTTCTATTGCTCCTTTATTGTACCAAGCCGAGGGTAGATCCGCATGAAGTTACTGTGAACCTCATTCGAATTTTGCACAATTTAAAAGCTGCATGACCGCTGCGCAATGAATCACATTGCATGCGGAGCGCTCTTTCACATGACACTGAGTCATATCACCTAGAATAAGTGTAAAATCACGTATAAATCCCGCTAAACTTTACTAAATTAAAAGTTTACTTTTAGGATACCACACAACATTCTGCCCGATTTGGAGACAACATAATTTCGTGGCTAACTGCTAAGATGGACAACATTACGTCATCAAACATGAGCAAATCTAACTTTTAAGGATTTCTTTTGACAATCTGTTTCATAGAACTGGTAAATTATTCATATTTTTATGTTTTTTTGAATAACATTAAATTTCTATTAACACACTGTATGCGGGACACGTACTAGTACGTTTTCTGACGATTGATACATTAGCGCGGGTCACGTACTAGTACGTTTTCTGACGATTGATACTTGAGCGCGAGTCACGTACTAGTACGGGTTAGTGTAACAACATGGTTTGTTTGTGGGTACAAAAATAACGGTATATACAGGAAAACGAAGCCGAATGTTCTTGTCTACTACATAGACTCTGGAAAAATTTAGACAAATAAAAACTAGTTTTTACATCAGTCGATGCGGAACCACAGAACGGGAAAAAATTAAAACTATATACTACTATTTCTATTTGATTTTTCATATTTACGATACTATTATAAATTTATCCACTAAAAATATATTTTTTGTTTACAAAAAATCTTATGGTTGTTATTTATATATTTCTATTTATATATTTGTTTATATATTTCAATATAAAATACGAAAAGTTGGTTAAAAAATTAAATAATTTTCGATCTATTGAGATTTAACTGAATAGCTAAATTTACGCGTAAAACGCTAGCTCCAGGTACAATTCCGCTGCGAAATGTACCCGCACATAATGTGTTAAGACGTAAGGATAGCGTTCTAGGGTTAAAGAAAAACGTCAGATTGACAAAAGTCCTACTAACTTAGCCTAGAACATTATGGGGAATAATTTTTGCTATACAAGGAATAATTAGAATGGGGCCTACTGTTTCAAACCCTTTTCAAGCGTCTAAGGGCCGAATGATGGCCGATTGGATAGGGTGCTGCCCTTCGGTTCGTGGGTTCGAATCCCACTGTGGCATGGATTTTCGTAGCCATTCGAAATTGGCTTTAAGCTGTATTTACCGGTCTCATTAGCACTCGTGTTTCAATAAATAGACCGTAGCACTTTAAACCATATCAATCAAACGTCTACGGAAATCTTACCAATAGCAAAAACCGTAAATGAAAACAGAATTCTGTGTCTCTCTGTAAGGAAGAAGAGCAGTCATTTTTACGGCATCACGAGGAATCCGAATACCTTTGGAATACTAAATACACTTCACGCTCTAAACCTTCCCGTTCGCCCCCCGGAGGCAGCGTCACGTGACTGCAATTCATTACATAATCCAGCAGAAAAATTCCTCGAATAACCAAAATCAATCGAACGCGATGCGGAAACAATAATCTGATACATCGCGCGCGTTCCTTTTTCACCGAATGTAGGGCAAGGTCTTGCGGCCGCTCTCTTTTTCCCTTCCCCTCCCCCGAAAATCTCACGTTCGGATCAATGCGCGTTCGTCGCCATGGTAACCAACCCCTTGATGCGGAGTCCGCGACTAAAAATAGTAAGGCATCCCGCCCATCTTTACACAATCTCTTTCTAAATATATATTTATTTTCTAAATATATATTTATATATGTAAATATTTAGAAAGATATGAAAGACATATATTTAGAATATATATATATATATATATATATATATATATATATAG
Source organism: Pardosa pseudoannulata (assembly GCA_032207245.1). Lineage (NCBI taxonomy): Eukaryota > Metazoa > Arthropoda > Arachnida > Araneae > Lycosidae > Pardosa > Pardosa pseudoannulata. The sequence continues at coordinate 49,942,958 of CM063509.1, forward strand.
ATAGATAGATATGTCTATATGTATGTGTATATATATATACATATACATATATTTGTATATATATACATATTCTAAATATATATTTATATATATATATATATATATATATATATATATATATATATATATATATATATATACATATATTTGCATATATATACATATTCTAAATATATATTTTATATATAAATATATATATATACATATACATATATTTGCATATATATACATATTCTAAATATATATTTATATATATAAATATATATATATATATACATATACATATATTTGCATATATACACATATTCTAAATATATATTTATATATATAAATATTTAGAAAGATATGAAAGATATATATTTAGAATAAATATAAATATATATATGTGTGTGTGTGTGTGTTTGTGTCTATATGTTTATATATATACACACTTATACATATATATAATGTCTATATGTATATATATACACATATATACATATATATGCATATATGTATATATTCTAAATATAAATTTATATATAAATACTTGGAAAGATATGAAAGATATATATTTAGATTATATATATATATATATATATATATAAGCATATATATATATATACATACATCGCCATAGGTACATAATATATTACATATATATAAAACAGAAAGTAAAATCATTGTATAAATTTTTTCTTTAAAAGTAGCATCCGTGCTTAGGAATAGATGAGAAAACTTCACGTGCATATTGTCGCAGTCTTTGGAAATCCTGTGTGAGTGAACTGAGTAAAGTGCATGCTTGTGCAGTTATAGTTCAACAAAAGGATCCATTTGTTTAGGCCGGAGGACTTGAGAAATACCTACGCAAACAGTACATCAGCACTTATCGTTCAGTTATGATTTCACAAAGAAAAACTGCACAATTTAACTGATAGCTTGTGGGTTGCTAATAATGGGATTCGTATAAGAAAAAGTAAAATCATTGTATGAAACTTCATATTGGCGTATATCACGTCATAACTGACATCCGTACGTAGGAGTAGACAGCAAGATTTATACGATTTTATACTCGCAAGTTAAATGCCGTGGTCGCATATATTAATAAAGGACAGATGCGATTTCGTGCACTGTAACCGTGATCGACACAAGCAGGTGCGACCCCTGGAGATAAATGGTTCAAGAATTCACGGTCATCGTGCGCTGACGGACATCTGCCGCAGCAAGACTTGAATTTTCTTTTTCTTTACTGAGTTTTATATTTCGGCCTGCTTTGCTTCTAAAGAATTCCTCAGACGTAGGATGTCACATATATAGTAGACTCTGCTTAATGTGATCAATTTGGGACACCGTGATTTTGATAACAATAACCGACTGATAACAGTAAACGATATGCAAAATTAGATAAATTTACCCTCCTTCTTTAATTCGCACCCTATATTTATGTACCGTATATTATCTGTAATAGCACCCTGTTTTGGGGAGCTATACTTGCGTGGGACCTGCGGAGCAAAACCACCTATTAAACATTTTTTTTTCAATATTTTTATGTTTCCGACATGTTAAGTTTACAAA
>CM063509.1:49949511-49952011 GCA_032207245.1 Pardosa pseudoannulata
TATACATATATATATACATATATATATACATATATATACACATATATATATATACATATATATATACATATATATATATACATATATATATATATATATATATATATATATATATATATATATATACATATATATATATATATATATACATACATATATATACATATATATATATATACATATATATATATATACATATATATATACATATATATATATATATATATATATACATATATATATACATATACATATATATATATATATGTATATATATACATATATATATATTATATATATGTATATATATATATATATATATATATATATATATATATTATATATATATGTATATATAATATATGCATATGTAATGTGGGCGAGACTCATTCAAAATCACAAAACATTTTATTCCTGGTGAGATACATGAAATCCATACAATAGACAAGCAGTTTTACAACCTCGTGCACTCAGACAATGTGATCCTGCACACACACACTTTTCAAGTAGGGATTTCTCAGGTAATAAGACCACGAATAATCCCTAAGCACAATTGATCACGTGACAAAAAATACCCATGTTTAAAGAGAACGCGCTAACTATTGGCTAAAGTAGTACAGACAGAAACTGAATCAAGTCTTTAGCGTGTCTGGAGGGAAAAATCAGAATTACCGCGCAAACCCCAAAAGTACTCTATGAACACAAGTTATTAAATAATTATTAAAATATGTAAATAAGGGATTATAATATTACATATATATAGAGAGAATATTTAGTGAAAAAGAATTTTTCCTTTTACCCTACTTCTTCGCGTCTGTGAATAATTGTCTTAAACTTGGTTTAGCGTTTAATGAATATTTCTTTGCATATTTAGTTATTCCTGGAAGAGATCCATGAGCAGTAACCACGCAACAGTTATTCACACACACACACACGCGTTGCGATGGAAACAAGAAACGCAACGGAAAATCAAACAACGCCAAGAAATAAATGGGAAACTCTCCAGGGGTAAAAAATGGAATTTTCCTAAGGGACAAGAAACTTAGTGAATTTAGCTGTTAGATCAGGGAAAAAACTGAGCCATTTGCCTACGACAGCTGGGAAATGAGGTGAGTGTACAGAAAATTTGCATCTATTGCAGAGAAAGCTTTGGGAAATGGGTTGAAAAAAATTTAAATCGAGGTTACTCCTTTAATTAAGACATTTTGTGGCTTGGAAAATAGATTTGAAATAATAAGAATGAAAAGGGGAGAATTTTTAAGTGATATTCAAGTGAAATAATTTTGATATATTATATATATATATATATATATATATATATATATATATGAAATATATATGTATATATAAGAGAATATTTAGTAAAGAGACTATTTCCTTTTACTCTACTTCTTCGAGCTTGTGAATAATTGTCATAAATTTGGGTTAGTATTTAATGAATATTTCTTTACATATTTATTTATTTCTGGAAGAGATCTATGAGCCGTTGCCTGCAACAGTTATTCTCCCAAACACAAGTTGCTATGGAAACAGGAAACGCAACGAAAAATAAAATAACATAAAAAAATAAAGGTGAAACTTTCCAGGCGTAAAAAATGGAATTTTCCTAAGGGACAAGAAACTTAGTCAGTGAATTTAGCTGTTAGATCAGGGAAAAAAACTGAGCCATTTGCCGGCGACAGCTCGGAAATGAAGTGAGTGTACAGAAAATTTTGCATCTATTGCAGAGAAAGCTTTGGGAAGTCGAGGTTACTCCTTTAATTAAGACATTTTGTGGCTGGGAAAATAGATTTGAAATAATAAGAATGAAAAGAGTAGAATTTTTAAGCGATATTCAAGTGAAATAATTTTGATATATTATATATATATATATATATATATATATATATATATATATATATATATATATGTATATACATATATATATATATATATATATATATATATATATATATATATATATATATATATATATATATTATATATATATATATATATATATATATATATATATATATATACAGGGTGCCCCAAAACGACCACAAACACTCTGCACAGCTAGATTCCTCGTTGCGAATATATAAAAACTGCCTGAAAAAGCGTTTTTGTACGATCCATAGTTTACGAGAAAAATACGAAAAACAAAGTATGACGTCACTTTCGGTGATAGAAAAACTCTTTATTCGACATATTAACAGCAGTATATGCACGGGCATACTCCCTAACAGTTCGTAAGGCATTTCCATGACATCGGCGGTACATCAGGCACATGTCGCAGTAGTCACGAACGGAATAATACATGGCCACCATATGAAGACAACCTGTAGCTGCAAGATGCAGCCTTTCAAATACCAGTTCAATGGCGGCTTAACGTCATTCCATAGCGCACGCGCATGCTTGACGCGATATGCGCGGCGAACGTTTTAAACATTATCGTCTGGAATAGTATGCAAATACTGTTGTTGATATTTCCAGTAAAGCGTTCATTAAATATTCTCTT
>CM063509.1:49967011-49979511 GCA_032207245.1 Pardosa pseudoannulata
ATAGATTCTAGAAAAATTGAGACAAATAAATACTAGTTTTTACACCAGTCGATACTTAACCACAGAACGGGAAAAAATTAAAACTATGTACTACTATTTCTATTTGATTTTTCATATTTACGATACTATCATAAATTTATTCACTAAAAATATATTTTTTGTTTACAAAAATCTTATGGTTGTTATTTATATATTTCTATTTATATATTTGTTTATATATTCCAATATAAAATACGAAAATTTGGTTGAAAAATTAAATAATTTTCGATCTATTGAAATTTAACTGAAAAACTAAATTGATGCGCAAAACGCCCGCTCCCGGTATAATTCCGCTGCGAAATGTACCCGCACATAAAGTGTAAGTAGTAATAGGTTAGACTCTTGCCCCAATGGTCGGTTTAGATTAGGGGTTAAAACGGAAAAAGCAGACGAGATGTTTTTACCCTTCATTGTACATTTAAAAACCCTGAAAATTTTCTCGGGCCGTAATGAGGGTTTATGACTGTAAATTTACTCCGGTACTATTCAGAAATAAAAGCGCTTTTTGTTGGAGGCTGTCTAAAACGGCATTATTCATCATTCATTCTACGTGGAATATTACGACAATGCCAATTTTTTTTTCTCTGTGCGTGCGGAAATGTGAAAAAAGAAATAATCAGACAAAGTGAGAAAGCAAGAAGGCAGAAAGAGGAGGAGGTAGGAAAATGACACGAACAACTTTTACTTTTTTACGACCAACTTACGGACAATAAACACGTGATCTGACGAACAAAACAATTACTATTCTTTTTATCTGCGACTATCTACTGTAGAGAGCATCGACTATTTAGGCGATCCAATTAAGAATACTTGATTCTATACATTGTCTTACACGAGAACACTTTTCCAAGGTTAAAAGTTTGCTCTATCTCGTAAGACAGACGTCAGCTTTCTATAGTCTAACATTTTCTCATTATCATTGAATACTGATTATTTTATCCATTTAACATTATATCTCTTACATTATATCTATTTAACATTATACATTTTGTCTGACCAGACATATATGTATATATTCCTACAGGTACCAATACATACGTATATGCGTCATAATAATGTATGTATCTGTATACATATACAAATATATACACGCATACACTCACACAATACATATGCATACATTCATAGAGACATGTATGAATAAAACTTTTTAACTTTTTTTAATGACAAGCTATTACATATGTACGAGAGTATCTATCTATCTATCTATCTATCTATCTATCTATATCTATATATATCTATATATATCTATATATATATATATATATATATATATATATACATACATATATATATACATATATATACATTTATATATATATATATATATACACATACATATATATATATACATATATATATACATATATATATACATATATATATATATATATATATATATATATATATATATATATATATATATATTATATATATATATATATATATATATATATATATATATATATATATATATATATATATATATATATATATATATATATATATATGAAATATATCAAAATTTTTACAGCTAAAATAACTACCTAAAATTTCCCTTTCTCAATTTTCAATTCCAAATATCCCAGCCGTAAATTGTTATATTTAAAGAAATGTTCGCCGACTTCAATTAGTTTTACCCTTCTTCCAAAACTAACGCTAGAATAAATTTTAATTTTCTGTCCAACTGGCCAGATTTTTCAAGAAAAGTAAAGGACTATTAAAAACGCTTTTATTGAGATTTGATTTTTCTAATTAAATACAGTAGAACCTCGATTAACCGAGGTTTCTGTTAACCAAGTCAATAAGGAAGTCTATTTTTTTTTCTCCTTTCCAAAAGAAACTTGGACAAAATTATAGACATTTTAGTTAGTTGTCAGTGTTACACGCATTTCTTCCCCACAAAAGCATTCACCTTCCAAGAAATATTACACCCTTTTTAAATCTTTTTAGCTGTGAAACGTAAGTTCATATATGTTGATTTTTATCACTTAAAGAATGTTCTATTGTTTTTTACTTTAAAAGTTAGTTAAATTCGCAAGCATGGAAGGAATACATGGTTTCTATTAACCCTTTAGCGGACAGTGGTTTCGTAGCAAAACCACCTATTAAACATCTTTATTTTTAAACTTTACTTTTTGGATTACTTTACTTTATCTTTTTATAATTATTTACGGCTCCAATCTCATACATCTGGGATGTATGGAAACCAATGATGTAGAATCAAGAGCTATTGCAATAAAAAAACTTCTTGGAGACATGGATGATTTTTCGATTATATATATATATATATATATATATATATATATATATATATATATATATATATATATATATATATATATATATATATATATATATATATATATATATATATATATATGTATATATATATATATATATATGTATATATATATATATATATATGTATATATATATATATGTATATATATATATATGTATATATATATATATGTATATATATATATATATATATATATATATATATATATATATATATATATATATATATATACATATATATCTATCTATCTATCTATATATATATATATATATATATATATATATATATATATATATATTGTAGCTTACTGGGGCTCTAAGTGAGCCCGAAAAAGGATAGCGGAGGCCTACGTACAGACTATGATATTTATTTAGAAACACAATATTGAAGTTATGATAAATACAGATGAAACGATGAATATCTACAAATGAAAAATTGATTGTTGCAGGAATCAGCTTCCTAAGAGAAAAAGGGGGGAAGACTCTCTCAGTCGCTCCCTCGAAGTTCTGGGCCGATGAGTTCACAGCAGACTCGATCGGTCAAAAATCCTCTCTGGGCTTCGAACTCTGCTCTTTTATATCGTTGTCTGACCGCAAAATGTCCATCTCAGCTGATCGGACAGCTGGTTGATGACGTGGTGGGGAAAGCGCTTGTAGACTCTCTCGCAGGTGCCAGGGAAGTTGCAGTAATCGGGAGCAATCTCGCCGATCATTAATCGATGTCCCTGGACAAACCCTTGGAGGAAAGTATTGCTGCTTCCCTTACAATGTAGAGGATTGCTGTCGTGTGAAAGTCTTTCTTCGGGATGCCATTGAAACGAACACTGGAAACACTTTGCTAGCATCCCAATGAATTTCTCAGACAGAATGATTGAGATGACCCTCAGTGTCAAAAATCCTCCATTCAGTATCCCATTCTGCGCGAAACAACGTCCTTTCACTAGGCAAAGAAGAACTCAGTTCAAGTGCTCACAAAAGGCACGTTTGCTATTTTTCTACGTTATGCCGGTTTTTCTCACGGTCGTAGAACAGTCTGTATCTGTAAATTTAATGTAACGCGAATACGTTACATCATATATATATATATATATATATATATATATATATATATATATATATATATATATATACATATTATGTTTTTGATATTTTAAATTTATAACAGATGATAGTTCTACATATAACTTATTTATTTTTCTTTTGAAATATATGTATTAAAACTTACTGTACCTGGGAATTCAGTAATTCAATTTATCTCACTTATAACCCAAAATAAAAGTATCTATACAAACAACACTTATAAGTTGTTAAGCTATTTATTTATTATACCAGTTTAAGGATTATCATTTATTGTTTTCCAGTATAATTAAACTTTTAAAAAGGCATAATATTCAAGCTGTACAAGGGGATGGATTAGTGAGTTAAACTACTCCTCAAACCCTCGTTAGGTATCCTCTAAGACCAACCCTCCTAAGGAATGTAAAGAAAACTTTTCGTATATTTTACATTTACAAGGTTGATAGATAGCATTTATAAACAAATTACATTAAATTCCCATGAATTTATTTTGGTGACCTTTAAAAGGTTAACCCAGATTTCCGATATCCTAAGTACTAGCGGTCCCAATTAGTTCGGATAATCAAGGTTCTACTGTAATGTCGAATTGAGATATGGAATACTGAAACTTAAAATAAAGAAAAAAAGTTTAAAATAAATGATAGTACAAATATTTGACTAATTAAAAATATAAAAGGTGAGAAAAATACAACAATTGGGTTGCAAAAATAAAGTACATAAAACTGATTTATTTAAAATAAATTCAAAAAGTAAAAGTGCGAAACATGGTACAATTGGGTTGCAAAAATAAAGCACATAAAGCTGATATATTTAAAATAAATTCAAAAGGAAAAAATGCGAAACATGGTACAATTAGGTTGCAAAAATAAAAGTACATAAAACTGATTTATTTAAAATAAATTCAAAAAGTAAAAGTGCGAAACATGGTACAATTGGGTTGCAAAAATAAAGTACATAAAACTGATTTATTTAAAATAAATTCAAAAAGTAAAAGTGCGAAACATGGTACAATTGGGTTGCAAAAATAAAGCACATAAAGCTGATATATTTAAAATAAATTCAAAAGGAAAAAATGCGAAACATACTACAATTGGGTTTTCAAAAATAAAGCACATAAAGCTGATTTATTTAAAATAAATTAAAAAAAAAAGTGAGAAATATACTGACATCCGGCTGAAACGTTGGCTGGATATCCGGTATCCGTTATCCGGCCAAATTGGCATTCGTCCGTATCATCCCTAGTTTAAAGTTGGTAGTCATAAATATGACTGCCAACTTCTCCAGTGTATTTATCAATATTTATTCACTTTCGTTTCAAGCATTGTCAGTGTCACATCTCTCCATAGATGCATAAATGCATACATATTTCCCCCTTTTTTTTTAATAATCCCTTTTCCCACCGTCATAAAATGCGCAGATTCTGACATGATACGTTTAATCCCCCTTTCCGACATGCGATACCAAATGACGCAAACAGAGCAGAAAATGCTGTCGAGATTCTTCCCTCAGTCGGCAGGAGGAAGATAAGATGACAGATGACTTTCCTTTCGTCCACCGTGTGTTGAGACAGTGCAGAAAGGAGGGAGATAGATATCTGTGTCGGTGAAATGTGTGGAATTCCACTGGGTGAGCATTCAATTATTTCATATAATAAAATAAATTAAGGAAATTACCTGCTTACATCAAACAATTCATATGGAATTTTTAAGTATGTTGGTTGGTTCGTTGGGACTAACCAATATATTTACAATACTCGAGTATTTACGAGGGATGGAACTTTAATAGTGGCAACTATTTATTTACATGGAATACAAAATTTATTCATATCACCATGTTTTACAGTCCTTCACTATAGTCGCCAGAATTCTGTATAACCCGTTTTCAACGATGTGGAAGTCACAGAACACTGTAGCAGCGCCTGTTCAGTTGATATTTCGAATGGATCGGTCTATTGCAAGAATGTCTGGAACAGTTCTGAAGCGAATGCCACGAAGTGGTTCCTTCATCTTAGGAAATCAAAGTCACAAGGACTTAAATCTGGAGAGTATAGTGGATGGTAAAGCCTGTCGGATCACTGTCCATTATTGCGGTAACAGCATGCAATTCTACTTTGCTGACACTAGGACAACGTGGTCCATGCATTTTTTGCCACAATTTGGCGTACTTCATCGAAGGCTTTTACCCATCTTGCTACAGTTCTGTAAGGCAATGCAGATTCCTCACAAGCCACTTGAAGTCCTAGGTGACGTTGTCGGGCTGTAAAACCTCTGACATATTCAATTATCATCCAACTCCATTCTTCTTCTTTTGAAAACATCCTGACAACTCTTACTTTAGACCGGAAGCTAATACCAAGATCAGTTCTTTGCGTCACTCTACATGCGCGTGACGTAGGAAGGACGAGTCTTTTTGCTGAGGTAAGGTAGGTATGTAGTTCACGTGTGATTTATGCGCAATTCTTTATTTTTATTGCGTAGCGTTTTTACAGCATAGTTACCACTATTAAAGTTCCAACCTTCATAAATACCTTGTGTAGCAAAACAGTTGGCTCGTATGGTCCACTAATTTGCTATACGAAAGCTATTGAGACCAAGGCTGAACGTTCCATTATTTCAAAAAATAAAATAAATTAAGGAAATTACCTGCTTCCACCAAACAATTCATATGGAATTTTTATATATGTTTGTTGGTTCGTTGGAACCAATCAACATATTTACAATACCTCGAGAATTTAAATACCTTGTGTAGCAAAACGGTTGGCTCGTACGGTCCACTGTTTTGCTATACGAAGGCAAATGAAACGGAGACCTACTGCTTAAAAATTCTGAACGTCAATGTCATCAATGGGATTCGAGTCCACGAACTCAAGTACTGAAAAGTAGCATTTAAAATATACATGATTATTAATAATTGAATATCAATAATCATAACTATCAATGCCTATTTAATTATAATAATGATACAAAGGCTATAATAATGATTCTTATGTGGTCTCAAAATCTAAGGGAACGGGCGATACCTCTGCGTATTCCTATGTTTGTTCCCTATTAGCTCCAGGTCTGAAGTGACAGCTCATATTTAAAGTCAAGTCAACCGAAAAGTTAATACAATTAAGTTTTTCAATGGTACCGGTCACTTCAGAAAAACTCTAGAACAAAAAGCGAAGGCACACTGCAAAATACAAAGATGTTTTAAAGATATATATATATATATATATATATATATATATATATATATATATATATATATATATATATATATATATATATATATATATATATATATATATACATATATATATATATATATATATATATACAGAGAATCATATATCGTTCCTTTGTTTACTCAAACCATTGTGAATTTCGAAATCTTATAATGGAAATATTGTATTACTCGCTTGCATTGTAATCATTTTTGAAGATACTACATAACTACCGACACAAAAGTAAAGCAAGTATGAACGTTTTAAAAATAACTTCTTTATCGTAACGACTTTTATAAGAATATTATAATAACCATAGGCAAATTTCCTTAATAGATTCAGATATACACACTTTTATTACCAACTCTATGAGCGAACCATTTTCCGTTTTACGGTTACACAACAATAGTTTAATTTTGTAAGGCTTTTTCAATCTCCAATCCTGGCATCTAATTTATATTACTTACGGATAAAAAGACCTCGGATGGAAACTCCTTTAGATATCTGAGTTCTTTGATAATATTTTCAAACCACCGGATCCTAATCCATGAGGTTTCTAAAAGGGGGAGGTTGGCCACCCACATTATTCGAAAAAGACAAGTTCTTTGACTGATCGGTGCAGGGATTACTCCAAAGTAAGTTCTATAGCTCTTGATTATCTGACTCTGGAAACGAATGGCACACGGTGGCAAAGTTCAATATTTATTCTTGGGGGAAAAATACTCATGTACAACATTTAGCCTAGTTTTATGCGGATGTCAAGCTTAGGAAGGTTATTTATTTTCTAATCGGAATCTACCTGGGCTTTTTAAAAAAATTAAAGTAAAGATACCTGGATTAAAAACTAAGACACCAGGGTTTTTCGTTAAAAACCAGCGTATTTTCGGAGATTTGGTGAAAAACGCTGAATTTCGGGGATTTTTCGAAAGGACACTAAGGCATTTTTTAACTAGAATTTTGATCATAATAACATCTTTAATAATTATCTGTTTGTAATTGAATTTGTTAATTTATACAAATAATAGCGTGAGAAACGGAATTTTGTGCTCTTCTACCCATTGTTGCCTTTATATGCAAGTGATTGTTTTTTTAATTGCTTTTATTAAACATATAAGAAACAAAAATCTATTAGAAAATTTTTTTTTGATTAAAATGCGAGACTATTTGATAAGACTTGAATCGTCTAACAATATTCCTTAAAAATGTTTCTAGGGCACATCATACTAACTACTTTTATTTTTCACTTTGTATGTAGAATTTATATAAAAATAAAACTGGGCCGAACGATGGCCGAATGGTAGATGATTTGTTTCAAAACCGGAGTTCGCGAGTTCGGATCTCGCTGTGGGAATGAATGTTCGTAGCCGTTCGGAATTGGCTCTAAACTGTTTGCGTCGGCGGCGCAGTCGGTGACTCCAATCACTATCTGCACGATTGCCCTCTGACGCACACATGACTTGCATCTTAAGAAACCCTCTGATACATCCAAGGAACTCTGGGCAGAGAGCCTAATCAAAAACCTGGTACTGATAAGGAAGGCCAGGAGCCTGATTGACTGGCTCACCCAAATCAAGGCGCCATCGTGCGGCCATGAAGATCTTAACCTAAAACCACACCGCAAGGGGCAAAGTACCCCTTCACTAATGGCCATCACAACTGTCCTGTGCAGTTATTGCTTCCCTCACCAACACCTGCTCTCATGTCAGAAAGTTCCATGTAGTGCACCGGGTCAACCGGACTTTTAACCTGGTCAGGACTTCTGCAGAGTATCCCCCGCACTTCCAGAAACTGCAATGGTTGTACTTATTTGTCTAGATTGTCAACATTTTTTTGTTATTTTAAATTATATGGGCGGAATGCTGACTTGGCACCTGCATAAGGCATTGGTGACGGACGGTCAGACCGAACCAGCAATTCAACACCCTACAACCGACCTTCGGGTAGGTGGCTCGTTACAGGTAGTACACGACTTTAAACTGTAGGTCTTGGTCTCATTAGCCCTCGTGTGTAAAACAGTAGACCGTACCACTACAAACCAAATGTAAAAAGAAAACTGGTACGCGTACCAGAGGTTGGGAAACTCTGAGTTATGAGACTAAGAGATGAAAACGTGAGGCGCTCAATCAGTGTCGAGTTAACATATTTTCAATACAGATATAATATTGTATAAGGGAATATTAAAATACTAACGTGATAATGAATTGTTATATGTTGAGTGTCCCATGCTTTTGTTTTTAACCCTTTCCGGTATGATTTAATAATGAAAAACTGTGCATGAAATAACCATTTAATTTTTATTTAAAAAACTTGTTTCATTTTACAATTCTTACATATTCTTAATTAAAATCCACTTTTTACATAGTGTTAAATAATATCAGAAACAGTAAAATTAAGAAAATATCAAAGCAAAACATTAATAAGGTATACAGATAATAGTCTTCAAGCTAGTGGTACTTTTCAAAACAAAGTGCAAAGGAATTCTTAATTGTTTACACCGCCAAGTAGTCTTACTTTTAATTTGATTCTTGTAACACACGGCATTTCTTAGTAGGTTTTCTTTTATTCTGACTCATTTGGCAATGACTTGTACCAAGAAATTCTAAGTAAACAATATGCAATAGTGACTTGTGATTTTCACAAGTGATAAAAGTGTTGCCAAATTCAGTACACTAGAAATTTTAAACTAAATTAATTATCATATTTAACAGTAACTTTATTCGCATGACGAGTGTAGCTCGTCATTGTGCGGTATGGAATGAAAAACTAATGACGAGCTAGACTCGTCATTTTACCGGAAGGAGTTAATCGCATAACCCGTCATAAAATCTAGCCTTTATCCTATAGAAACTTTTCAAGAAATTTCTCTACATCAGCACAGTACAATTTTCATGTACGGACTTTTTGCACAATATCTCTCTCACGTGTTGTTTTAAAACTATTTTATTACTTTATATTTAAATTTAAAATTTAAAAATTTTTTTAAAAATTTCTTAAATAACGCAATTTTGCTACTTAGTTGTATGGAGATGTTTCCTTGGGAGCTTACGCGAGGATGCGCGCCGGGCCTCTGAGTCCCAAGTGTTATAGAAACATTCCATGTAAAATCCCCCAATAGAAATGAACTATCCATATTTTCAGTACCTGTCTTATTGGTTTTCTAGACCCCTATAATATGCATTTCTGCAGTTTTCTCTGAATATTTTTCTCAAAAAGAGATACTTTTAATTTATTCGGGCTCTAGTGTATGCGCATGCAGTTTTGCATTTTTATTTAGTGTTTGCGGTCGGAGGAGAGATACTGACACAAATACATCGTTATTTGATTAAACTGACAAAATGGAAAGATGAAAAATAAAGATGTGATTTAAGTTTTTAACTTGTGCGACTTATGGTTGTGCTTTCGGAATTGTAATAAAACATGTCTACAGTCCAAAATACTTTTAAAAATTAATATTTCAAATAATCCGAAATATATTTTAAACTCTTAATAAAGTATTTTTTAGTAGTACAAGTGTTCTATTTATCGTCAAAAGCAATTTTGTTTGGCATATAGCTCTGAAAAGTTGCACTGCGAGTTCTCGTGTAACTCGGGAAAGCGCGCGTCTTCGCGGGTTAATGGTAAGGTGTTTGCAATGAGAAGGGGGTCTATATTGTAACGATCCGTTACAAGAACCTAACGAAAGAGGAGCGGAAGGTGACCTTTCGCAGAGGACAATTACGGTTAGCTGCAGGTAGAAACGGGTGTGCCTAACAATACACGTTTGTGTACTAGGTCCCGGAATTAATTAAAAACTGTCCGTATGCTGGAGCCAGTCTGAGACTTTGTGAGACTATTGAGTGAAAAGACTCGGGGAAATGATTGTAAATTGAGCTACATTACAGTGCCACATGGGCGCCCATTAGCGGTAGCGAAAAAGGAAATTTAGTTGTTTGGGTCGGCTGATTTAAAGACGGCTTTTCGGCCACATCTGGAAACGGAACAGCTGATTCAGGCGGGAAGTGACCGCAAGATTGCATCATCCTGGTTCTCGAAGGTTCCAGAAGAATCGAGTGAAGGGAACCGGGACCGCTATAAAAGAAGAGTGGCAGAGCCAAGACGAGGCTTTTCTTCTTGAGGCTTTCTCTTGAGAGCTTCTTCTTGAGAGTTGCTTTTGGAGCTGTTGTGTGGAGCTCGAGAGGAGTCCACTCGTCTCTCCGATTTCCGGAGTTTGCTTATTTTAGAGACCGCCAGCGTCTCTGAAATACATTAGAGAGGCGAAAGTTTGACCAAGAGGATTCCAGCCCCGTCCTCGTCAGCTGCTGAAGAGGGGAAGAAGGGGGCATTTATTTCTATTCCGACAACGAGGGGTGAAGGAGGCTTTGGTGTGGAGTTGGCTAACCGAGATTTGTGCGGACCGCTCTGCACTGTTTTTTTCCTGATGGTTCATATGATATGTTATTATTATTAACCTTTAATCTTTACTTGTTCGTAATTTGTAAATAATAAACGTGTATTTTTAATGTTAATCATTGCTTTGAAATTAACTGTCGGATAGACGGTGTCTTTAGCGAACCCATAGTACCTGCTCCTGTAAAAATTGGCAAGTAGTCACGGAAGAAGAAGCACGAGAGCAGTTGTTATTACAAAACTACTGGTGTGAAGCAAACGAAAATGAAGGAAATGAAAGTGACAAATTTGCTGAAATGAGAAAAAAAGTTCAGGTTTTATTTCATTATTAATTTTTTTTTTCATAGAGATGCGTGATAAAAAGTAAGTAACCTGTTACGCATTTTTAACGAAATTTGAGAATTTAAGTTTTAAATAATTCGAGACTTGAATTTCAATTCAAATTTACCAAATTCGATTGCACATACAAACGTATACATGACCTCATAGATGTATAAGAATAACCTGGCACATACAGATACACACAAGCATATGTTTTTTTTTATATCCTATCACAAGGAAAAAATGAAAAACCATCCCGATGTTCCATCCGCGAGTTTGGAGTGTCGTGCGCAGGTGCCACATTAAACCCCTGTCACCTCCGTACCACTTCTGATGTAGACTCGAGAAGTGACTGGAGAGCGATTACCCTGATTTATACATCGGCAGCAAAGCGGCGACAGCACGGTAATTCCTCACGCGAGGATTTTGCCGACACGTTTCCACCGTTCTACAGAAAAAAAACATCCTCTATACTTAGTGACATATTTAAAAAGCACTTTACCGCGGAAACTTACTATTCGTAGGTAAAGGCTGTAGATCAAGAAACGAGTGGCGTAGATGTCAGAATTTTGCTGGTTTAAAAAAGAAAACGAAAAAATGTACGGTTACTATAAATTTAAAAATTTATTACATGGATAGATGACTCCCAAGATGACATATATATATATATATATATATATATATATATACATATACATATATACATATACATATATATATATATATATATTATATATATATATATATATACATATACATATATACATATACATATATACATATATATATATATACATATACATATATATATATATATATATACATATATATATTATATACATATACATATATATATATGTATATATACATATATATATACATATATATACATATACATATATATATATATATATACATATATATACATATATATATATACATATACATATATACATATACATATATATGTATTTTATATATATATACATATTATATACATATATATATATATACATATACATATATACATATATATATATATATACATATACATATATATATATATATATATATATATATAATGATATTTTTACCACGTTCGATTTAAGATTCTATTTTCCCGGTAATTCTTCTCGTGGAACCCTAGCGAATATTCTGGAATGTTTGC